>JAABNY020000034.1:9929999-9946842 GCA_015164015.2 Brevimyrus niger
GTGCTGCACAGTGTGTGAGTGGAGCAGTGTGTGCTGCACAGTGTGTGTGTGGAGCAGTGTGTGCTGCACAGTGTGTGTGTGGAGCAGTGTGTGCTGCACAGTGTGTGTGGCACAACAGAGCATCTAGGCTGCTGCTGGACAATATAAACACAATCGATCTGTGATGAGGAAAAGCGCAGACACGGACGGCTCAGTGTCAGCATGTAACACCCCCTCATCTCCCTGGGGGAGTGTATGTGTGTGCATGTGTGTGCATGTGCAAGTCAGCAGCAGTGCGGGGAGGGTCCACAGAGGCTTCAGGTGGTGCCTGAACTACTCCCCCAAAATGCGGCTGGCAGTCCCGGAGGTTAACGCGATCGGATGAAGTTGCCTGTGCACCCAAACGCCTTCTCCCTCTCCATCTGGGGCTCCGTCTTAAGACAAGCTCATTTCAGAGGCTCAACACAGCTCTGTCATAATCATGCCTTTAATTGGTCCATGGCCACCCCGCAGCGACCAATCAGACAAAGCCCATCAGAGCTGCTGCAGAAGCTGTGACCACCTGGCTCAAACTACTCTGCATACCCCTAGGTCTTCACAGCGACCATTATCGACACGGCACATAACACACGTGACAAAGGGGTTCCTTGCACAGTCTCCGCCCACCCCAATGGTTTGTGGAGTGATTTAGTGGAGTCCCTACCCTCAAGTGACTGAGCGCCAGGTGCAATTTCATGAGTGTGGGTGTTATTTCACAACACTGCCAGCACCGTTGTACGAGTGTACCCAGAAACTCCCCAACAGTGTCTCTGCATTGTCATTGCAAGCATCAGTTATCACTGGCCAGAGAGGATCCAATCAGCTGCAGTGTTTACAAGCGGTAGTCTCAGTATCCCCCCCCTCTCCCAGCTGAGGATAGCCCTGCATTGGAGAAGGGCCCCCAGCTCATAAACCGTCTGTTTGTGGAAGCGGGTGGGGGGGTGGATTTCCCTGCATCCACGCTGATACGAATGTTGGGAATTCACACCTACACATCGCGGATAAACAGAGGCTGAGCACAAACTGTACTGCGTTCAGTGTGCTGGGATTCCTCTTAAAGTAACTGTTATTGTGGCAGCCAGAGCGCAGCTGAATACAGCACTAGCCTGAATTATCTGAAACAAAATATCCGCATCTATATACGGCCTTTGTGGCTGCACAGCTGATCTCGTAAAACCAATAGGACACAGAGTACAATTACGATCGACTTAATCCGAAGGTGGAATCATCAGACTCAGAGAAGTTCATTGAAACAAATGTTGACAGACATACAGCCACAAAATCCAGCCCATCAGGGGAAATAAGTCCCTCTTCAAAATAAGGGTCCATTTGAACTAACGGCGTTTACAGTAAACAGCATGCAACCCAAGCTATTAAAAACAGACTAATAATTACCCCATTAGGGGCATGTGAAGCTGACGTCTGTGACATTATAAAGAACTCCCCTATTTGATTTTTTTTCCTTCTTTTTCAACTTTCCACAACTTAAACACTTTTATAGCACTGTTACTCTGTTTACAGTAAATGAGATATTACAGCAGTGTGCAGCTGCTCTTACAGAAAAGAACATTAAACTGAGGTGATTTCAATAAAGGTCACAGAAAGACAAAAAAAAAAAAATGTCTGACATTGTAGCGTTTTATAAGCTGAACACTTTAACCCAGGTGGGGTTAAAGCGCAGTTCAGTGTTTATATGAATTTGGTGGGAGAAGTAAACATGGTACCTGGCTTTAATCAAAGGAGAGTCGCTCTCAGGAAATCAGAGGGAAATGTTTATCGTTCCTCTATCCACCTCCCAACCCCCAACATCGTCAGGAATGCATAAAAAGCTCGGCAGATGTAGTCTGTAAACAACGGAAACCCAGGTAATTGGAGCTGGCAGGGGACGGGGGGTTCATCCTCACTGGCCGCACGATGACTTTTAGAGCGGCTGCTCCCGTTGGCACGATGCGCCAGGCTCTTCTCTGGAAGCCATCGCCCTGGGTTACCGGCACTGCACCGCCCACATGTCCAACTCCCCATTCACACCGCCATTAATTATTCACGTGGCCCCCACGGGGAAGCTTCACGTCCCAACCACCATGCACAACATTCGGGTCTTCGGCGGAGCTCCATTCTCGTGGGGGCCCTTGTTTGCTGGGTGTGCTGTGCGAGAGGACACCATTTACAAGCATAAACACGGGCCTGCACTAGCTGAAGGTGCTAAACATGCTGAAGGTGCTAAAGCCCCGAAATATACCGAAGTCGCTAAAGAATGTAATGATGCTAAAAATGCTAAAGACACTAGAGATGCTAAAGACTCTAATACATCATACTTCAAATGAAAACAAAATGGTCTCTGGTGGAGTCTCATGGGAAGCAGCCCCGGGACAGACGTGGTCTTTCAATGAGAACAAAGTGAAAACTGCAACCGTCAGGCTAAAAATTGTAACCTCTGAACCGTCTAGTTTTCGCGTTAACCTTCCCGTTAACCTTCCCGTTTGCCTGACAGCTCTGCTCACACCCTCCCTGACATGTTGTATCTCCTCCTTATCCGTGCTCTGTGCAGAGATCGGCTATTTTGAGCCTCCCTGACCCATTTTGGTCCGTCTGCGGGGTGTCCCAGAAGCCCGTCTCCAAGTACCCCCCCCCCCCCCCCCTGCCCCCCCCCCCCCCCCCGCCCCCCCCCCCGGGGGGGGGGGGGGGAGGCCCCCTTGTGTGTGGGCGTGGAGGTCTTGGGCGTGGAGCTCCTCTCCTCTGCGCTCATGGCGCGGGTCTGGGGACTCCGGTTGTGGTGATGGGACATGGCCTCCAGGTGGCGTTGTATGTGATCCCCGGCTCTGCGGCAAAGAGGAAGTGACATCATCAGCTCATCCTAACCAAAAGTGTTGCCAATCGGCTAGTGTCTGCGCCACTTTTGTCTAAATGACACATCTTTTGAGAAATGCCATGGACAGCCACACCCTGCTGAAACCCAGTTCTTTGCTAACCGTTTCGCAGGAGAAGTCGTTTTGGACCTCATCCAAAACTCGCTATTTAAAAAAATCCCTGCCAGTACCCATTCATTAAAAAAGTATTTTTAGAAAGCCTGGACTTGAAAGCCCTTTCTGTCTTTATTAAACTGTGCTCGTCCTCCTCAGCCTCTGATTACTGTTTGTTCTTGAAGGAGAGGCCCCGTCCTTCCCTAGTGGACTCCTGTAATTCTCCTGGGAGGGGAGGGAAGCCCATCTACCCCCAGCCCTTTTCCCTTCTGTCTAAGCTCCATTATCAACCAATAACACAGCTCCCCTTTGCCCACGAAAGCATACGATAGGTTCACCTTCCCTTCTAGATTTGGAGATGAAAGAATGACCACCAACCCTCACATAACCACCACGGGAGTGCCGGCTGTGACCTACAGCCCATGATCAATCTGCACAATCCAAAAGTTTGCCAGTTTATATTAATTGAAAAATACGGCTCCCTTGACAGCCTAAGATGCATTGGCATGGTTTTCCCAGAACTCATCACTCCTTGTTAGAGGGACAGATGTCATCGTCTTCCTGGGACCCTCCATCCAGCAAGACAGGCCCGATCTCCAACACCAGCCCCGGCAACTGAAGCTCATCCCGACTGGTCCTGGGCGTGAATAAGAGTGTTTCCAGTACAGAGATGCCATCTTTGCAGCTACTGCTCTTCAGCGAGTGTCAGCCGAGATACAGGGTCACTGCGGCACCTGCTGACTTGGACACTTTCCGGTTTAATCCGCCGTAGGAGGTCTGTGGAATGGAATGCTATGCTGAGATAAACAGGAATGGGGGGAAGGGTGGCAGGGTGAGATGCCATTTTGCTGGTTTTCAACATGAACCACGTGGCAAAGAAAGAAAGGAACCCCAATCACAACACGACCTAAACCTAGGGTCTATGACCCTCTGTAGGAGACCAAAACACAGCAATCACAGTTTCCTTTGCTGTCTGCAGACTCTCATCCTGTATCCTGCCTACTTATGTAGCCTGTCCAGCCCACTGTTGGAGGGGGAGGAGCCCAGCTGGCTCTTTTATATCAGGTCACATCTGATTGGCTGAGCCCTGCTGTCTCCACCCCAGTTTACTGCATGTACCGTTCAAACTTATGCCTTACATCACGTTTAACCACACAGGGGTTAAATCGGATATATGCATATTATCTGTCATCAACCAAGTTGTTCAGTTCATTGACAGTTAAATAAAGATAAATTCAACTAATTTCCTTGTAAATCAGACTTTACTAAAAATCTGCAGGCACCACATCTTCCCAGCAGGAGCCACGTGGGCTTGATTTTCACACCGTGTAAGAGGTGCTCACCACACGCCCGAGGCCAACGCTCGTACCATGGCATGCCGTCATTTATTATTTACTCATGGCCACAAGAGCATGACAGGCACCACCCCCTCCCCTGTCCTTAATAGCCGTACTGGGACAAATCCAGCATCTCTGACCTGAATGAACGTTCCCACCTCTGCCGGGCAGAAGACTGAAAGTACCCACTTTGCTACAGTGATTCAGTGGTGGCCTCTCGCCAAGCCCGGATGTAGCTAGAGTAAGATTTCTGCTCCTTTTCTGAGTCCTAGTAACCCCCAAGCAGAAGGCAGAAACATAACCTCATACCAAAGCTACAATACACTGAAACTCTGTGAAACTTGTCAGTGGTTATTGTGGTTAATAACCAAAACTGTTGTCCCCCCCCCCCCCCCCACGCAAAATATCTTGCATTCATCAAAAGTTTGCATTCATCATTTACTAATAAAAATGAGGTTCTGTCTGAAATTTGTAGCAACTGTTTCTAGGGCAACATGTGTTTATCTGGTGGAACCAAATATAATGGAATTTCAATAGAATTTAGAATCCGTGATTGTCCCCCCCCCCCCCACTCTCAAATTTTATTGGCTGGAGGTACAAACCAATTGGCTAAATTTATCATTGAATGCAGTGGACCTTGGCTTTCTGTTGCTGGTGGAACTTGGCCCTTGGATATAAATAACTGGGGACTCCTGGACTTTACCCAAAACCCAAGGCTAACCATCCCCATATTTGGGTACCGAGTTCAAATATCTTCGTGCTTCAGGCACCAGGGTTTGGCCCCTTCTCCCACAGTGCCCCACACTGACCATCGAAAATGCCGGCAACCTTCAGTGAGTGGCATCGTGTTGTCCCCAGAGGGATCCTAGCTGTGACAGAAAATTCTGCCAGTGTCCAGTTTGTTCTCTGCAGTTCTACTTCCAAGCCTTTGACCCTATCTGCTCAGAAAACCTCATTGAGAGAGTAAAAGTGGCGACAGCTTCCAGGAACGGCGGATGTCAAGAAACTGCTGCATCAACGTGACAACCCAACAGTTACACCCATTTACTATGTGTCTTTCAAATGTTTAAAAAAATAAGATGATGAGAGGTGTTCTGTCCTCTTGCTTAACTGTGTTACACAGCGCTTTACCTGTCAATGGAGACACAAATCCTCTAACTAGCATTATTAACATGATACAGCCGCAGCTGGTCTAACAAAACAGCATCAGACTGGACTGGATTGTGCATAGCTCTCTCCCAATGAGAACCATTAAATTTAATGACCAAACACATCTTCAGCTATATCGTACTAGAACTTGCGTGCCCCCTGGAGCGTGCCCCCTGGACCGTGCCTCGTGCTGGTCATGCAGGGCTCTCCCAGGATATACAGTAGAGAAAATGTATTGATGGATCTAGTGCTGGATCTTTAATCCAAAATTTAATCACGCCAACACAGACACCAGAATCTAAAAACAGTGGAATTCATCCAAATTGGATTAATTCAATTCTTTGAATTATTGGTAATTAATGAATTACTAATTACATTTCAGCATATTGAACTGTGTCCAGCTGTATTCCCAAATCCCAGTGCGCAGGCCAGCCAATCCTGATAGTTAATCCCCCGGGTTTCACGCCATGATGACGGCCACTCTTGAAGCCAGGCCGAGAAATGGGCCTAGGATAGGGGCAAAGACAGATGATGGCCTCATCATTCGATTCCCACTGGCACGCATTCCACGCTGCCACAGAAACTTCTATTGAGAAAGGCAGCCTCCGCGTGTTAAATCCTCAGAATAAGAAGTGCCTCACTAATTGCGCTTTCTATGCCTTTTGCTCGTTTAATCACCTAAGAACAGCAGATTTACTGCCCATACATTCTTGCTTCCCCGACATGCCCAGAAAGCTGCTGAAGTGACCGATCTCCTTTTTATGAAGGATTTATGGTCGACTCCGTTGTTATGGGGTAACTGGGTCACATCGCAATATGTGTTTTTGTGCTTTTGTCATCTCTGCTCCGATTGCAGAGATGTATTTTCACTCAGGAAGTGGCCTGATTTATTTAGCCTTATGGCTTTAGGGAAGATCTCAAATATTGTTATTTACCTGTCTATCCATCTATCCATGGGCGTGGGGCCGGGGGGGCAGGCCCGGACAGCACAGTACTCCAGGCTGAGGTACACCCTGAATGGGAGGCCAGTCCATCACAGGATACACACATGCATACACGCACACACACTCAGGATAGCAATTATTACTTTGTGGGGACTGTTCATTTCTATGGGCAAAACCCCATTCCTAACATGACGACCTTAACCCCAACCCAGCCCTAACGCTAACCATAATAAACCAAATAAAATATAAGACTTCTGGAGTTTTTAATTTTTTGATTGCATTCACAGATTTTTGTGGGGACCTGAAAATCCATCTAGTTTCCAAGGTCCCTCAAATCTGGTGCCC
Source organism: Brevimyrus niger (assembly GCA_015164015.2). Classification (NCBI taxonomy): domain Eukaryota; kingdom Metazoa; phylum Chordata; class Actinopteri; order Osteoglossiformes; family Mormyridae; genus Brevimyrus; species Brevimyrus niger. The sequence continues at coordinate 9,936,753 of JAABNY020000034.1, forward strand.
TATTCCAAATCCAGCTATTGTTTTCTGTTCTCCCAGGTAGTTAGTTCAATAATTACTGATTATGATTGGTCAGAGGCTTCACACCAGATTCACTGGTAAAGGAAGGCTGGAAAATCAGAAGTCAACAGTGCTCAGACCTTGAGGACTGTGATTTAAATAGCCCTGTTTTATCCTATGCCGGGTCATGGGGTCCAGAGCTTATCCAGGATGCTATGGGCACAAGGCAAGGAATGACCCAGGATGGGGCCCCAACTCATCTCAGGACCCTAATAATAATGCCATTTCCCTACAAATGATTCTTAATAACTGAATCACCAAGCAGTTATTATCGTGGGAGTAAATTCTCCATCCTTGGTGAAGTCTTTGTTTCGGAGGCAGGCAGGGGATGCTAATCAGGGTGTGACAGTCCCTTCTGTGTTCCAGGCCACTTTCCCAGGAGAAAGGGACACCCGGGTCAACGTCAAACACCCAGACGAGGGCAAATGTCACAATCCTAAATCCCAAACATGAAGCATCTTTCAGAGCATCACCTGTTTTAACTTACAGTGCAGTACATTGACCCAGCGCTGTTAGACACAGTCACACGTGTTGACAGCTGGCATGTGGAGGGTCTGCGGGCCGCTGATCTGTAATGATGTCTGATCTGCTTTGAGTAAGAGGTGAGGATCTTCTGGGACTGGCAGCTTTTGACCCCAGTAATGGGGTTTATTCGGCTCGCTTTTAGCTCGTGGCTTCCATAAAGGGAACCCCCCCCCCCGGTGACATCTTCCCACAAAGCCCTAATTTCAGCAGGCTCATTGAACGGCGGGTCCAGCAGGACCCCTAGTTCAGGTGTGGGGATGTCAGCAGGCACGCTGTATAGCAGCCTCACGGCGGTCGGTGTGGCATCTACGAGAGCCATACCTGTGAATCCCGCTCATAGACGTTGGGAGCTGCAATCCAATTAAACGACCTCATAACAAAGTCCTCTTTATGGGGGAGCATCGCATAACAAGGGCAAAAAAATACAAAGCCGCACAAAAGTGTAGCTGCTTCCCTGGTGTTTTGTAATGTCCTTACTCCCTTAATTATCGTGCACTTGTTACAGGTCACAGGTGACTGGTTAGCCTAGCGGCATTATAGCTACACTAGCTGCCGTCCTGCCCTGTACGTCGCTTTCGACAAAAGCGTCCGCTAAATAAATAGCCATGAATGCAAACGAAGGTCCTCCACTCTGCCGCAGTTTGGCAGCAGATTAGAGGTTTTCAGCATCACTGCTCTTCGAAAAACACATCCAAGTTAAAAAAAAAAATATTTAATTCGAAGCTTAGCAAGTCTGCAGTTAGGTCAACATCGGACCCCAAAGCTGAATATTGCGATCGACCCGGAGTCGCCTGAGTTGCATTTGGTTTCGATTTACCCACAGGTTTACTTGGTGAGACTGACGGACACGTGTTAGATTGGCAGCTGGTTGTTAGCTTCCCTCCTCAACCCAACCCCAACCCCGACCACCTCCTCTGCCAATGATTCAGACATTCAAAAGCTTTTACAGTACATGGGTACAATGTCACAGCCCAAGGAGAAGGAAGCGCGGAGGGGTTAGTGGCAAGAAACAGGAAACAGCAACAGTTGTTATGGGCAACGCTGCACTTAGCCATAAACCTTGTTAACAGGATGCTCACACCCCGACATAAACGGCCACTTCTCTGTAGCCAAAGAGTACTTCCCTTACAGGATAACAGGTGCAAATACAGCAACATGATCTGTAAGATGTTTTCATAGAAGCTCAGGGTTCTACTTTGAACTGATGCAAGTCCTTCTGTTTAACACTGTTTATAGAAGTGCTCAAAGATTCATTAAGCAGCACTGGGACAAAACAGGTTTCGGTTTCCTCATCGCCAAACCATTCACACATCAAAGAGCAGGGTCAACAGCTAATCAGTGTTCTACCGTCACCTCTATGTTGGTCCAAACATAACAGACTGCCGACCCAAGAGCCACAATTCCCCCAGGATCCCTGCAGACATTCTACCACCATAAACATGCAGCAAACAGTTACCTCCAGAACAGCAGGCTACACGAGTACCACAGCTTGTACACATACAGCTTTCTTACGTCACATGCTGGAATCCCACAATAGTGTGCTACCTGACCCTTCAATATTCGCATGCTCCGGAACATTCCGCACCCATTGCTGGCATAATGCATCGCTGTTAAACTCCAGAAGAAAGTCACGTTTTAACCCTAAGCCCATTGCAATTACCGGAGAAACCAACACCCACCCAAATCATTCGGGCAACATCGCAGCATGGAATATTCTTTCCTACAAAGACGCCGCTCTCCTGTTTTAAGCTGTTTAACCGTTCAGGTTCCCTTGAGAGACAGTTTCCGCTTCTAGGTCACAGAAAACAATAGAGTGAATAAAAGTCATCACAGCACACCAGCTTTCCAAGCCATTTTCCTGTATTCTCACTATTTTCATTCTCATTCCAAACCCACCTCCGTGAGAAATGACGCCTCAGCAAATTCCTACTGTCTTGGCGACGGAATGTGAGGTTTAGGGCCCAAATCTTTGACACTGATATAGGTTTTAGAGAACTACAATCCCCAACAGCTGGTATAATTCAGTACAGTCAGAAATCAAAGACACTGATCATTCTAAAAAATGCTTTACTGACTCATACTGATTTCTCAGACTCAAACAAAAGAAATTTATGTTTGTAATATGTATAACAGTAATGTGGACTCTCATACAGGAGCAAAACTATTGCACAAATTTTTGAGAGGTATACTACAATACTTCCATTCCCAGTCGATCACCAACTGGCCAAACTTGCTAATAATCTCTGGCAAAGTCCTGCCTGTTATAATACAAAACAGATTACCTCAGCATTGTCTCCAGTGAGAGGGTGGCATCATATACATTTAGAGAGGCATTATCCATGTTTTATCAGTGAGTTTTTCCACGGACGATTTTGCGGAATGTTAATATTGGCCAATTTCATGGGTCAACCGATATGTTGGTTGAGCCTTTATGTGGTTGAGATGTCCTGTGCTCTCAAGGTTCACCAACTGTAAACATTTCAGATGACACTTTATCCTTTACTTGCATGTACTACAAGCTGAAACAATACAAACCATTAAATACCCCGTTCAAAATGAGCAGCATTTACATGCTCCTTTGTGTGGTCTGTGAGTTACTGGGATCCTGTCTTGAGTGTCCCCTGCCTTGTGTATTACACGTCCTGGGATTGGCTCAAAGCTCCCCTATTGTTCATATAAAACGCTGAACAACAACATTGACAAATTATTGCCAAAATTCATAGTTTTCTTAAATGTTTTGATGAGCCCATCACACAAAAACAGCCCCAATGTTGTACATTATACGGCAGCTTAAGCTTCTGGTTCTGTGTAGAGCAAAGTGCCAAAATCAAGTTCCCCTTTACTCACAGCAGCGAACAGCGCATGACTCAACAGAGCCATGGTATGTTAAGCCAGACATGCAGTAAGACTGCTTGCCTCTTTTTGACGGAGACCCCAAGTAATTCAGCAAAACATAAAAGCGGAGGTATTCAAATTTAAGTACGTAAGTACGAATTGTTTATGTCTTATTTCAGATATTTGCTTCTAAAAAATCCTGGGATATTTTGAGTCAATCCAATTGTGTGTTTGCAAGGGGACAAGCTTTGGAAACTGCTAACAGCCCATGTAATCCTGCCACTGAGGAATGGGAGACCATTACAACAGCAGCTGACCTCTTGATTCTGAAATGACCACCAGCTTGGGTCACCTTGAAGTAGATGACCGGGTGCAACTGCAGGTAAACCTGTCAATCAGCTGTAAGGAAAGATGGGAAGAACTCGGTCACAGTCCTTGTTCTAGAGTTCCTGGTATTATGGGTTTCACATGATTTGGTCATGGTTTTGCTCTGGATCCACCAGATCCCAATCAGAACCAGGATGGGTCAGTGTTGCTCATATATTTGTTCACTTGCTTCTCTTGCTAAAATAGGGCTAGATGAGAATCCCTTTCAATACATGACCTGCTATTTTTAGGGTGTTGCATCCAGCTCTCTCACAATTCCTGTATTCAAATAACAGGCCATATCTCCGGCCAACACCTGACTTGCAATGAAGTTCTAATCAAACAGTATTCAACCCCTGATGAATACAAACAGGAGTGGAATCACAAGGACGGAGCCTTGAAAGGCATCTCTCAAGCACTCAGAACAAGCATGTGCAAACATACATCTATGCTGAGGTCCGTACCAATACTACAGCCTGCAGCCTCAATGGTGAAAGAGTTCTCCATAGCAACGGCTAGGCATCAATGGGCACACTTCACACCTCTAACTGTGTTATGATGCACGCAGTTTGATATGACTCAACATATCTACTGGCCAACTCTACTATCTTGAATACCCAGAAAGGATTGCAGGGAAAAAAGACAATTTACAGGACTCCCATTGTCTGTGCTTGCATTTATCTTAACAAATACTGATTCCCCCTTTCACTTGACAAACAACCCTTGGGAAATGAAAATGATAACAATTTTGCATACAGGATAAACTACCCCCAGTATACAAAATGCCAGTTAATCTAATGGTTCAATTAATCTATTATGTCAAAGGCTCTCAGCTTTACAGGGACTCAACAACTCATAATTACAACCGTGTGATACTTAGACAGCATCTATTGTTGTCGGAGCATAACCATTATGACACGACATGTTATACTTTTATCCAAATTGTTCTTCACAGATCCTTAATGTCAAGATGGCTGCACTTTAGTTAAGCACTGCCAAAAACAATATGCTATTCATTCAGTTCACAGATTAATAGCTGCCGTTCTTATCTCGTTCTTTTCCAGCGAAACATTCAAGCAACCTTGTGATCCCACTGACTGTTTTCGTTCCCATAGGATATTTGCTGCACCTGAAGATAAAGTACAGATATATACTGTGCAATTACCAGAAGGAGGTTGTGACTGATCTGCACAGTCACTATTTGACTTCGCGCTGTGGAGCAGCCGCGGCAGATGAGGGGGGGGCAACAGCAGGGAGTCAAACTCGTCAAGCATCAGTCAGAGGAGTGACTCAGTCCCTGGGGCATTGCAGCTCACGGGTTTGCGCGGTGAGCTATGGATCAAGCTGCAGTGGGGTGACATCGCAGACTGGCCCACTCTCATTATTTCACATGCAAAGTGACTTGAAACCTAATTCGCTGTTGCAAGCACAAGGCATCAATTTCCTAATTAGAGCGGCAATCAGGCAGCGGGTAAGGGTGTAGGTTGTGAGGCAAACGCTATATTTAAAGCAAACAAAATTGTCCTTGTCAATACTAAATTCTTTTTACAGTTAGACTCTTTCTATGCTATATTTTCAGTGAGCGTGACTTCCCTGCAAGCGACAGAATCTCCAACAGCTTCACTAACCAGCAAACTGTAAAATATTTGTCAGGACTCACTCAACAAGCACAGCCGTTTCTTACTCTGTTCTTACGCTGTTGGAGTAGACTTAGAAAGAATGAACATAATACCAAATGTTGAGGAGTCTGTCCCATACAAAATCCAGAAAACACAAAGCCTTGTGCTAGACTGAAGCAACTCTGCAGAAGTGACCTGTTCTCAGAATAGTCACGCTATCCCTATACCCCACGCACCCCCAAACCTCTGAGCAGCTTAAACTACATTCAAGTAGGGCACTTCAAGTAGGATTTTGTGAGGACACCAGCCTGCCACTCGTACTGTTCCGTTTAAACTATATGGCGGTGCGATGACGTGAACGAGGTTATAGTACGAATTTGCGGCATGAACGAAGTTACGGTACGGCTTCCCGGTCAGCGTGCAGCTCGAACACGTACAGTACGTCTCCTTGGAAGTACTCTGTTGCAACCCATCTTTTTCCCTCCAACTGAAATGCAGCTCAGCCACCACCAGCATTCATAAACACTCCCCGCATCACGGTACCTGCAGTCCCATTCATGACGATCGTCTTTCTGTTGCATAATTAAGCGGTGGCCTAATGGCCGGACACTCGCGCTGCGATCACGTTACAGTGAAAGAACATAGGGTTTTGTTTCCACCTGAAATGTAAGGCTGTCTTTTTGTTTGAGTTAGATGTTCAAAGCACACCACAGCATTATTAAGACAGAGAAACAACCCTTTTCTCTTTTAAGCTTTATAATGTACACAAGAATCATTTTCAGGGCCTTGACTGTGAACAATAACCATACTCTAGAATATACTTTTATGCAAACCACTAATGGGTCCACAAAGTTATGTCTACTTAGTAATTGCCATAGACTTCCTATTATATATGAGAAATTGAGACCGTTGTTGTTATAACTATTATTAATTATTATTACTAATTCTATTGTTACCATTGTTTTCTTGTTTCTATCATTCATTAATCCCACCGAGCGTCTCCTTCGTCCATCATATTACTAAATTCCCGGGTATTTCTGACATGTTTTTATAGGAGCCCACAAAGCCTTTCAGCTCAACCGGAGCCAACGAAATGTGATTGTTACAATTAAGGGGAGCATTCTCTTTAGCATCCTAACACCATTTATATTCTGTATTTTTATGCCATATGTTTCAAACACATATGATGCCAAAACGAAAGGGCAACACGCTTGGGCTTTTGAGGAGTCATTTGGACGTATAGGAAGTGCAACTAATTACTTCATGCTGATATGGGGGAAAAGTGTTTTGCGGCATTACTGTTGCCTTCCGCAAAATACTTAAAGTGCTGTAGAAAAGGGGTATAAAGCTACGTTCCGTGCAATCAGCATTTTCCTGGACTTTCTATACATTCGATACGATATCGCCGTCAGACGGGAGCCTCCATGAAATCGGCCGTGTCGTCACCCACCTTAGACGTTATGTCTGAATATGAGATACTGCAATGTCGTTTTCTGACCTTGCTTTTTAAAAAACGGTAGATAATGGTGCTTGGAGAGCTGCCCGACAGTCGCCGTCCTAAACGGGCATTCGAGGGCTGATCGGCGGCAGGAGAGCCACGTATGTAGACTAATGTGCACGCAACCCGGATGCACCAAGTGCGTGTGCATAAACGGTCTAAGGAGAGGAATTACCATCAAAAAAATAACTGTAGCCGGTAAACGAGCTGTTTAAGAGGCCACCTTCATTTTCAGTATCAAGAGCACGGTCACCTCATCAGCGACGAATACAATATAACCATTAACCAGTGCTCAACACTTAAACACGGTGACGGGTTTCACCGGCTCATGTTTGTCACTGGCAAAATGACACCGCTTAGGGACACGAATGGACACCCAGCAAATGACATAGCGTCAGTGTCCTCACTTAAGCCGCGGACTATGGTTAAACCGCAGTACAGATGGTTATCTACCTGTAATAACTATGCCTCCGTGCTCGAGAAGCCTTTGTTGTAGTCTTTTAGTCATCAGATAATCCTTATTCCATCCGACCACATGCCACCCTACCATTTTTTAAGTTTTCCATTAACACATATTTATTTGTCCCGCTAGACATCATGGACATCACGGTCATGTCTCGGAATGCCTTTCACCTGCTCAAACAGTGGGATTCGCCGTATAATATTCACATAATTACAATGCGTTGGCGTATAATCAATCAGATACAAAATAAATCCAGATGTGTCAATAACGCGTACGAGCCGGCAATGGAGAAAGCGATCCGTCATGTTCTTTTTCCGTAGTAAGTTTGAGCACCGCTGTAATATCGCTTACCAGGATTTCACCGTATTGTGCATGTCTCGCCGCTCGCTTTGGTGCAGGAAACTGATGCTTGGGCTTATAACTGACGCGATCCGTCACACGTCCGCAGCTGCACGGTAGTACTCGGTGGCAATCATCGTTGGTCTTTTTTCCCTCACGTTTTATTTTTTAAGATGTCGCCCCTTTGACAGAAAATTTAAGGGTAATAGGAAAGCCCCCGCTGCCCGTCCCTTGTATGCAGCTGAAGTGATGCTCCTACATGCTCCTCCCTGCAGCAAGAATGACATCGGGAGGAAGTAACGCCCGGGATGGAGCGTCTCCACGTAGTGGCGCGGACTGCAAGGTGGATAAGGGTGCGTCACCGAGTCATATGACTCCTTATTCTGTGTTTATTAGTTAGAAATAGGAAGGCATGGTTAAAATATGGCTTTACCACACAGTTATAAAATAGAAAGGCAACAGTTTTTCTTTATTTCTTTCTTTTTTTTTTGGAGGGGGAGGGGAGGTCCATTGGATTCTTATAAGGTAATTTTGTAGTACAATTCATGCAGATTGGGCACTGTGGAGCAGGACTATGGAGATGAGGCTAAGTAATCCCAGACGTCTGTGTGACCAAGGTTGAACTGAAATGCTCAGTAGTCACAGTAATATCAATACCGTACATCAGTGTTATAACAACGTTATAATTGGGGTTTACAGAGACAACAAAACAAGAAGTTATGCATGTCAATTATTAATATACCGATATAATAAAATGACATTACCTTTCGTCATATACGTTTATTCAGCATGTTTTGAAAAACCTTGCCTGTCAGTGAAATGGAAGTAGGTGCTACTTGGAAAGTGGACAATAAATGTACATTAGGACCCACAGAACACAGAAAATTTAGAACTTCCTCCAAGTCTAAAAGAAACACTAGTTAATTTTGAAAATGAGCTAATCTAATCAAATAACACTGTTTTCACGGTTTTCGGTAGTTGGCATTTTAACTAAGCCGCAGCTGCTTAACGCTGCATACCAGAAAATCGTTACTGGAATTATAGCTATATAATCACATTTTAAAATGAACCAATATTTGTATTTAGCTTCCTTAAGGATTCCGTGCTAGTAATTACAAAATGTAAATTATATGGGTATTTATGTGGGAATTATAGATTTTACAGTAACCACTCTCATTTATAGTAGTTTTAACTTTTACTTCTGGAAAAGCCTATATGTTAAAAGTATCTTATATGACACAGTAGACGTATAAAACTCATATTCCACTAAGTCTAAGCCTTCCGTTAGTACCTCCCGCCATCTAGTGGTTAGAGTACAGCTTAAAAATTCAGATTTGGTTTTTAATAGTCCATTTCTCCCATGGTTAATACCCGTCAGCAACTCCAACCCAACCCCATCAGCCGAGCACTTAACGTCTTTTCATCATTTTTTGTTTGCAATATCAATCAGTCCAGCTTGCTCGTATTAATTATTGATTATTTACCGCACAAAGCCTATTGGTTGCCATGACACCAAATATTATCATTAGAATTTCCAGAGCAAATATATCAGTGTGCCAGACTCGGGACTGGACCAGAGGTGAGATTGAAAAGAAGGATACAAAAAGATCCATCCACCCCTCCGGGCAAGTTTGGGACATTTTAAGCAGAGGAATCATACATTAAGAGCATTTCTGGGCGAGATATCACACATTGTGCATATACTGTACATATGTGTATTTTTATTGGAAAATCAATCCACAAATTTGAACAAGCGTGTAAGTTATGTAAATATTATGAAGGATACATATATGCGAGTGTGGGTGTGTTTATAAAAAAAACTACTGAAATTTGCATAAACTAATATAATAAAAACTATTGTCACATAACCCTAAACACTTTATGGAAACAGAAAATATATTTTTTTTTTTTTAAAATTAAACATTTTTATAGCTTGTTGCCAAGTGAGAGAGTAACGTACCCATGGCTCTCAGAAAACAATATTGACAATATAAATGTACGTGTTATGTGAAATTATTTGGTAGCACTTTACATTAACTGCACCTTCGTAATGCCTTTATAATGTGCTTGTAGAACACTCATTGCACCTTCATAATACATTCATAGATTACTGTATAAGTAGCATGTAAGTATACCTTAACAACATAACATATTTTAACAGCTTTAATATATGTCAATAACAAAGATTACATTATGATTTTAATGTTTATTATCATATAATGTTTATTACTGTACACTCACCTAAAGGATTATTAGGAATACCATATTTGACCCCCTTTTACCTTCAGAACTGCCTTAATTCTACGTGGCGTTGATTCAACAAGGTGCTGAAAGCATTCCTTAGAAATGTTGGCCCATATTGATAGGATAGCATCTTGCAGTTGATGG
>JAABNY020000034.1:9946942-9969570 GCA_015164015.2 Brevimyrus niger
ACTGCCATGTGATTGGTTGATTAGATAATTGCATTAATGAGAAATTGAACAGGTGTTCCTAATAATCCTTTAGGCGATTGTATATTACAGCTGTTAAGGCCATAATATACTGTACAGTAATTAAATGCATACAGCATTATGAAGGTGCAGTTAATGTAAAGTGTAAAGTGTTACCAATAATTTTCTAAATCTTCATACTCTTCTTTTCAACCATCAGCAAAAATTGAATAACTACTGAGAGAATTTGCCACAGAAGAATCTCGGCAGTTTTGTACAGTCATGGATCAGAGTCAGGGAAGGTGTACACCACTGTGACACCATCTCTATGAGCCTCAGCACAGCTGATATAGGCCTTTGTTCAACTGCTGATGTTGTATGGAGGAAAGGCATAGCCTACCGCTAGCCATCTGTTATTGATATTTGGTATGTTTACAAACACAGTTTACATTTTTAATACTTCTATTTACTTATGAAAGTTGTGTGTCCATCAAGAGAGGATTGGTATAGAATAGTTCATGATGCAATGGATGGAAATTACACTTGTGTTAAGATGTCATTTCCTGATTGTGGACATTAATTTATCCAGTGTGCCAGTCAACGGCTTGGTTTTGCCTACCTGCATTCCTTCCCCAGACCTGAAAATCTGCTTTTTCAGCTAGCTGTTAAACTCTTGTTAGAACTTGCCCAGCTCAGCTAACTCCTAATGCTTTATATGCTAATTCTTTTTAACACTGCTCACCACTTCTTCACACGGGACTGCCGTGATGCATTGATTCCCAAGAGGCTGTGTGAAAATGCGGCTGCCAATTGAATAAACGTAAATCCAAATGATGGCATTTCTCCCTCCGCGTGCTTAAAGAAGCCCTCGACTGACCATGCACAAAACTCCACCCAAAATGGAATAAGAATATAATACATGCACTTTAAAACTAATCACTGCAATCAAAACACTGCATGGCAGTATTGCTATATCGTCAGGGTTCACAGAGTTAATATATCAACCTGAGTAATTATCTGCATCCCATAATATAGCACTACTGCTCTGCTGTAAGAACATGTGCTCTATCTTATTTATTAGATGCTATGAAGCTGATGTGGACTCCTGAAATCCATAATGATGGGATTTCTCAAGAATGTCTAGTCTGCTGAGTTCCTCAGACGTCGCCATGATCATCGCTGGTGCTGGTAGTGATCCTCTTCCTCTTTTACCTGCAACCTGACCAAGCAACACGGTCTTCTCTACTGCACTGGGTTGTCTCATAATATGCCAAAGAGAGGATAGCTTAAGTCCACCCATTTGTTCCAGAATCTACTTGTTTCCTTGCAGTCTAGAACATTCTTAATTACTCACCAGCAACAAATTTCAAAGGCGTTGGTACTCATTCTGTGCTGCTTTTTCATTGTCCAGCTTTGAGATACATAGAGATTCTCGCTAAATTTCACATTCTCAACAAATCTTAATTTTTAGTTCCATGTCCTTTATTTAAGTTGAATATGTATGGTGACAGCACGTAGCCTTATGTATCATGTGCCAGTCTCAGACTAATCACCATATTCTGACCTGACTGGTGTATTCATGAGGAGATGCTCTGGTACACCCATTTTCTGTTAACATTCCATAGTTTACTATGCCCACCATATTCAAAGACTTTAGTATAATCAAAAAATATACAACCTCCCGAGAATCACTCTATTGTTCCTATGCTCATCTGGAGTCCAGTTTGTACTGTATATCTGGCAGTTGTCTATGTAGGACTTGCATTAAATAAAAAGATCTTATTCATGGCAGCAGGCTAATTAATACTGAACTTCAAAAACGTCTCAAACTAAGGGCAAAGATAAAAGACCAATGATCTCGACACTGCGACTACGTCCGTCAATTAAGGTGCTTAGGCAATATTAGTTACTGTAGTATTTTAATGAAGGGATTACTAAATTTATTTTTTTTGGTGGAATCTTGCCTCCCTTACATTATGAACTCAAATCATTCACGATCACTGTACTGAAACATACTTTTGACAGTTAGGATTAATGCAAATTAGGGCTATTGGTGGAAGACACATTGATGCATTATAAGTACGAAATTAAAAAAGGTACCCACGATGTGGAATAATAACAAAACACATGGTTTTCAGGAAACAGACAGTTCCATAACACGTGAATGAACTCGTACTTGATGAAACGATGAATCGTAGTCTGTTTTTTATAATGCCACCTTGTGCAACAATCGCTGCAAGTCGCGAGCCTTATATGGTCCGGCTTGCGCACGCACACGCCCCTTTTGTCACGTGGTCGGCGGAACGTGTGACGTATTTCCGGCGGTAGTAATGACCCGAAACCGGGTATAGCTTCGAAAGTCGTCCGTCCTTAGACACTGCAAGTATCGTCTACTTCCTGTACTAAACCGGTGCTGTATTGTTTTAAAAGGTAAGTTCTACGTTTTCTATTTAAAATGTTAATTGGCTTTGCTATCATATTCAGTTAATTTATTTTTTAGGATAACTAATATAATCTATACTACTATGGTGCGCGGAGACCCAAGTACCGGCGTGTCCTTGCGAAAGGACGCGGCACCATTAGGCCGATGTTTCTGCTTCAGTCGGAATTGACTGAGACACGTGGCTTATTGACGGGCACAGTACAATACATATGCTTGTGGACCAACTGCACATCGTTAATATCCCATCCCGTTGTTTTATATATTATTGGACATATTTTAGGGTTCATTTGAGTAGTGGGTGTGGATGCGGTAGTATTCTTTTACCTGTTGAATTCTCAAAGTTGAAAGTGTGTATGTGGATGTCAGTTAATGTGATTAATTTACGATTAGTTCTGGTAATTTATCGCTAGTGTCACATGCTCCGTAGTGTCCTTAAAACGGCAACTTCCTAGTGACGCTAATGACGTTCCCTGCCTCAGTCCTCCGGCAAGATATTCAACTTAAATCCTGGGCAGTGTAATTAATAATCCTATTAAAGTGGGCGCGGTATGTTATTTATTTGGTCGGTGCTGTTTTCATTCATGTGTTTCTAATTATGTGTTTTAGAAAACATGGGTGACATTGAAAAGGGAAAGAAGGTATTCGTGCAGAAGTGTGCCCAATGTCACACGGTCGAGAAGGGAGGGAAGCACAAGGTCGGGCCCAACCTTTGGGGTCTGTTGGGCCGCAAGACCGGCCAGGCAGAAGGCTTTTCTTACACAGATGCAAACAAGAGCAAAGGTATTTTGATGAAACGTATGGCTAAATCTAAACGAGTGTAAAAACAGCTATTAACTGACTGACTGCATGTTATGTCTGTTGTAGGTATTGTCTGGAGTGAGGAAACACTTATGGAGTACCTGGAAAATCCAAAGAAGTACATTCCAGGAACAAAGATGATCTTTGCTGGCATCAAGAAGAAGACCGAACGTGCTGATCTGATTGCATATTTAAAATCTGCAACATCCTAAACAGTACCAATGTTCACTTAATTTATATGTACAGTCTGCTCATATAATATTACTGTGGCATTGGTCTCTTATTGACACCATTTTAAATTAATAATAAGCCCTTAACATAAACATTTCTGGGTTTAATATCATTGTTTTTCTGCATGTGTCTATCAAGTGATTAAATGGTTCAATCAAAATCAGGTATGTTTTACACCACTATTGATTTTTCGGTGAGGTCAAAGATTACTGGAAGTGCTTCTTGGTTTCTAACAATGTAAAGGATTCTCCTGTTGGCTTATTGCCATGTTTTACACTATGACACTGTACATTTTATACCTCATGTGGTTAGGAGAAGGGCCATCTACTTAGTAAAGGTGTCATTAAATGGATAAAACGAAGTGTTTTCATGTGTGAAATGTTTTAATTTGCTTGTAAGCACCTCTGTTCATTAAGGACTCGGCTTGACGGAGGTGGATGTCATGGCTTTTGTTATAATATTTTCACTGATGTGAGAAGTAAGCAAACCTACCCGCAGTCCTTTTTTAACAAATGGTTTACTGCACTGTTTCTCAGTCCGATCCTCGGAGACTCCCAGACAGTCCACATTTGTGTTTACTCCCGGTGCACAATCAAGAACGCTGAAGGAGTGTTTGGAGCTGGGAGGGAGCAAAATTGTGGACTGTCTGGTTGTCTCTGAGGGCTGGATTGAGAAACAATGGTTTATAGGTTAGTATGCAAATGTTTCACGATCACATTCATATGTCATAACGGCTAGGATCAATTTATTTTTACCTGGTCTTAAAGACCCCTAACTAAGGTTTTTTTATAGCCAGTAGTTCTTCATCATCAATACAAAATTTCAGTCGCAAAGAAGCTGGCTTTCACTGTAAGCTGGAGCCGCTCAGAGTAAAATGTGGCCATGCCAATAACCTGGTGTTTAGCTCCCTCTGATGGATAATTAATGAATTACACTACCAACCAGACTGACTCTTTCTTAGACCAAAAACTGAGTTGATACCATTCAAAATAGCTGGAAGTCATCTGGATATGGGATCCACGTGTGCCACAGGGATAAGCCACTGTGCTTCCTCAGGGGTGTTGTAAATTACCTAGCAGTATTGATCTCTAATCCTAATAGTTTTTTCAGCTGTATCCCAGTAATGTAATGCTGTAAGCTGGATTTAATGCGAGTCCTGGTTCTGTAGTTGGACAATCCTAGCTTTGACACATGCATTGTTATCCTGCTGAAAGATCCCATTCACAGATGTGCTACTGTCATAAAGGGGTATATTTTAATCCCTGTGCCATTCAGATGTTGTTTTGTTCATATGAAGGAACTCAGTGTGTGAAATCAAACTTAACACCATCACAGCACCAGCCTCCAGCAATCTGCCTTGGTGACACCCAGCAAAATGGGGCCCAGGAATGGGCTTTCTGCAATGGCTTGGTCCCTTCAAGTAGCATTAACTAGCAAGAACTGTCCATTGTCTCTTCATCTCACTGAAACCACACATTATTGTTGGATGATCTATCCTATGCACGAGAATGTACTGCATTGTTTTTCAGAGAGTTGTTTTTTCCCCCTGCTTTTCTGATGAATATCACAGATTTCCTACTTTCTTTGAATAATACGTCATGGACACGATGCTGTTGCTGACTGACAGGTAGTGTGACTAAAGGGAATGAGGAGTTCTACATAATATACTAGCCAAACAATTAATAGAAAACAATTTACATTCAGCTAAATTGCTTATTAATGTTGATTTTGATTAATTTTATACACTTCTTTATTACAACTTAATCTGATAATTTTTTGTTATTGTTAATGTTTATGTTAGCGTTTTAAACTAAAACGGCATGGCTTTTAGACCTAAAGCACGTCCGGCTAATCAGGGGTACCCTTCTTAGGAATCGTCTTAACCTCCCACCCGCTCCTGCAGCCAACATAAAAATTACACCCCGGTGGGTGGTTGGGGGGGAGGGGGTAATTTGAATCCTACTGGGAGGAGGATCATAAAGTTCGTTAATAAATTGGGAAAACGTCGTTTATATAATAATTAATGGTTATCATTATCATACGTCTTAAAAAAAACGCGTACGACAGAAACATGTCCGTTTGTAAATTACAAATTCCAGAAGACTTTCCAGCAGTATTCAAATAAAAGAAAAAAAAATGAATACATTACGATGACGGGGCTGAGCCGGCGAAATACAAACCTTCCCCGGCGTCCCACGTCACGCCGGCTGCGGGGAGGATCTGCTCGCTCTCCTCACTGGTCCAGCTCAGCGGCAGCGCAGCCTCGGCGCACCGAGCAACTCAGACAGAAAGGAGGGCACTGAGCTTTCATGAGCCCCGACATCAAAGGCAACACATCAGGACAAAAAGTAGGAGTCTGCCTTGAGGGAAATGGATAAATGGACGGCGATCATTTTCCCCCGCAGAACCGGTTCCCTTGTGCCTTCTATGCTTCTTCTAACGGCATGATTTGGAGGATATACATTTTCAGAAATAGGTAGCTCTTAGTGACTCTTATGTGAAACATTTTTAAATGCATTTATTTGCATGTCAAGTGGGAGTTTCTTCGCCATAGATGCCCATACGTTATGTGATCTTGAACCAGCGACGCTATAGACATGGAGGTTCCCAGCATAGACTTCTCGGATGTGGAAAGTTTTCTTGACAAGCACCCAGAACTATTTGAAGATTATCTCAACCGCAAAGGAAGCTACAGCATGGTGGAGAAATGGCTCAAGAACCACCAGGCGAACAAATCCGCCGATCCGGATAAAAGCAACAGCAGGAAAGAGAGCTGGGCGAGCACGAGTGACGGATTGAAGCGGCGGGCATCACAGAAGGAGCTGCGGAAAACTTTTGCCAGGTCTAAGGCCATCAACGCCAACAGGACGTATGATGAGCACGTCAACTCCAGGGCCCAGGAACCTCTGACCAGCATGCGAAGAAGGGCACTGCTGAGGAAAGCCAGCTCGCTGCCCCCGACCACTGCCCACATCCTGAGTGCACTGCTGGAGTCCCGGGTGAACATACCCCAGTACCCATCCACGGCTGTGGATTTCAAATACTATCTCAAAGAGCACAACGAGAGGGAGTTTTTCCTGGAGCTAGTGAAAGACATCTCCAACGATCTGGATTTAACGAGCCTTAGCTACAAGATCCTGGTTTTCGTTTGTATTATGGTGGACGCGGACCGCTGTTCCTTGTTTTTGGTGGAAGGCACGGCCAATAAGAAGACCTTGGTGTCCAAATTCTTTGATGTGCACGCAGGTACCACGGTGTTGCCCTCCCTGAGCAACTCGGACGAAGTGCAGGTGCCCTGGGGAAAAGGGATCATCGGGTATGTGGCTGAGCACGGAGAGACCGTCAACATCCCCGATGCATATCAGGTGCGTGTGCTTACATAACGTTTTGCGCAATCAGACAGTACTGGGACATAATTTCTCATAGCCATGCATTATTTTCAAATATCATGATTCCGTGGCAAAAACGGCTATTCTATGATAATCATGAAGTTTGAATCCTTAAGGGCGAGGTGGCAAAATTGGATCGGAACCTACAAGTGAATAAAGCCCGAGAGTACAAAAAACATGGACTCGTGTCGTGTATTTTACTTTTGGGAGCTATTTTGGCTTTGCCCAGTATATAGTAATAAAATAACAACAATAAAACTAACATAATAACAACAACAACAGTAATAATCATCATCATCATCGTTCAATAACATTGAAGTACTGGAACATTCTGCTAGTCTTACTTTCTAATCAGAATAGCCTACGTGGAAGTATGTAGGCTTCTACAGTATTCAGTTAATCACGAATAAAACCGTATATTTCCCTTAGTACGTCGTGTATTACATAACTGCTTTCATGAATTTTCAACACATGTACCGTATATTTTACATTCATTTAACACATTCGACAGGTAATTGACTGCGCTTTCTACAACTAAAATATATTCATTACGCACAAATATACCGTTGATTGCAACTTCTTTTATTTTTAATTGAATTACGCTTTATTTACATTGCCAATATAACTACATGCCACTTTAGGCGATATATATTTACAATTATGGTTTGTAATGAATATGATTTAGAACAATAACGTGATATGTTTTGAGTGGTTTTCCTGGTAACTACTGTTTTTTTTTGTTTTTTGTTTTTTTAGATAACGAGGCTGTTACTTCCCGAAACCATTTATAGCCAAAAATTCATCACATATAAGTCGCAGATAAATGTCAGAGATTCATTTAGTGGAATAATATTGTTAAACTTTAATGTCGAGACCAAGGATCTTTTACAAATGACCTAGTCAGCAACAGCTTATACTAAACCACATTGTCCATTCATGTCTCTTGACATCAATCAAAACTTGGAAAGGTAAAATATGTCCCAATCCGAAAACAGTTCTAAAACGAACAGATTTTAACTTTGCAGTTCCTGTAGGGACTGAAATATTCAGTGCAGCAGCCAAAACTCTAGTTTGGGTAAAGCTACTTTTTTAGAAAAAGCAATTGGTTGTAAATGATATAGCTCATATTACAGCGGATGTGAAGATAGTACTGTTTATGAAAAGCTTTCGGTTTGTCCAAATGGTAAATATCGATTCCAGTAACATCTGTTGCTTTATTTTGGAATGCTCTGCTCACTCTCCTGGAGTAACTGAAGTCACTGAGCTATGAAGGCACTCAATGTGTCCCCTTGTTCCAGGATCGTCGCTTCAGCGACGAGATCGACAAGCTGACTGGGTATAAGACGAAGTCTCTGCTGTGTATGCCCATCCGCAACAGCGACGGCGAGATCATCGGAGTCGCCCAGGCCATCAACAAGAACCCGGGAGGGGCCCCCTTCACCGAGGATGACGAGAAGGTACCGGGACTTCATGTGATATTTATGGCATTTTTGTGGTGGTGAGGGGGACAGCCATTTTCCATGTGCAGCCCCATACAATGCAGCCCATTGAACCCGCGCTGGGCCTTCATTACCCCCAACAGATGCTAGATGTATGATATCCATGAGGCTCTTTTGTCTAGGCCGTCCCATTTTCTGAAACCCACAATATCCATTCGCGCATGCAGCTACAGGGCGTCATGTTGGGTCTGTTTTGAAAAACCGACGACAGTTTGATAAAAAGCAAGTGGCCAATGGAATTGTGAAAGAAGAGCTTGTAAGAGTTTCATGAGCTTAGGTAGAATGTTCCGGAAACGACGGACAGTGGATGTGATCCACCGATTGATTGCGTCTGTGTTTTTTTATTTTTTTATCTAGGGACCCAATGACTTACCGTAGCACAACTGAATTAACAGCTTCTCCTCCTGTTGGCCTGCAGCTGTCAGGAGGGAACAGACCTGTGATTTCTCCAGTCAGCATTAGCTGCCCCCCCCCCCATGTGCCATGCGACTACTGAGTTTGCAAAAAAAAAAAAGCAGCCCACTTGTGAAGCAGTTTGCGGCTAGACCGTGCCCCTCTGCCTCTTTCACCCCGGACAACTGGGGACAGCCTAAATGGAGTAAAATTGCACCTAGAGAATTATTCTATAGAAATGCATTCTATAGATGGTGTTTTGAGCAGATATACATGAACCTTTAGGGACAAAATGCATTACATTAAGATTTCTGTTTGGTGTTGTACGGACCAGCTTCATCATTTATCTCCTTAACACTGATCAAAATAATCCAGATAATAAAACAGATGATTATGACTTATGTGTGTATCTTTTAGAGACACCAAGTATACATCAGATTCAGCTGCTGGTTGAACAATACTCTGTTTTAGTACAAAGGGCCTCTTTTTCCTTCACGTTGGTAGAGTGTGCTGAGGCCTCCAAAGGCTTGGTAGCAACGCGGAGTCTCTGGGCCTTTTAACTGAATCTTTTGTTGGTCATGTGATTCTCAATTATCTGAGCAGGCATGCCTGGGGGAAAAGATAATTCCTGACGATTTATCCAGTCGATAATAAACCATGAGTTAAGGCACTTGAGATGCCGAGAGTTTATTAAAAAGAAGAAGAACATCTTTCGTTTCATTCCAAGGCAGGATACATCGAGGGCCGTCTTCGGTTTCAACTTGTGGCAACTTCCTTTAATTCACTTCAATTTAGCCCTATCGAGTGATGGCGCGGTAACGACATTTCAGAAGGCAGAAATATTAATGCCTGTGCACCTTGGGAAATGGTTGTGTTGCGCATCCAATAAATTGCTTTGTGACAGAAACATCTTAAGCATACCATCCATCCATCCATCCATCCATCCATACCTTTTACCATGGGTTTTGTGTTGGTTCCTAGACAGCTGTAGTGCCTTTTACAGGCTACAGGGAACAAGACTGTGTTAAGCTCTGGACTGATTGATGCACTTTTTATGTTTCATCACACTCTGTACGTTTGATACCATAAATATGACAGAGATTGCTGAGTCAACTGTTGATCAAAACAACAAAAATGGACCACTGGCTGTCTCCTGACATGAAATTTATGGAGTAGGATCATGTATGTCTTCTGATACGCAGCTCCTGTTCCTCCCTCCAAAGATCTTGGCAAAAGCCGCCTGTCAATTTCAAAGGCACCAGATCGCAGACACTTTTCCGATGACGCAAGAGCGCTTAATCATTCGACATGGCTGATCTCTCTTTTGTCTGAGTACCGGCTTATGCAGTATTTACTAATGAATGGTCGTGTAGACGTTCTTGGCAGCAAAGTGTTGAGTGCACTGTTTTGTCAAAATGACTCTGAGCAGTGACTCTGAGCCGCTTTTCTGACGCAGGCTTCAGAGCTACACCTCCAGAGTCGTTTCCTGAGTTTGTACTGTGGTCAGCCCAGCCAGCTGAAGAGTACTGTGCCTGAAGGACATAACTTATCAAGCGAAGTCCACTTGACACTTACAATTATAGTTTTCGTTCCCAAATGCCCCTGTCGGCAGTGTTTATATCAACGCGTGTGGCACCTTCACTGATGTCCCATCATGCATCTGGTTTTATAGGCCCTGAGGGTAATGGTAATTGTAGTGATCTTTCAGCTGGAGCCAAAACCGGACAATGTTTGCATGTAAACATTTTTGTTGGGTTCTTTCCTTTTGCTGTTAGAGATCTTTTGTGAATATTTGCTTAGACATATTTACAGCATTTTAAACTGTAAGACTTCTTTGCTGAGTCTCCAAATATTATGCCAACTGAATCAGTTGCACATGAACTGCTACTGGTTGTGTAGTTTCCTCCACTTTATTCACAGGAGTTTCTGCAAGACAGTAATTAAGTATTTAATACTTAACAGGTGATTAAAAATTAATAGAGCAGGATTGGCTGAGTTTGCCCTGCAGCCAATAACATTTTGAGTTGCTCTCGCACCAAGAAACAGCAGCCTTTAATGGTTCTGACAAATGGGCGTAGACTGGACTGCAGGAGGGCTGGGTGGAACGCAGGCCACGTGCACTCAGGCTGGACTGAGAAGTCCAAGGCTTTAAATTTGCGTTCTTAGCAAAGGTGTGGGATGGCCAGGAGAGAGAGAAGTCAGCATGGAGAATAATAAATTCTGGGTATGTAGCAGTGAACTGCTGCCTCCTGTTGATCATCCTGACAGAATCTGCTAGTGCATAATGAGATGTAATTTGGCACAATAACTCTTCTGGACCTCTGAGCAGCGTCAGGGTGATTCCCCCCCGCATAGCACCTGTCCAGCTGACGGGTTGCTCATACCCTTGGTCTTCAGACACTACCTTCCCCACACCGTTGACAAACCTCTTGGTAAATCAGCTGGATTCTTAAAAACCATTTTTCTGTCTGTCTTATGAGCACCAGGGGGCTGCGGGTTGCATCGCATTGCATGCGATCAAAAAAGTGCCTCTCCATGCTTCTGTGAGAGTATGAGTTGTAAATACACAGATATGAGCTATAGGGTGGGGTAGGGCGAGGGGAGGGGGGGCGTGGCTAAGCCAGTGGAGCCCCATAACCCCCCCCCCCCCACACACACGCCGCAGATGCAGAATGAAAAACCACCAGTTGTTCTCCGTCCTCACACTGCGCGTCCACGTTGTGTCAGAATTGTGCTTATGCTGGAGGTGCTTAGAGCTGAATTAGTAATGCAGCCTCAAAAGCTGCCATTTTAGACTGGAACATTCTGTAAGCGTGTCAATATTGAAATTGCTGAATGTTCTTAATCAGTTGGACAACATCCTGTTTTTTCCTTTTTTTCAAGTTCAGGAGAAAAAAAACACATGCACACTTTTGGCACATCAGAGCAAAACATGGCCAGCTACTAATGCCTTTAAATAACACTTCTGGAATCTGAGGACTAACAGTGTATTCTAAAGGTTACGGCTTATTGTTTATTTGCTATTGTTTTGCTGTTATGCATCATATAATAATTACAAGAGAGAGAAAGAAAGACTGAAAATTGTAATCAGGAAGACATGTCATGTAGTTTGGGTACGTTGTCACTTTTGAAAGGTTTGCAAGAGGCTCAAAACGCAGTATTACTATGTCATACATTTTGTGTATAAATGGATGTGAAAAGTTTTGATTGAGCTGTAACTCCAGTTTTTAAATTTCTTTGCACAGCTGAATATTTGTGCTGAATCCTAGCGGAAATTACATTTCTCTAGTGGGCCCTGCTTTTGTGTTTCATTGCCATCGAATGCCACCGGCCTTGGTTCCCAGGATGATGTCACTCTGCCATCTTTTGGCTCATTCAGTATTTCTGTTTGCCTGTTCAACCCATCACAGTGGGTTCAGTTTTTCTCTCGGAAGATTGTTTTATCACTTCCGGTAAGTTTGGGCAGCGTGTGGTGCAGCAGTTTAGGGTGCTGTGTGTGTGATCAGAAGGTTGTCGCTTCAAATCCCGGGGTTGGCGGAACGGTTTCACCATAGGGCCCTTAACCCCAGTTGCTCCAAAGACTAGCTAACCCTAATTTGTCAGTCGCGGCTTGACCGCTTGCTTCTTGCTCTTCATTTGCATAGTAACCCTACAGACAGATAAAAACAGAGTAAGTAAGAATCCCATAACTGCTACTCTGCTGTAGTGATTACAGGATTACACTTTCACTGCGTATTTCTCTGTCAAACTGAGTCGAAGGAGGGCGGTAATATGCTTAGCCGATATTACGTTCATCCATCCGAGGAGAACATGACAGTCTTGCTGTGCATTTGGCTGCATGTGTGCCTGCCGCTTACCAACACAATCGTTACCCCAAGCTACTGATGGCCTCGTAAGGAGTGGGTGGTGAATTTACAGGAAGCCTGCGTAGGGCATCATCCTGTAAGATGAAAGCTCTTGAAATATCCTTTTCTATTCATGAATACCCGAAAATCCCAATATTTAATGTAATATTGTAAAATGTTAAAGGCAGCACTATTCAAATTTACATTCAAATTTTGTATGTAGTGGGATTATAATAATTCTAATAACGTAATTATAACAATGACATTATTATTAATAATAATATGAACAATAATAATAATAATTAATGAGAATATGCTGGCTATTTTTTTTAAGTACCAGGTAGCTCCGTAATATGTTATTCATATATATCATAACCTGAACATTCCCAGCTTAGATCACAGTTGGAGCCCTTTTAGGTTCCCCTAAATCAAATTACATAACCTCTGTTGCTCTGGGAAAACATACAACTGCACAAATGTTTAAAAAATGTGCAAGTAGCTTCAGATAAAAGTGCCACCCAGCCCGCTTGGCATGAATGCTGTCGCCCGCAGCAGCCCTCCAAATAGTTGCATTCCGGTAATAATCACTCTCAGGGCCAGTTAGCGGACTCCAGGTACGGGAGGGAGCACCCTGGTGCCGGGGAGGAGCACAGGTTCATTAGTGACTGTCTTACACGGTGCCAGAAGCCTCTTTTATTGTCTTGGATGGAAATATATCAATGTTGAATAGGAAAAGTGCTGTGAAATTGCAATGACACGCTTCACCCTAAGCCTTTTATCCAGGCACTAAGTATTTGCCTACCAGGGTTTCCCATCTGATAGCAAACGCCGGCTAACGCCAACGCCGTAGCGCTCTTTTGCGTGATAGTGGCCAGATTTTCAGCTGGGCCGTCGGCAACACCTCGTTCGATGGACCGTGCTGATAAACCGACTCCAAAATCTGGCCAGAACAGCTCCTCACTGTTTCCATGCATGGGAAGAGAGTCTAAGGAGCGCATTAGCATATTAGCGCAGTCGGGCTAAGTCAGAGCCCTCTCCAAAGGCCCTGGAGTTAAGCTCTGATTAAACACTACATTCATTTCATTTGAGTTTTGTTCTTCACTGTGATTTAAATGGCTCACCCTCTAAGAAAACACTGGCTCAGGACTGGGAAGTGAAATACAAACGAATATAATCACTATTGGCATTCTATTCCAATCTGGTGTGGTTTGTTATGATAACGAATGCAGCCGGCGATTGCACAGACCATGGAACTGGGGGGATGGATAACTTTTGGTGCATCATCAAAAACACTGGCGGATAATTTTACTTAAATGATTTAATGCAAACCAATAAACTTTATTAATAGAAGTGCGATTTACATAACATTTTATAAACAAAAGGTTCTGAGTTTTTTAAAAGCAAACAGACAAGGGAACAAGGGACTTTATGCCCCCCCCCCTTGTTCAGATGCGTCCCGGAGGCCATGGGTCACTGCCGAATCAGGCTCATCATGGCATCTGAAACCACACTTCTGGAGGAGCTTCCGCTATGTGGCTCGCATTTCCCACATCACCCGCAGCCCAACGCCCCCCGGAGCTGTGAACGAGTTGCTGTTTCAGTGCGACTGCAGCCTGGGGGGGGTGGGTCCTCTGGAGCAGACTGAGGGTGGCCGATTGAAGGCGAGCGCTGTGGCCGTCAAGGGCGTTTCAGAAGCGGCCTCTCCCTCTGTTCAGATGTGTAATAATTAGATTAGTGTCGTCGTTTCTGCAGGCCGAGACCAGGTGTACTGCAGCTAATGAGAGGCTGGCGAGAGAGAAGTGTTATTACTCCTGCTGAGAATGTTTTATCGCCCATCTGGGCTTTGTCCTTATTGAGATGCTTCCAGTCGGGCATGTTCAATGGTCAATAATCTGCTGTGTTGTATAATATATAGCAACACTTGCATCCACGGTCATAGACTAGTACTTGAATGGCCATAAATGTTTATTTTTTTCGTGTCTTCATGTGGAGGTAAAATTCCTGTTGTCAGAATCTAATTCTTTATCTCCCATGGAAGTGCGAGATCATGGATGTGGCCAATAATCTCTCGGATTACACAGACCTGCTTGGAGAACTTGCTCACTGATGGACTCTGATTATGACCACAGCGTACATCTTGCTTTTATTAAAGCAGACTCATTTTCTCTGTTATATATAATGTTATCATGGACCCCCAGAGGTTTTTTTTTAGTTCCTTTCCTCCATTGTCTTCAGGCATTCTTTCTTTCCTTCTTCCCTTTTTCGTACACCATTTTATATAAATGATGTAATAATAGATGGCCACGCACTCTAATCAAGTGCCTTAGGGTAACTGCACTATATGAAACATACATTTAATTGAAAGGAATATATCACAGAATGTGTTTTTGGGAGTGTTGTTTCAGAAGATATTTGCCATCGGGAGGCCAATGAAGGGACTCAGCAGGGAGGACAGGCGGGTCGTCCCTCTCTCTTTAATCTGACGGAATCGTTCAGAGGGACGTAAGAACGTGCGAACAGCCCCGTGAAATTTCACACTGCGCATTCCTCCAGTATAAATATCTGATGGCGCTTCTATAATGAACAATCAGAGAAGGGCAGCTCTGAAAGGAGCCGTGTCCCGCTCTGACGCAAATGAAGACAACCCTGGCAATGTCAAGTGGAGATGAAGGCCACAGGTTCGGGGCCTGGCTGCCATCATGCAGCTCAGCAATGTCTTCGCAGAGGCACCGAGAGTGAGACAGAGAGAGTGAGACAGAGAGAGTGCACACAATTCAGGGTGAAATGAAGGACATTTCACCTCCCCCCGCTCCCATTTCCAAAAGAAAATATGTTCCAGCTATTCCCATTTTTGTGATTACCCCCCTCATCATCGTCGCACCCACCGGCCACAAAGTCGACAATGGTGTGGCCTTCATGGGTGGAATTGAAAAACAACATAGTTTAAGCGAGGAGGGGGGGATTTTCACAGTGAGAGCTGTGCAAAGGACTAGGTTGCTATTATAATTTGATGATTTTCTTCTACTATTGTGAGCCTTTAAATTGCCTCAACTCGGCCCTTCTTTAGGAGAGGGGAGACCCATAATCCTTAGGGGGAATCAGTATTTTTGAATTTCACAGAAGCATTTCCTACTATTCAATTCAGCATTAATTGTCATGTTCTGCAAAAACAAATGCATAAATAAATTGATAAACATTTAAGTAGAACCTGTCAAATAAGGTACCGTGAATTGTGCCAATGAAATCACTTGATTTTGCTCAATATTGACTCTATGGAATTAGTTCCTTTCGATGGAAGATGAATGTCTGTTGGTGACCAGTGTCTGTTCGTTTTCCGCCTCCTGGCTTATTTTGTTCGTTTTCTGGAATGCATTATGAGGACAAAAATGACCATAATCGGCTTGGAGAGGACGTGCAAAGCTCATGCAAAGACTTTACGTCTGATTTTTTAAACATATACCAAATAATCTTGAAAAGGAACCATCATTAAAATTGCAAAATTTGCTAATGATATAGTACCTTATTGATAGTCTCAACCCAGCTGGCTGTCACAGTCCTTGCTATGCGAGAACTGCACGTGTGTAACGATATCGATATTAACATCACATATCACGCAGGGCCTGCTTGGACCATTACAGACAGTAAACAGGCCCCTCCTGGCCTTCTGCTATGTGCAGTAAGGTAGTGAGGATAAGCTGTGGTCAGACTGCAATCTGATCCGGCATCAGCAGGCGGGGACTCCCCAGAGCCTGGGTCAGTTAGCTTCATTATGGATGAACTGTATACTGATCAGGCCACAACAGGGCGCCCCCCAATTCCCTGCCATAAGCCTCCAATTAGAGCAACCTGTTCTTCTCATGAAAATCCCCTCAGTTGGTGCAAATGGGATCCATACTGGAGTCTCTGGGGGCTGCGGTGTATATTAACCCTATCCCACAGATCCTATCAGCCTGCTGGACCCAGAGTCTCAGTGTTGCCAGGGGGCCAATCATCAGTGTTTGCCATTAGCAATTTGCATTCTTATGTCTCCTTTATTTGTCAGAATAAAAGTCAATCTGAAATGAAGCTAGCTTAGGTAGAGATAAAGAAAGCTAGCTACAGTCTATCATGTTTCTACTGAATCACACAAATATGATCTATTTATGTATAGTAACTATATTTTCAGGGTTCAGTTGTGATGGCTTGGATTTTATATGTGTATGTTTTTATAGTTTGTTTATATACTTATTTTGTTGTGAATTTTCGTATTTTAGTTTTTATATGAACCAGTCAGAGGTGGTTTTTCACAAGGATGTCCCTGGTGTTTTGTAGGACTTCCTGTGTGTTTGTGGAAATCAATGAAGATTTCAATCTGCTATCTTATCTCATATGGATGGAAATGCATGTGGGTTGGGAAAGTATTCATCTTCCTACAAGCCTCAAAGGAGCTGGAAGGACAATTTAAAATCTTGTGATGCTTTTTTTGTGGTATTTTCTGTAGTGGGTCATGAGGCTTTGCTTTACAATACAACTGATTCTTTTCCGAGTGACTTCCTGGAAAACACAGAGCACGTTTCCTCTTTTGTGCTCTGGGACCCTGTGGATTTCTTGGCCTGTCTGCACCTGCTCTCCCCACCCTGTAGGGGTCTCTGTCCCAATGTGACTCTGTTGGCTGCGTCACAAACCCCATGCCACCCATCAGTGCATCTGCATCTGTCGCTGGGCATGATGGACATGGGGTTTACCCAAGGATGGTGTCCCTGTTTGCATCCGCTCCCCGGAGTCGGGCTGCCTTGTTTGAGCTCACCTGACAGGTGCCATTTCAGCCGACCATCGGAGTCCCCTTGGAGTGATTGAGGGCTGAGGGGTGGTCAGATGCTTTATGGACCTTTCCGGGCCGATCCCAATGCTGGCATTAACGTGGATAAACAGACCGTGGCCCTAAGCGAAAAAAGGCAGCGCAAATCGTATTGATCACTCGTGGGGGAGAGCTGGTTAAGCATCTCGCAAGGGGAAGAAAACACAGTCAGGTGGTCACCTGATGCACTTGTCTAAAGGTCAGTTGCGGCAGCCACACCCGTGGGCGGAGAGGTCGGGGTGGCTGCAGTGGAGACGGTGGCAGCTCGGCTCAGAATGAAGCCTCACAAATCATACTTAATAAATGAAGCTGTACATCAGGCAGCTCTGGGGAAGCATTCTGGCCAGATTCCACAGGAGGACCTCCGGGAGAAGGTGATTCCAACCAAGAGGGACTTCTCTCTAAAATGATGATGATGATTATGGTGATGAAGACCATAGACAGTTCCACATCCTATTTAGGGGCAGCTCTCCTATTTTTTTCTCAGCTCTGCTAGAAAATAAATTTTCTTTAAAAAAATGCCATTCAGTGATTTGTCCAGCAAACTTTATTGTGGAAGCCCTCCCCCCTTCCCACCCTTGCAGGTTTAATCATCGTGATGGGGGGTGACTTCCCATATTTCTTCTGGGGGCTGAGCACCCCTAAGGGTCAAATCCTAGAATGATTATTATTGCTGTTGCTGTAAGCAATATTGGATTAATTGCAATGGGCTCCTTGCAACATTCAATCATTTACACATCAGTGGAATACAAACATTCATGCACCCACCTTATTCACTAATTCAGGGTCAGGGTGAGCCTGGAGGTCACTAACCACTAAGCCATCATGCCATCCCATAATATTTTTAGTTAATAGTAAACGCTTTTAACTAAAGTGAATGGATGTAATCAGTTATCATGATGCCTGCTACATCAACTTTATGTGTCTTATCCTTTTATACTTTTGCTGTGGTTAGAAACCATCAGGAGCTAATCCCTGCAGGTTTTGTAGCATTGCTTAGTTACGCTCTCAAATGTGACGGTTGAACTGGTGCCCTTACTTCATAAACACCTCCCATTATGGCTACATTTGGTGCACAGTGCATTGCATTCTATGTATTAAGTTAGCACGTGTCCTGCTTTGTCGACTCAACTGCAAACACAGTGCGTCTAGGAGACATTCACGGAAAGCTTGCATTTTCTTCCATGCTGATCTCAGCTGAGAAGTTGAGGTCTTGATAATGGGAGGTGTGGGCCTTGTTACTTTACCCTGGTTCTGATCCCCTCCACCAGGTGCTGCAGATGTACCTCCCCTTCTGCGGAATCGCCATCTCCAATGCCCAGCTCTTTGCAGCCTCCAGGAAGGAGTACGACCGGAGCAGAGTAAGGCTTATGGAAGAATTTCAAATCCCCCTACATCCCACCCCGCCCACGCACACACGCGCCGACCCCACCCCCCACTGCTGACCACCAGGATCCGTATTGATCCCCATCTTCCCACTCACAAGCACAGCAGCAGGGGTGGGGGGTGGGTGGTGGGTGTGAAGCAGGTCCTCTCCTCCCAGGGCGGCTGGGTGTGCAAACTGAGGGATGGGCGGTGGAGATCCGGGGTATAAATCACGTTGGGAGGGCCCAGATGCCGGCCCTGACACCCCCCAGCATTGATCTGTGCTGGGGGAGGTCAATGTGGTGGTGAGAGGGCAGCGTTTCACCTTATCTCATTACCGTCGCTCCGTTCCTGCTGTTTCAGTGAGCTAACCAGATGCCTTTGGGTCAAACTGACCCCGTCAACTAAATTATGGAGGTCAACCATCTGACCTTCTGGTGTATCCTCAGACTTTTTCAGTTCTATATTTATGATGATTATTTAATAAATACCTCAAATACCAGAAACTAACACCACATTGACCCAGCACACCATGTGTACATCACTAGTTCCATACCACAATGATTAATCTTTATTTCCTGCATATTCAGGCTCTCCTAGAGGTGGTGAATGACCTGTTTGAGGAGCAAACAGATCTGGAGAAGATTGTGCGGAAGATCATGCAACGAGCCCAGACCCTGCTGAAGTGTGAGCGTTGCTCTGTGCAGCTGCTGGAGGATATCGAGTCCCCGGTAAGTGCTTAGCCCTAGCATATGCTCCAGGTTAGCTTAGCTTAGCCTTAGCCTATTCTCCAGTTTAGCTTACCATAGCCTTAGCCTATGCTCCAGTTTAGCTTAGCTTAGCTCTAGCTTACACGCCAGGTTAGTCTAGCTTAGTCTTAGCCTATGCTTCAGCTTAGCTTAGCTTAGGCCTAGCTTACATGCCAGGTTAGCTTAGCTTAGCCTTGGCTTGGCTGCCATAACAGCTTGTCATTGTATTACATTGTCCTCTAGCACAACATTATAATACACCTTGAAGGGGTTTCCATCAGTTACTTGACAGTTAAAATAATGACTTCATGTAGAACTTGACCTTCCTAGACTTGGACAAAATGCAAAAATGACAACTAAGTTTTGCTCTATCTGCTTAACTCCAGGTGGTAAAATTTACAAAATCCTTCGAGTTGCTGTCCCCCAAATGCAGCGCAGATGCAGAGAGCAGGTGAGATCAGAATTTGGTCATTTTGTCTGAACCATACGTCAACCAGCCTCATCCATAGGTCTTTATGAATCTATCAGAATGGCATCTTATTTTAACATACTGCTGCTGAGAACCTGCAGTGTTTCACATAGTAACTTTGCAAGAGTTTCCAGATTTGAAAACAGAATGTCAGGACAATGCAAAACTATACTATTTATACATTTTATCTAAACTGATCTCATTTAATAAACTGTATATTAAAAAGTCACATTTCTGTTGCCGTAGCAAACAGTTCCCTGATTCTGGTTCCCTGACTGTCCACAATCCAACACAGTTTGCAGATTTCCCTGCTAAAACACACTTACTAATTCAGCTAATTATCTGAGTAAGTTGTGTTCAAGCCGGGGAATCTGCTGGATTCTGCTCCCCCAGGATCGGAATTGGGGAACCCTACCGCAGCAGGATTAAAATATAGCCAATTTTTGTCTTTATGTTCAAAGTTGCATAGTTCACCCTATTCTCTGTGTTAATTATATGATAACTTGACATTTAAAACATGTTCCGTTTAAGAAGCTTTGAAGAAGCTGTGATATTTTACACGGCTGTCTTGTGAGCCTGCTGCAGTTTTTTTTAGAGATTGCATATAAACATTCTTGAGTTCACTTACACAGAAAGTGTTCAGACTTATTTTCCATAGTATGCTTGGCCACTGTTGCACAGTGATATCGTTCTGTATGTCTTTCTATTCACTTGTCGCAGAAATGACCAGCCTCCAATTAACGCCATTACTGTCGCTACATAATGGGTGACACTGTAAGGCCTCGCAGTTCACACATTCCTCCTAAACAAGGCGCCTGGGGAGAAGCAGAATGAATTAGAGAAGTAGCATCGTGATGAATGAATATGCTGATCCTACCGATGAGAGATGCTGTAACAATAGTTTGTGGTATTTGGGCACATTTCCGTCCCGTGGGTCTCGTACAGGAGCGAAAAGGAAAAGGAAATCAAAAATAAAAGAGGACAGAAATCAGAAGCGGAGGCTTGTTTTCCACCTTAGTAGAACGGGATAGATGCGATGGCATGAAATATCGCCAGCGGATCAGCGCAGTCCCAAAGCGCGCCCCTGCACTCGCTCGCCCGCGTTGCAGTAACGGCGCGGCCAATTAGAAGGATCGGAGCCGAATGTTTTAGCGATTAGCAGGACGCCCAGTGATGCCTGCATCTCAGCTTTAGATTGGAAGAAGCTTATTGCAGAAAACGTTGCTTTTAACGTGGGCATATTATTATACGAGACTTAAAAGTAAATGAATAATTATCACCCTAAATTAATAAAAAACAAACAGAAGCCTTATGGTGTCAATATTCCTGGCACACACACCAATTATCCAGTACAGGGTTGCAGTTTATGTAAATTTGAATGTGTATCAGCTTATATTTTACTTGTATTCTATATTCTGAATTAACCTTTTTGGTGATCGCAGGGTAAGTATAATCACCAGGGGGAGATGCACATTGCAACAGCTGTGCGTTGTGTTGCGGTCGCATTCCCTTTACACGCGAGGATCTCTCCGAATCACATTCGAATCCCTCCATTCCCACCAGGAATCCAGTAACAATGTTTTTGGAGCCGTCTGCGGAAAACCCGCAGCACGGGGCCCCCGAACCGTGTGCACAGGGGAAGCGGTCGCATAGGTGCTGCGGCAGGAGGCTGCGGCTCATGGCTGCCCGGGCCGCACTGAGATATGGAGCCCGGCCAGTGGATGGCTTTAAATATACTGCAGGCCGTATGATTAATGACAACCGCTGCATCGCCCCCGGTTAAAACGTGAGGGATGTCGGCGGCCCCCGGGCAAAGAGATGGGGAGGCACGTCAGAGAAAAGCGCGGCCCACGTAATGAGAACACGGCGTTCCTGGCAGGGTGGAAACCTGCCGCATGCAGCCTGGTGGGGCACAAATCCCGTCGGATGCCCTTAGATTATACATTACATTATATTTGTGACTCCAATACATGGGAAATGCGAAGATACTTAGGAACATGTGATTTCTGGCATTCATGCAGTTGCATTAAAAATCGATTGAAATGAGAACATAGATATTTCCTTTGTGGGGGGTTGGGGGAATGGCGTGGTGGACAGGTGATGGCTTGATTTGTGTGTGCAGGTTGCATGTTCTCCCTGTGCTTGCATGCGTTTCCTCCGACAGACTGAAAACACAGACAAATTGGATTGGTGTCTGTAAGTCAGTGTGTATGCATGTGTTTGTGTGTGTGTGTGTGTGTGTGTGTGGGTGAGTGGGTCAGCTCTGTAATGGATTGGTATCTTATCCAGTTTGACTGCTGGCATGTGGCTTATGCTGCTTACTTGCTCACTGTGGCTCTGTACTGAGTTAACTGTGGAGGATGGATGGATGGATGGATGGATGGATGGATGGATGGATGGATGGATGTTGCCTTTGTGTTTGAAAGAGATACATTGCAAATAACACCCAAATGTACCTTTACATTGTCTTTTACTCTGAATCTTTCCCAACTTCAGAAACACCAACATTGAAGACTCTTGACTTGCTGGGGTGCTTCTTCGCTGTCCCTCCCCGCGCGCCAGCCTCTCCCCGCGTCCCCTCCCCGCACGCCCCGTCCCCTCCCCGCGAGCCCT
>JAABNY020000034.1:9976587-9993535 GCA_015164015.2 Brevimyrus niger
CGCCCGACCCCCGACAACCCCCCCACAACCGCAGAACCCCCACGGAACGGCCAGGAGGGCGGGACCACCGCCAACCCGCCCGAGGGGGCGGCGGCGGGGGGAGGATTTCACAGCCCAGTGTGAGAATATGCACATGTGGTGTTTAAGCTTTTTTATATCATCCCGCCCAGACCTCATATCCAGATATGGCATACTAATCAGACAGAAAGACTGTTAAGGATCTGTGGGGTGATTAAAATACATTAACCCAAAAAGAACTTTGCATGCATTTGCGACTCTGACTCTGAACAAAACACTGAACGGAAAGCAAGCATAGTGATGAAATCCCTTCAGAAACTGAGACATTAATGTTGTAGTCTTAGTATTTTGGGTCACACTAATTAGTATTTATCCGTTTGTGCGGGTGACGCATACTGCTACAAATCACACCTACAGCAAGATCACTACATCGCAATGGAGATTAGATCACCATGTTCAGGCACTGCGTAAAAATTGCGGGGGGGGGCTATTGAAACAGATTGCCATGATCAAGCACAGCGTACAGTTTGAAGTGGATTCAAACAGACTCCTAAGCTCCATGCACTGCGTAAAAACCGGACGCTCCAAATCCAGGTCCCAAGCCCAAATGAGATTCAAATAGACTTGCAAGTCAAGTCAAGGCACCGAGTAAAAAAATGAAAGGGTTTCAAACATCCTCATGTCAGGTGCTGCATAGAAACCGAACAGCATTCAAACGTATCCCCAAGTCCAGGAACTGCATGAAAACCAAACGTGATGCAAACACAGCCAAGTCAAGGCACAGTGTAAAAATCTATGGTAGATTTAGACAGCCCAAATGTGTAAAATTAAAGGGGGGACTCAGACAGACTCTACCTCACAGCCCTGAGACACAGACAAAAGGTGAACTGTGCGTCACATGGACCTGTTGCACCAAACCCATTTAAAGTTTCAGCCATGGGCTGGAAATGAGATCTGTCCCGCGTTCTCCCTTTTGCATGGTGTAATCACTTTTAATCTGCACCCCCCAACAGGCTGCCTCGGCATCCACAGAGATACAGCCCTGAAAAACCTGGCCAAAAGAAGCATCTTCCAGCCTCAGGCATCTGTCTGGGCTGTGCCGTTCAGAATCGAGGGCCTCTGATTGATATGCAGACGTCACTGGCTTTAAGTAGCATGCTTCTCTCAGGCGGGGGTTGGTGGTGACCGCATGATTCTCAGATGAGTTATGAGCTGGGAGTGTGCAAATGGGCACGCAGTCACTACATCAAACATAGTGGCTGCATTACTACATGCCGCCCAGTCAGGTGCTTTGGGCCAGCACATCATCAAATGGGACCGTTGTCACATCTTCCATCCGTCTCGGCCTGAACGATCCACCACCTAAGCAAAAAACTAAAATGTCCAACCATCCACCTACTAATTTCTCATGCTGGTTAGAGTTGGGGGTGAGCCTGGCGCCTATCCCTGGCAGCACAGGGCACAAGGCTGGGGTCCCCACCCTGGGTGGGATGCCAGAGCATACAAACAGTCATACACCACATGCAATATACAAATACCTGTAAGCCTAACTGCAGGTCTTTGGACAGTGGAAGGAAACCTATAAAATCTAAATATAAAATCTAACTGCAGATCCAGGTGGTCCCCCTTGGAAAAGGAAGCCTGCCTGTTTTACCCTCGCAAATCTATGCAGGGTGACACCATAGCCGGCTGTCGGCACAGGCCTGGCTCAGATCTCGGCGTTTTGGGTTTACCTCACAGACACCAGTGGGCATGCAGCAGGCCAAAGCACTGACAGATGGCTCTCTGTAAGCTCGAGGTGCCATACTGAGAAAGACCCCCGCTAATTAAATAGTTACAGTACTGACCAGGGCCACTGGTCTCCACCATATGAAACTGAGATGGAATGATACTGTACAGGTGGCAGAAAGTGTTCGATCTGTGCGATTTGTAGGAATTACGAATCGCAGTCATGCTCGTTAAGTGTATTTTACATGTATGTCTTTCCCTAGTGGGAAAATTAATATATGGATGCTGGCAGCGTTGCCGGGGATGCTGGGGGTGGGGTGTCTTCCGGTGGCATCCCAGATCTCTGTCAACAGTGCAGCTCCTCTGATGGCCCCCCTCTCATTAATTAACCACCTTCCATCCAAATGCTTTCTGTCATCCATGTTCTTCTTTATCACGCTAATTATGGGATGGATATTAACCTCTTTTGGCCACTCAGACGGTACCTCAACATGGTCTCGAAGATCTACAAATGCAAATCGTCTGCTACTTCCCAGGACCAAACTCAGCACCGCGGGTGATCGGGCCTTCGGTTCTGCCGCCCCGCGTCTATGAAACAGCCTCCCAGACCATTTGAGGGCACCACAGTCTATTGAAAATTTTAAAAGAGGATTTAAGACTTTTCTTTTTAATAGAACTTACGGATTTTAATTAATTTTGTAGGCTACGGGTTTCTTAATTATTGACTTGCTTGTTTTAATTGTTGGTAATTGTTGTTTTAATATGTGTTTTTTCACTTTTTTACAATGACCTATTTTGTGGCATTTTGAGATTTATTTTAAATGTAAAGTGCCTTACAAATAAAATCTATTATTATTATTATTATTATTATTATTATTATTATTGCCTACCGCCATGTAGAAAACACATTAGAAATTTCATATGCCATTTTCATCCTTCCTCCAAAGGATTCAGCTTATACATCCCCTCTGTTTCCCCCATCTCTCTTTCTCCCTCTTCTGTTTTTCTTTCTTTAGAGACAATACAATGCTTTAAATAACCTTCGGGAAAATAATGCGGTGCTACGACAGATGATTCTGATGGCAGAGGGAGAGTTATAATTTATGTATGGGTCATACTCAGCCATAGCAGAACTCTGGGACGTTATTTTGTTGGGTTTTCATGCTTGCGTACAAGGTAGACGAGCATTTTTGTTTTTATTTGGGGGGGGGTTTAAGGCATGATAAAATGTTTTCTGTCCCCACACCCTGTTCACAGGCGGCGAACATCCCCCTAGTCTGCGAGCTGGGCATCGACAAACTGTCCTTCGACGACTTCTCGCTGGACGTGGACGCCATGGTAACGGCGGCGCTGCGCATGTTCATGGAACTGGGCATGGTGCAGAAATTCAAAATTGACTATGAGGTGAGGGGCCCGAGGGTCACGCGTACAAGGCCGCCTGGTTATTGGGCCGACCGAATGCCCATCCACACATAAGACCTCACACCACCTATCTGTTGAGGATCTGCTGTTAAGTCCCGCCCACCCGCACAGATACATTAGGGTCCCTTAGAGACTGTGACACTGCTTAGAAGGTTCAAACATCTAAACCAAGCTCCTCCAAGGCTCATCCACTTACACATTCCCCCCCCCCCAGCAAGTATAAATACCCCCACAGAGTCAGGTCCCCCCTTGAACAGATCCACCCTCTCGCTGTTTCATGGCTACCCCCTTCCTGCCTTCGCAGACCCTGTGCAGATGGCTTCTTACGGTGAGGAAGAACTACCGGATGGTGCTCTACCACAACTGGAGGCATGCCTTCAACGTGTGCCAGTGCATGTTCTCCATACTGACTGTGAGTATGCTCCCCCTGGTGGTCATATACTAGAACTGCCGATTGTAGTGCTTATCTTACCACGGCACTGTGTGCGAAACCACATCATCGCACGGGCTCAGCATTGACATGGAAGGAAATCAGGTGACCCCACCCACTCACCACGTTTCATCTCCTTGAGTACCAGTGATGATCCATGCCTACGTCTGTTTCTGGCCCCATGAAAACCAAAGAAAAACAGCTTCAGTGGATCCCAGAGAAGACCGTAACACAGCATTTACACCTTCAGAAAACATATTCGACGTAGGGGCACCGATTCAGCTTCAGATCAGCTATTTGGAGCGAAAGCACTATCCTGCAGTTTTCCCAGAACAAATGTGCTGCCAGAGACTTACCCCCATGGTAATACGCGGCCTTTCTGCGGCATGCTGCTATTGTCTGACCCTGCTTGGTGATGAATCGAGCCCACTGTCCTCCTCCCCCCCCAGGACTGCGTCCGCAGCTCGATTCTCGAGTCGGCCACAAGAACATGAGCTTGTTTATGGAACCTCTCACTGTCAGTCACGTGACGCAGGAAGAGCTCCAGCATACATACGGCCCCCTTTCAGTTACAGTCGACCTGAGGGTGCAGTATTATGTTGCATTTTAATAATGCATCCATTAACATAACAGTTTATGCAGCGTTGGGTCATGGTGAGCCGGGCTCAGGAAGGACAGGACAAAACACCCAAGATGGGATGCCAGTCCATTGCAGGGACCTGACCTGTATATATTCATGTATTATATACCCAGTGCAAACAGTAATTAATTCACGTTCCACTCTCTGTATGCGTGACCGTCAGACGGCAGGATTCCAGAAGACCCTGACGGAGGTGGAGATCCTAGCTCTCATTGTCGGCTGCATCTGCCACGACCTGGACCATCGCGGGACCAACAATGCCTTCCAGGCTAAGTGGGTACCCCCCCCTACCCTCACCACCTGACCCCCGACCTGCCATATGGCGGCCTGTGGGCACAGACTGGGGCGCCACGTAAGCCTTATGTAATGCGGAACGAGCCCTCCGGCCTGCTGAGAGAGCGCTAACGGCTCGTTCGGCAGCTGCTGTGCGCTGAGCTCTGTGGGCTGCACTCACCCTGTATACAATTAAAGGCAGGACGGTTCATGCAGACCCCTCCTGCTGCATCGCCATGGCGCCCTGGGGTCTCGCATAGCGTAATGAATGCACCTGGATGTGTTTGTGGCCCAGCACTGCAGTTATCCACTCTTTGCTCCTCCCTCATCCTTTCTCCTCTGTCTCTCTCCGGCTGTTTATCATTGTCCTCCCTTCCCCTTTCTCCATCTCTCTCCCTCCATCCCCATCCCTCTCTCTCTTCTCCTTTTCCCCATCTTCCCCTCTTCCTAATCCCTCTCTTTCTTCTCCTTTTCCCATCTCTCCCTTTCCCGACCCCTTTCTATCCTTTTCTTTTCCTTCCCCTTCTCTCTCCCTACTTCCCCATCCCTCTTTCTCTATTCTCTTCTCCTTTTCCCCATCTCTCTCCCTCCTTTCCAATCCCTCCCCTATTCCTCCATTTCTCTCACACTTACCCACTTCTCTTTTTCCCCACCGCCTTCACCCCCATTTAGAACGGGTTCGGCCTTGTCCCTGCTTTACGGCACCTCAGCCACGATGGAGCACCACCACTTCAACCACGCCGTTATGATCCTGCAGAGCGAGGTACAGCCTATGGTCCTGCTGCCCTTCCTGCTTTCTCCTAGCTCAGGGCCTCTGGCACTATGAGGCTTCAGCTCTCTCACAAAGGTGGCAACCCTTCACTACAAGGGTGGAGACCTACGGCACACATGGCAACCCTTCATTAAAGGGTTCACACCTCCCGCAGACATGGCAACCCTTCACTACCAGGGTTCTAGCCACTCACACACATGGTAACCCTTCACCATGAGGGTTCTGACCTCCTGCAGTCATGGCGATCTTTCCCGATAGGCTCTGATTCATTTTGCCTGATTCGGTCTCCTAGTTATTATCACATGGCTTGCGGTTCATAGACCCACACTACAGAAAACTAATTAAATTAAAAACGACATAAATCAAAATTAGTGGTTGATTCAGTTTTATAGTATCTAATTATGGTATAAAAAGTGTAGAATTGACTGATTTAATTTGGCTTAAGCCAAATTGTTCAACAGATGTATGAAAACATCATGTCCTACAGGGCATTCAAAAACATCTATGCTGCTCAAATTTGTTAAACATACATTGTTAAATGTTGCAACCATTATAGGGCTCTGAGGCTGCTTGAAATGTTTATTTTCAGTGATGTTTTAATAGTTTTGTTTTTTATGTGTGTTTGCAGCAGATACAGTCCTTATCGGGAGCCCAGTGCCAGTAATTTTCTCTCAGTTTACCTTCCAGTATCTGGGAGGAATGCACAAAACAAACAGGATTCAAAGGAGAATCCGTAATTAGGAGGAGCGCGGTGTTCATACAGGAGGATGAGTTTGTGTGTGTGTGTGTGTGGGGGGGGGGTAATTAGGGAAATCCAGGCTGCGGGCAGGAGAGGGATTTACGAGGCAGCCTTGTGCCGGGGAGCTTATCCTGCCTGTGATGACACCACGCGCTGACAAATGTTTGCCTGGAAAATCATAATGGTGTCTGATGTTTTGGGGAGTGGCCTAGGGTCGGCTACATTAGCATGCTAATGAGTAATGCCTTTAATTCATGGCATGGGGGAACTCGTAGCTCACCATGCCAACGAGCAAGAACAGTTAATTAAACCTTTACTTTGCAGAGCGTCATACCTTTGTCTGTCCTTGTCCTTGCTTCTCTCTGTCTCTCTAAATACAGCTCTGTCTGTCTGCATAGGGGGTCTGTATCTTCTGTGTCAGCCGGGGTGGTTTTCAATGTTCCACAGAACCTGAGACCCAAACTGGTCCAGGTCCAAGCACCGACTCCTGACGAGTCGTTATAACATGCTGTCTGATCATGGCAAGATGCTTTCCTTTTTTCAACAGTAAGACATTAAGTAAAAACAAATGAACAAGGTGGTAGAAGAATGGGATAAAGAGAAATAATGTTTTATTATCACGGCAGGATGTTATAGTAACATCACCCTCACAGATGTTGTAAATTTAAAGAAGGACACGGCAGGAAAAAGTCTGACAGAGGCTTCTGAGGGATCTGCTTGCTGTGTCTCTGATGTGTGGCTCAGCATGGGGGGGGTTTAGCTTGACTCCTCAGGCTTTGCCTTCAGCCTGGGGAGGCAGCATTGGAACCAGCAGACTGATGCAGCCGATGAACCCCAGATCAAGGCCCTCATCCTGGCCTCCCTTGTGCCGTGATCTTCATGCATGCTCTCGCCTGAATGTGCATCTGTGTGTCTCACAGAGAGCAAGATGAGGTAGCAGAAAAGAGAGCAATACCGATGACCTGTGAGGCCGCGTCTGTGATGCCGTGTCTGTGAGGCCAGTCCTCTAGCTCACAGGCACCCTGTTTTGTGCCCACAGGGCCACAACATTTTTGCCAACCTGTCCTCCCAAGAGTATAGTGACCTGATGCAGCACCTGAAACAGTCTATACTTGCCACGGACATCACCCTGTACTTTGAGTAGGTGTCTCAGCCAGCGCCAGCCTATCAGAATTACCCATACACCCCAAAGCCTTACCCTCCACTTCCACATGTGCTGTTTGTGCTCTGTTTTGAACCTAATTAATCACTAATTAAGCACAATTGGCAAAGTTCTGACATACTCTCCACACACTGTTACCTTGTTCACTGCGGTAATCTGTCAGTATAGCAATCAGTAGGTACAAATGTCTTTATAACAGAAAGCTGTCAATGAAAAGACAAATTTCATGATATAATGATGTAAATATTATCACAATCATTCATTATAATTAACAAATCTGTAGAATTTAATTGAATGTGTTCTGGTGGAATGTGGTGCAGTGTTGTTTTAATGATTTAGCTGTGAGCATAATCACCGGTCATATTTCATCTTCAGTCGGGAAGCCAACCATACATTGATTAATAACTTAGCGCCAAGGCCAGTTTGGTGGCTTTGGAATCAGATGTTTAAGGTTGTAGTGGCCTCCTGTGGACAAAGTATGTCATTACACCTAAAAAAAAATCACTATCTAAAAGCTTGTCCCCTTTGGCCTCAACAGGAACAGAACCATGTTCTTTGAGCTGGTTAACAAAGGGGAGTACAACTGGAATGTGAAGGGTCACAGAGACATGTGCAGGTAATGAAACTGCTTTTTGGAACTAGAACAGAATTTCTAAAGAGGTGTCTTGCTCAGTACCTTTTGATAAAAATGTGCTCGTGGGAGTTTCATTTGCACAAAAATATTCTGAGGGCAAAAGGAAAAAATTATTGGTTCAGAGAGATAACCAATTAGATTGCAGAGGAGGTGTGTCCCATGAGCTAAAAATGTTTGTACATTGGCTCGATGTGACCCATACCATCTGCAATCTATGGTCCCATCCACCTTCTGTGTGTCAGTAGCCGTCGTGTCTGGAGTGTGGGCCCCAGCACTGCTGCTCTCTG
Source organism: Brevimyrus niger (assembly GCA_015164015.2). Classification (NCBI taxonomy): domain Eukaryota; kingdom Metazoa; phylum Chordata; class Actinopteri; order Osteoglossiformes; family Mormyridae; genus Brevimyrus; species Brevimyrus niger. Next base: position 9,984,693 of record JAABNY020000034.1, read on the forward strand.
CTTTTACAGGTCAATGCTGATGACGGCCTGTGATCTCGGGGCTGTGACCAAACCCTGGGAAATATCGAGAAAGGTAAGTTTTACAGGGTCTTTAAATCAGGAGTAAGGGGGCCTTCAGCTCTGTGGGCATCAGTCCACTCACCTCTAATGTGCACAGGTGTTACGCAGTTAAAACCTTGCTCACCATTATAACTGTTAATATATTATAACTTGCTCATGTAGGCAGACATATTTAATACGTTTCTCCTGATTTTCAGGTAGCAGAGTTGGTCACCAGTGAGTTCTTTGAGCAGGGGGATAGGGAGCGATCCGAGCTGAAGCTCACTCCATCTGTGAGTTCCTCAGTCCTTCTTCTTCTGACTTCCACTCATTCAGTCATTGCCACAGAACCTCATATCATTGTCATATTACCCTCCTACCACAAGAGGGCCATATCACACACTGCAAGTACCATCACTACCATGCAGTCAACAGGCTATATCGCCAATAGCATCCAGTCCGGTTTAATGTACCACAATATTTTGGCTACAGATAACAGAAGCTTAGGGTAAAGTTAATGTTTCTCGGACCTCCTGGATGCGTAAGGTTTCCATTTCCATCAATAAATAGGATTGCTGACTGAACAGTTAAAGCAGGCGACAAGAACCAGGAAGAGTGTTCTGTCGATTAATTGCTCACGGCCACACAGTTAGTCTTTGAGGTGAGGCAGCAGATTCAGCTTTCTAGCCCCCATCAAACTTTGTCATGCAGAAGGTGGCTGTTATGAATTATGAATCACAGCCAGAACCCCCAGCCCAGCAGTAGTTATCTCAGAAATACAGCTTTACTGCGGGGTGGGGCGGGGGGCAGTCCACCACAAGGAAAGCAGCCCAGAATAAGATATAAGGTCTTAATTTATTAGTCTTCAAGCCAACATCTTGGGAGCAGGGAGATGTTTGGGACAGGATGCTGTGACAGTGGGCAATGTGCCGCCAAAACTACCCAATTCTTTCCTCTCACTACTGTTCATCGACATTCCATCCCTAAGACCCCTGGCAGCAGGGTGCTGAGGTGTCAATTAGTACTTGTGTTGCAGGCGATTTTCGATCGGAACAGGAAGGACGAACTTCCGGGCCTGCAGCTGGAGTGGATCGACGGGATCTGTGCCCCGCTGTATGAGGTATCCCAGCATGACATCCCCGTAAACACTCTCTTTTCCTACCTCTCAGTCACCCCGAAAAAGAGCATCTCACACATAAATAAGAGTCTCTCTTCCATAAAATCCAAGCTGCACAACTAGACTTTCTGGAGATGTTCGCAGCAGCGAATCGGATTTGGCTGAACTGTAACAATGCAGTGAATGTAGCTGCAATCCACTCGAGGTGCAGGTCACATGTCCCAACCTCCAGATCTAAGAGGAGCAGGAGGTTCCTCAGCAGTGATCCTTAATGATTGAGCGAACATAAAAGGCAAGAGGGGGAGTGGCAGAAAAGGTGGCATGGGATTGGACAGAGAGGAAGGAGGAGTTTCCCAGCGAGGCTTGAAAATTCAATGAATTCACAGAATTAAAGGTCAACGAAGGAGTCACATGACCATCATATTCCTCACTAATAATCACCTCTGTAAAAGAAACAAAAAGTATTCTGTCATGAATATTCTTGTCCCTTAAATTCATGTACCCTAAATTTGATTATTCTCTGTCTAAGTTTTTAAACAAGTTTTTAACATTTATCATAGCAGGGCAAGGGTAACAAATAAGAACTGTAGGTGGGAGTGTAACTATTAGGCAGACTTGGTAGGGTTAATCTGAGAAGCCCAGATTCTCCTGACACGCAGCATACGGCCCCCGGGGGGGGCAGCACGGGCGCTGACAGTGAGACAGCAGAGATGTCTGCCGAGGGCTCCACGCTGCCAATTAGAAGGCAGGAGGCTCTGGGGCGGCTGAGCCCCGCAGAGCGTGGGAGGAGAAAAAGATGTAGATCCGGGCCCCAGGGGCTGCCGCGCCGAGTGTTAATGGGACGCTGCGCAACAGGCCTTATCTGAGGCCCCCCAGGCAATTAGACCCCTTACTCAACCTGGGGGGGGGGGCAAAAAGTGGGTCTATCAGAGCCGAGACTCCAGCTATTTAAAGAGACGAGCTGTCCATGCCGTCTACAGATATTCAGACAGACTGTGTACCAAGCAACGCCCAAGTGGCTATGCAGAGAATCGGGAGAATTCCTGGTGAGTCACCCTGGTCTGGGGCTGCTGATGGGAGATGGAAAATGTAATCAAATTTTAATTACATTTAATTTAATATTAATGCTATAATTTATTCAGTGACCCCCCCCCCCTCCCTTGACTAAATGGTGCTCCTCCCCCCACTGTCCCCCAAAAAGCTAGTCTGGGGTGTGAGATTCCCCACCCTGTTTGCAGGGTGAAGCCAGTCAACTGTTTCCATGCTTCTGTTACTGGTGACACTCCTAGTGATTCTACTTGCACCACGCTTATTCGCAGCATAAAGACGTATTTTTTAAGTGCCTCTTCCCCTGTAAAAGGTGAAAAGCCTACATAGCAAAGAGGCAGTAAGAGGCGGCCGGAAAACTTTTCTGCTCTGCAAATATAAAAATGTGGCTTTTCACACTAAAGATGGCTAATTGGTTTCACACCCTAATGGGCATAAAAAACTTTTCTCATATAAACAGGTCTTTAAAACCACAATTTTGAGATGCACGAGTATGACTCACGATCCTATTATGCACAGAGAAGGAAATAAAAAAAGTTTTCCTTTTCAAAAGTTGTCTTTGAGAAGAGGCTCAGTACCTAAAAGAGGGACAGTGCCTCGTCTGTCGCTGTGTTCCATTTGAACTCAGAAGTCGGAATTTCAAAGTTCCAAAATGGGAAACTTCCACTGGAAAGCCCCCGGAAGTTGGAGGAACCTCTGCAACTCTGATCTCGGAATTCAAGAGGAAAGCTGTAGTTACATACTGTTATGTATAAGCATATATGTCTTATTTGTGTCTCAATAAATTGGTCATACACACAATACTGTCCAAACACTACCTGTGAACATGTTAAGGTGTTTGTATGCACAAAATACCCCATGATACTTTATCAGCTGTAACAAATGTATTGCAAATGATCGCTAAAAATGAACCTGGCTAGGTTCATTTATGGTATTGCTAAATGGTTTTCTGACTTGTGCTGGTTAACGTGGGTGTTACGTCATCCCCAGCTACGACCTCCAAAGAAAAGGGAACACAGCATTTAGTCATGGTGTAATTACTACTGTCTTGCCAGCAGGGGGCAGCATGAGCAAACACTAAGGTCACGTCCCCAAAGTGTTGCCTGCATTCCTGTGCTAAGTGCCACGTTGTCACTGTACTTATGAGGACCCCCTGGGGTTTAAACTGGGTCTAAACTGTAGACAGGGACCTATGGATTAGTGTTTTTACTTTCTGCATTTTGCCCCTGTAAGGCCTGCATCACACTATAAATAAACCAGTGTACATAAACACCTTTACTGCAACCTAAACTTTTATGTCATTTTTTAACTCACTGGTGATGACTAGCTATTAGTCTTTCCTGACAACTTTTTGACAAAAACAGCTATAGAGGGTATAGGAAATAGATGGATGGATGGATGGATGGATGGATAGATGGATGCACCTCCAAATGGCTTCCTAGATACACTCATACAGTCCCGGCTGCTCTGACTGCCCCTTGTCTCCATCCCACTCCAGACCCTGGTCAAGCTGAACTCCAAGATCCAGCCAATGGTGGACATGATTCGGGAGAACAGGGCCAGATGGGAGGAGCTACATCGCTCACGGCAACTCATCCAGGAGGGCAGCCCAGGGGGCAGTGACAGGCGCTTGGCCCAAGGCAGCGGCGACCCCCCCAGTGCCAGTTCCCCCCCCAGAAACCCCAGCTAGCTCTCACCATCAGTCTTCCAACCCCCCCACCACCACCACCCCCCCACCTACCACCATATTTTTGCCTCTTCGCTTTTTTACCTGGATCTACAGCCTCAAGAAACAAGCCACGCTGTGCATGCAGGGAGTTCATAGCGCTCTGCTTCAAGCTTCAGCCACATCCCCACTCCCCGCCTCCTGTGGGTGGGCCGAGACGTGGGGCTTGAGGTGGAGTCAGGGATGCATAAAAAAACGCTACTTCATGCATAGAGACAGCTGCGTGGGGGGTGGGCAGATGAAGCCCCTCCTTGCATTAATCATCTGGTTGGATCGCATGGTAAAGCCCTTCCACTCAGCTATGAGGGCATGGAGAGTGGGGGAGTGAGACAGTGACAGGCCAGCCCCTCCCTGTACTCTGCTCTCCTTCAGAGGAGAAATCGCTGGGATGGATGTATCAGCTTGTTTCTTCCCCCTTAACTCTTTCTTACACCATATGTCGCAGAAACATGGCAAGGACTTTTTTATACTGTATGTATGTATTTTCTAAAGGATGCACTGTGCAAGTGCCATCTGCTGTCGATTGTTTGCTTGGCTTCGTGTCAACGAGACCTGTGCAGCCCTAAGATGACGGGGGCGGTACGGTCGGGCGCTGGGCGTAGCCTGCCTTGCGGCTCCCTGTGCCTTGTTTACTGGTCATTAGGAGGAATGCATGACATCCTCAGCATCAGAAACTTCCTTAGAAAAAAAGCGCCGAAAGACCCAGAAACCGTGTCGACATGACATTTAGTTTTAAGCGTTAATTTTCGTTCATCAAAACTCTCACAGTCTTTGAGCATTAGTTTAACTTACCGGTTCAAACTATTTAAATAGTGCCATATGGAGGCCACCTCTAGGGGGCGCCAGCCATTTACCTTAAACTAATTTTGCACCAATGAAATAAGCTAAACCGCTTGCAGCAATGGAAACGGCAACACACACAGGAATGTATTTATCGAAACATGTCGATAATTAATTACACTTTAATTACACGTTTCCTGCACATCTCCTCCTGGCGGACATGCAGAGAGAAACAGCAGAGCAGATGTTTAAGGGTGACATTGCTGTTCCCCCACAGCTAGAGATAACTCAGTTAGCACCTTATTATAAAGCTGATTTAATTTCCAGTAAAGAGGACCAGGACCAAGCTTGCTTACTGCGGTGTTAATGAAATGCAAGCTGCACATGCTATGATGATCTTATTCTTTAGAACAAGAAAAGTCAATTAAACTGCACACACAACAATACATATACACATCTTACTAGAAGTGGTATTAAATATCACACGCATACATATAACGCAATTCGTAAATAACAGACCAATCCAAATCACATCGTTGTCTTTAGTTAATGTTAAATTGTATAATACGACAATACCGTGCCAGCGGTAATTTCCCCCTTTTTGCGACATCTACGTCTTAACTGCATGGACCATGACATGAAATAGAAGTTACCCGCGGCAGGTACTCCATGGCGTATTGTAAGCTGATAATCTTGGCTTGCCGACTGTTAACTCGTCTTTGTAGATGGTTATGTAATTTCATTTGTTATTCGAAACGTTTTATCCTTAAATGAGCTGCATGGGTTGTAGTAAAGCCTTTTGGGGGTGAGTATCGAGAAAGCCGGGTCCGGTTATATTTGTACTTTTGATTTTTTTGAGTATGTTACTTCTCCCTTTGCTTTATAATAGGCAACGTCTGGGCAGCTTTCTTATTTATGTACTCTAGCCATGATCTAAGTATTATCAGCGATCAGCAAGCTGACACGAAGGGAACCTTAAACGCATGATATTCGGAAATTTGCGACGTTTTGTTAAGTTTGTCGAAATAAATCTCTGCTGCAAAAATTGTTTCGTTAAGCCTTCGCTCTGCATGTATATACAGACCCAGACGTTACAATATCCGTACAGATAGCCGTGACGAGCACGCCGCATTCGAGACGTGAACACGGAGGATTGATGGCTGTAGTGGGTGGAAATCTGAGCAGGCAGATAATAATCGATTATAGAGCTTTAGTCGAAAACATACCGAGTTTATAGGAACAATATACCACAGTACAACGTAAACAAGGAAATAGATTATATCCACTGAATGGTACAAATATTCTGGCATTTTGGAGGAAAGTTTAGCCCCCCCCCCTCCCCCCCCAAAAAAAATCTTGGAGTTTGAATAAAATCAGCTAAAGACAGGGCGCTATAAACGAATGATAATTTGAGTGTATATTGGAGAAATAACGGGGTGAGCAGAAGGTTAATTGGGACTAGCGGATAGCCGAAACCACAGATAATGGTGAATTGATAATACTGTTCATAACCTGATTTTCGTAAACTTTACATCTTGTAATTGATCGATTACACACAGTACGGTATTATCAACATTAAATACAGTAATAATAAAATACATTGTACTTAATACAGTACATTAATCTCGAATAAAAGGGATTTGGATGTTTTATGCTCATTCTGAAGAGATGACAGCAATGAATAAATGTCGTATCAATGGATGACAGAGAAATGAAAATCATGCTCTTTATGCCCCTCAAAGGATTAAGGAACAATGAAAAAATATGTTGTTACACATCTTACAATTTTTTCAGACAGTGGTAAACCCCAGATACTGGGGGACTGCTACTGATGCCCCATTGAGGTCCTTTTCACAGGGCCAACAGCCGTCACCTGACCCCCTCAGTAGCGTCTCCAGACTGGAAACACAAGCCCAATCCTCAGGTGACAAAAGGCGACCCGTTCGTGTGGCTGAAGACTGTGGAGTCAAAACGCCGGTGGGAAGCGGCCAGGGTCTTGGAATGCAGGCAGAGGCGATATTCAGCTATTCAGATCTCTGCACAATGGTGAGAGCCAAGGACAGGCCGTTTGTCTCCAGATTTTCCATTTTAGAACTGCGGGGGGGAGCACAAAGCTTTCCTGAAAGTGACTGCCATTATTTAGGTTAGGCCGGAGACACCAGGCTGGAGGAAGGAAGGGCACCGGCATTAAAGATCAGTAAATGAAAAACATAAATTCAGACCTTGGGATGTTTCACCAAGAACAAAATCAGCCATTTTAGCAGGGACACCAGAAAAGATGAACGGATATTCTGAACTGCACTGACGAGTCACCCCTTGACTGACCTAGTCCAAACAGACTCTTTATCATAGTAACAAACTGTAACACACCATCTCACAGCATTTGCTTGCTGCCATCTCTGAACCCATCTTACCTATGTAGAGAACAAGGACAGATGAGAAACACAAAGCCAAGCTCTTTGATTAATTTATTGCATCAATGTCACTGATGATAAGTATTCCATTGCTAATATGCTTACCATAGTGTGATGACCTGAAAGGAATTATCTTGTGGTAAAGGGTAAAACCCGATACTTAGGGGTCATCTGGAGGGTGGACTGCACCCTACCCACCTCCCCCACTGGAAGGGATCTTACCCACTGCCCTCAAATGGGCAGAACATGCTTACAGGACACGAGTGTAGGACGGAGAGGAGTGTTTGTCAGGTGGAACTCAGCTGATAAGATGGTGTGTGTGGAGTATAGGGCTTAACAGGTAATCACACAACAAATACATTACAACACATTTGGTTTTATTATTTCCTTCTAGCACCTTACAGTTTGTTTCACGAGTTATTGGCTTCGGTTTACAGTCTACAAAGACGACAAAGATTTCAGCCAGAAGGTTAAACCATAGTGCATATTCGTTGGTCAATAAAGACAATGTTACATTTTAACACTGGGGGACAGGGGTTGTTTAGAAAACACTGGCGTTAAGGTAGAAATCCAAGACTGAAATGTCAACCAGGCAAGTTCATCTGGATACATCTGAATGTGTTAGAAATGTTAACATTGAACTAAACTCAGCAACTTCCTAAAAAAAGTGTTCATCTTTAAAAACATTCTCTTTTCCAGGACAGTTAGACAGTAACAGTCACATATTAATAATTTTGAGATATTTAAAATAAAAATTTCTGGCTTTTTGCATGTGCGGAGTAACACAAAAGGAAAAAAAAAAAGGAGAAAACCATGGCCTGTGTTTCTCGCTGAAGTCCTCTGAGGAGTCCGCGGTCACGCACACATTCATGGGCCCGGCCCGCCTGGCAGCTTCACAGTCTTTGGTACAAACATGCTCGTGCCAGCAGACGGTGTGGAAGGCTTGGGTTCACATTCACGCCAAGTTACAAAGGTACAGACGACTCACTGACTGGCAACAGGGCAAAAAAAGAATCTTTTTAATAAAAAAAAAAAAAAAAAAAAAAAGATAGCATGGCAAACGTAACCCTGTCCGTAATCAAGACGACGTCCAGGCTCCTCCTCTTCCATCTGCGGCAGTATGAGCTGAATCTCTACAAATGACAGGCAATGAAATGCATATAAAAGTAAAAAGTAAAAAAAAAAAACTGATATGAGGCCCAATAAAAGTATATAATTGTTTTCAGGGACACCCTCTGTATATAATGGCTGGTCGCACTAAAGAAGAAACTACACATACAACAGGCTGAAGAGGGTAATTAGAGAATGGCAAGGCATTTGTCAAAAGGGCGGACGGGGGCGGGCTCCCGGACGAAAGGGGATCCTGTGAGCTCCTGAGTCTGGGACCTGGGCGACGTTAACGATGTACAGGCCGGGCTCAGTGAGCACGCGGAGGCAGGGTGTGGACAGCCAGACTCCAGACGCCCATACTACAGGGAGGGCGAGCGAGCGGCTTGACGAGAGAGGGAATCAGAGCCCAATGTATTGAAGTTGAAAAAAAAAAAACACTTCATTTTAGACAACCTCTAAGAACTGTATGGGCTGTAAGTCTGGGAGAACCTGGTGAGGAAGCGTGAATTCAAATGTTCACGCAGTCACATGGAAAACGATGGTCACCCGTGGACTGGAGCGGTTTCCGGAAATGAGTGGGTAAACGTGACCGGTGCGGTCTTGTGCGGTG
>JAABNY020000034.1:10024339-10053671 GCA_015164015.2 Brevimyrus niger
TGTGATTGGTTGATTAGATAATTGCATTAATGAGAAATTGAACAGGTGTTCCTAATAATCCTTTAGGTGAGTGTATACTTATAATACAGTATTACTATGGCTGAAATTGTGTTTTCACTCACTGTCTTGTGGGAAGAAAAAAGTCAGCTCAATTAAATGCTATTGCTAGTGTTAATTGAAAGGTTTAGTTTACTCAATTTTGAATGTTTTGAGCCGAAAAATGCAGTAATGTCTTGAAAATTCTAGCACAAGTAAAACTTAGTTAATAACAACTGTCTTTACATTACTAGGCTACTTATAATCTCAGCATTTTGTCTTACTTAATATATACATAAATTAATAGCAGTCTATATATATATATGCCAGAGTAGTATTGTTAAGATTGTGATGTTGAAATAAACAGCCATTCTCTATAACTGCCCAAGAATACTAAACATTATTGTATACTACCACAATTGAGCTTCTTCTGTCTAGTTTAATTTGCATTTAATTTATTCAAGCTACTTTATAATGTTTCATGTCATAGTTTGTCAGCAACAAGTAATATCTACTTTTGCATGAAAAGACATAAATATTTTGATCCATACAAGATTCTCAGTGTGCGTGGTGGGGCCAGGATGGGGTTAATCAGGCATTATTCAAATAATGGCTTTGTTCACAGTGTCACAGGGGGCCTGGAGTTTGTCCCAGGAAACCACAAGGGAAGGAACCCTAGGCACAGAATGTCATTGGAAGTAGGTACATTTCATTCAAAACATATCTAATGAAATAGTCATCCCCTTTATGGCCAGCTGATGGTACAGCCCTACCTGTACTGTATCATGTGGCAATGAGATAAACCTGCACCACATGTTCAGTTCTCAGGTGAGTGAAAGCCCCCTGGATAATTAGACAATGGTTTAACCCTCCAATGCAGTACAACAAACCATCCAAAACACAAGTGAATGTTTTTTATTTGAATAAAACATGGCTCTTACATATGCAAGTTAAAGTAAAATACGTACAGGCGATCAGTATAAAATGAACATGTATTTTCCTGAATAATGCCACCTGGATACAGTCATGCAATTCCCATGCTGTGAGAATATTGGGTGAATTTAACAAAATATTACAGCAAATAAGAATGCTTTGAATTGTGTGAGAGCTGAGCAAAGTTCTGTTTGAGGGAAACGTGACAGCGGTGCATTTTGACATTACTCCACCCACCGTCCAGCTGTGGGCAAGGTTTGGGTCCGTCCAGTCAGAGGATTAACTCCCAAAACAAAGTTCTGTAATGCACTGACTGCAAGCAGTTAAGAGTCTAAGTGTATTACAGAACTTTACTTGGAAAGCCGCAGTGCAAGCAGGAATTCCTCCACTGAGGCCTCTTTCACCATCACACCAGAGAGCAGCCTTTAAAACAAACCACAAGGGTGAATGCCTTCGGCACCTTCTGAGCACACCCACTAATGACACATTAACCAGGCCCGGATCTCTGAAGGCGAAACACAGGCCTGGTTTTGAACTACCTGTAGGAAATCTGTGACATTAACAACACAGCAGGTATGGCAAATTCCCAAACAGTGCCACTACCAAGTTGCGTTTTTCTTGTTATTTTATATATATATATATATATATATATATACACACACACACACACACACATACATACACACACACACACACACACACACACTGTAAAATATGTGTAGTGTATACCGTTAACAGTGTAATGACGCTAGGGGCGTACATCAAAAAAATCTTGACCTTTAAAAGGGGCCTACAGTGATATCCGTATATTCAAAGTAAAGACAGTAAAAATGCATATAATCAAAACATAGTGTTACAACATAAAATTAAACCCAGTTTCTCTGCTATTGTAAAATCTCCTCTACAGCGTTTGTAAGTGTATCACTTGTTGGTGGTCGATACGTGGAAAATCTGCGAGTCAAAATTTTTATATCAAGCGTGCATGATCATGACAAAACGCTCATTTTAAATGTCTGTTTGAATCAAACTAGCATTTAAGAATGTACCTGCAATCGTTATGTAACTTCTGATACTTCGACACAAAGCTAAGCACTCAACGATTTTATGTAGGTTAGATTTTTAATGTTAAAAACGGCAAGACTGGACTTTGTACATTGTCACGTGCATTGCCATACTTTAATAAGCATTAGCATATATACAAATGACACTTTTCTGGGATTATAACTTGCAGTTGTTACACTTATAAAAGTTCTCTTATTGTCCCCTTGCATAAAATGTACAATCAATAAATGCAAATCAATGCACACAATTAAAGACAATACCACAAAGTATGCATGTGATATATGACATGTTCCCAAGTGTTATTATTATAAGCATTTAACGTATACTTCATTAGCTAGCTATAGCCAACATACCTGGTACAAGTAGGGGAGCAGTTAGCTATGAAGCCAGCTGCAGTCCAGCTCGAGATGAAAGCGATCATACAATGGCAAAAATATGGTCTGAAAACCCTGCAGCGCTGATTGCCGAAATGCGCACTTTGTCACATCATTTCGCTGCCGTCCGCCTTGCTGTGTCCCGCCGCAAAGTGATCATGAGGTGCTTTTCCGCCACTGGAGCCTACCTTCGCATATTACTACTCCTCCGTGCAGAGCAGCCTGCAGCTGGAAGAATGTCGACGTGGAGCTGCCAACCGTGGACGCGCATTCGTGGACGCGCTCTGCGAGAAAGCGCTCTCGCCGCGAACTCGGTGGAGGCGGTGGCAGAGGTGGAGCGAGCTGCTTACCAGGTACGTGTCAGGACGCGTATTAATAGCCTATACAAGTAGTGGGGCGATTTTAAACGATGCCTGATTACAGCGCAGTTCCAGATGTCCACTAAAACTCAGATGACAGATTCTTATTCTGGATACTGATAAATGTTTCTTTTTGGCTTTTTGTCTGTCTTTCTAATTAATTAATTTGAATCTCAGCAGGGATAATATAGCCTATAATGCTTAGCTTAAAAAAGTGTTGGGAATAGTACAAGTGGGCCAGACTGTGTTTTATTTGCTTAGTGGACTTTAATCCGAGGTGACTTCGCTTAAAAATTAACTATTTTCAACGCCCGGTTATGTATATTTTGGTCACAAATCCCATGTCTAGGCCTATAACCGAAACGATTCACAAAAGCTGTCAGGATGATGTTAGTTTATATTGAATATTTCTTCATCATAATATGTCCAGTTTGTTTTCTGGTCATGGTGCGGACAGGCATTATTAAAATGCATAATGTTTTTCAATTAAACATTGAAAGGTCATTGAAGGCTGTTCAAAGAATTTATTAGGCTATTATTTGTTGTCGTCACCCGGATATTCACATTAATAAACCATAGAAAAAGGGCGCAATGCTTACGTCCGTAGTTTCCATGATAAACTCCGGAGCCCCGCATCCGGGATAGATGGAGACCTCTCAACGTCGTTTAACCTTGTGAATAGACACATTGAAGCCACATATGCATAATTAAAGGACAAATATAAAATATAACGCACTATAGGCTTAAATACCACTATACGATGACGGAATGATAGGCCTACCTTGGATGAAAATTACCTCATTTTTTTAAAGTTAATTTACTCTTTAATACTTTAAAATATTATTTTGAAGTTGTTGTAAACGTAATTCAATCAAGTTTTTGATGTGCTGTTTATAGTACAGTACTTACTAATGTGAGTGTACAGTACCGTGTTATGATTGTTGTTGTTCCCAAGCAAACCACTAAGGGTCGCTATCATGTGGAACTTGGTGTCCCAAGACGACTACCAGCCAATTGTGCATACAGTCGTATTAACATATTTAAGGAATGGGCTTAAAATTCACGCCTAAGATGCAAAATACCAGTACCCTGGGAAGATAGCTACATAATACCCATATTAAAAGCAAGCGTGGCAATGCAGACCTTCTAAAAGAAGTGATATTGTCTACCCCATGCTGCCTCTCTCCAACTGATATTGGGTGTGACACATCTCAGGTGACCGTTGTCACGATAGGTGAAGACCGCCAAGTCGCATGCGTTGTTTTGCCTCACGATGCCAGCACAAAGAGAGGTCCCTGTCTTGGATGCGGTAATGCCACATACCCACTTTTTTGAGACTTGTCAGCATGTTTCTCTTGACTTCACATTGTGGTCAGGCCATAATAATGCTGCACTCAACTCATATTTTATCTTCTTTGTCACATTCTAGGGAACGATGCTGAGTAACTAGATTTCATTTAAGTATAATATGGTATTCCACTGTGTGGCAAATATATTGATTTCAGCCAGTGTCTATCCATGTTTCAGCCTATGTCCCCAAGAGAGACGATATCCTTGTGACATCATCAGCTGTTGTTTTCTTCTGTGGGTTACTTGTTTCCTCCATCAAGCTTTCCTTCATGATGAATCACCTAAGTACTAGTCTCTGCAGCACCAGAGTGTCAACAAACTCCAGAGGCTGAACCTCAGCTGACTAGAAGATCAGTGAGCATTAATTTGTTTAAATCAATTGACGCTTTTGTGATCATACAAATCACAGCAACTGTCCATACCATCGTCTGCTTGTCCAGGTAGGGCTCATCCAACGTCATGAAAAATCAACCACACACAAATTAAAATTATGTATCTTAAAAGTATGATTTTAAAAATTATAACCCCTTTTGTAGGATATAATAGCATATGCTCACGTGGAACTAAGGCAAATATATGACCTTACTCTTCTATACATAGTGATGTAATGTAGAATAATATTTACATGTAATACATGTTGTGTATTTCTCCTTGTTGAACTGTAAGGCTGCTGTAGGCTTTCATGTCACGACGTAAAGTCAGCCAACGTAAGGCTGGAGATTGAGCAGAGGGGGACGATCCCTCCGCAGTACACTGAACGCCCTTGACTGGCTGCGGCAGTTCGTGGGCAGGACATCTCAGCTGCTGGGGTTTTCCGTATATTTTCACAGGACCAGAAGTAGTGCATTATTTCCCAGGCAGCACGCTTTTCCACCGGGCTGTTGTTGCGTGTGGTCTGCGATTCCGTTTCAGAGCGTCATTTGGGAATATAAACCGATAGCCTACTTGGAATACGGACTGGGATTGTAACTCATTACAATGATGGAGATCGAGTTTCCAAAAATGCACCAGAGTCAACAGGTAAAGGGCGAGCTAGGTACATATTGTCATGGCATTTTATGCTACAGTAAACTCACGTTTCGATTTCATATTGTTGTTTTTCTACATGGTTAATTATAGAACTTAAAATACAAAACGGAACTGCAAATATTTTCGTCAGCCCGTTATTAACTACAATGAATATTTTTTATACTTATTATATGTAATGTTCTGTCTATGCGTTTGGTGGAACCCGGGATATTCAAGCCAAATTGATGTAACCGGCGTTTGACGGCGGATTGTTACTATTAAAACTCTGTTATGTTATATGTTAAATCAGGTGTTAGTTTGTTATTGACCTTGTTAGTCTGAATAACTACTTACTAATAACCCATCTGTACAATCGGGTAGGCGTTCTGAACGCCACAATTTCCGATTCTGCGCCATTCATACATTCATAGAAAAATTTGCACCGTCATTGAACTTTGGTGGGTGTAAATCCACGTGTGAAAATTCTTTATATACATAAAACGTTTAAAGACATGTGCGAAATTGTACTTATAACGACAATCGAAATGAGAAAGGGAAAACTTAAACAGGAACCTAAACTTTTTTCCTCATTGGTTTTTCCTCATGTATCGGATACGTGCAGTTTTGTTGGCCTTCGCGAGCCTCCTTGCTACTACGAGGTTCCCCCCATAGCATGTGATCCCTTGTAAAGATGGCATCAGCGGCTACCTTTGCGTTGCTCAGCTGATTGCACAATCGCGGGTAGCCTCAGACAGGAATGCTCATGTTTGCCTTATTCTATACCCTGACGCAAGTGGTGTTCCGCAGCATAAAGACATTTGTCCTTGCTGAGTAAATACTTGTACGGGCCTTTATGAAACGGTTAAAGTGTGGAAACTGATTATGCAATCATAACCACATCTAAATGTTTTATGATTGCATAATAGACGAAAAATGTATGTGCCTATATATGTTTAAGGAGGTGTCTGTGTTCATTTTAAAATGATTACTATAGATAGAATAGAAAAGTGAAGTACACACTGTATGCCAGCAAGCAGGGTCATTGAGCCTTTTTTGTGACCATTTTAACTATTTAAATTAAAAAATGTGGCCTGTTAGGCATGGTAGACCGGTTTCAGGGAGCGCACCCTTTTTGATTTTTCTAGCAGGTGAAAGTTTGCGTGGCTCGACATAAATATTCAAGCCAGAAGAGCTGGCTTGAATTGAAATGTCTACAAGACAGTCCGGATTCAGCGCCCCTTCTGGCCTGATGGGTGTGTCACGGGCCTGCCCTTGTACATTTAGAATTTGGTGTTTTGGTTAATTTGTATATTTCTTTAGTGTTAGTGATTGTAATGGGATAGACTTATGCCATATGATCTCAGTTTTGCGCATATCTGTCTGGTGTAGCATGTGATTGGTGTGGCGTTGCGATTTTACTCACTGGGTGATCTATCTATTATTCGTGCACTTTGGACATTCTCCTATGCTCTTGCAGGTCTCTCAGTTGGTGCGGTAAAGTTTAGGTTTCATCATGCAGAAAAAGGTTCCCTTTTGTGTGAACAAAAAGTCCACTGTTTCCATTTCACCCTGCATGTGAGGAGTCTGACCTGGAGAAGTCTTAATTTTCACGGGGCTGGCTCCTTGCTGCCGATCAGGAGCGCTAATTACTAGCCGCTGTGACGTTTCTGTTCCAGCTATAACAAAGCAGGTGGACATGGGCGACACATGTAGCGCCAGGGACGTGTTTCCATGTTGGGCATTCTGCTGACATATCAGTCGGAATATTCATATTTGTTCAATATGAAATTAATAATCAGTTCTGAACAAGTTTGAGAAACACGTTAAAGTTAACGATAAAAAAACAATAGTTTACTTTTGGATGCTGCTATTTATTAAATAATGGGAGGAGAGTTTTTAAGAAGTTTTTTTTCTTCTCTACAAGTGACTGGAAGTCATGTAAAATCAAGGAAGTTTATATTAGCCGATGGCCTGTTACATCATCTCTGCTGTAATAACTTCTTAAATAGTGCAAGATAGGGGGGCTTTGGGGGGGTTCGGTGTGCTGTACGAACACTGATACATTTTGAGAATTTCCTGCCAGTAAAAACACAATTTGACTTTCAAGTTTATGAAAGAGGAAATGTAATGGAAGCATTTGAGACTATTCAAATATTAAATATATTTAAACATATAATAACAATTATATACATCTTATATGACCATGTTACAAGGCTCCTTAAGCCAGATTTAAATCTAAATGGCAGTTTTACAGATTTTAGTTTTTTTGTAGTATTGTATGTCTGTAAGTTATTTTTAGTCGATTGTAGCCTGAAAACGAAAATAAGTATAATTATCTGAAATGTAACCACAAAAAGGAGGTTTAATAGTACTATGAAGACATTTTTTTGTACATGCAAATGAATATATTTTTTCACAGAACTTAGTGTGCTGCCAGTTTTGTGTTTGTGAGGAGACTACCTCAGTAATGTCAGGACTTTCCCTTCCAGCGTTCAACATAAAAATAATGTGCCCTTTGTAGTTTAGTGTGTTAACCTGGTTGTTTTCGTTTATTGCAGAAATATTCCCGCATGCACCATTGTAGAAAAAATTGACTCATGACTAAACTTTTTAGAAAATAAAGTAAACAAGGCTATTTAAAAGTAGAAATTTACTTAAAACCACATCTCAATATTTTCAAGTAACTGGCAAGGTAGAAGTTTGGAATTAACTGTATAATCTTGTCAGTTAATATTGGTTTAAATAATTCGCACAATACTTTGAGAATGCAAAGTATGAAAAGCAATGTTTAAATAGAAATCTGTTTACCCATCAACAACAGAATTTAGTTTTTTTTTTCTATTTTCGTAAGTGAAAATTAGTTTGTTTCAAGATGTGCTTTGGTCTTGTGAATTTCTGACAGCCCTGGGCAGGTTGCTACAGTTCTCATCCACAACTCCTTTTTGCATTTTCAGAACATTTAATTTATGGGAAACTGAGGATCAGAAACTGGAATAGGGAAGAAGGGGCAGTCTCCCTTTAACGATATACACAAATGAGACACACATATTTAGTACCAGTCAAAAGTTTGGACACGCAAAGCTGCGTGTAGAGACTGATACGGTGTTAAATCATATGACCTGGCCACCTGATCATAACACATTATAAATAGTTTTGGAGGTGTTTGGCCAGAGAATGAAGAAGGGAAATACAGTCAAAGTGTGCTCTGCATATATGGGGAACCTCCTTAGGGACAGCTGGAGAAGCATTTCAGGAGCCCATCTCATGATTCTGGCGTAGAGGAGACGGTAGGGTCAACTAGTCCCTGGTGCAATTGGGGTTAAGGGCCTTGCTCAAGGGCCCATGGGATTTGAACTGCTAACCATCTGAATCCTTTATTTTTTTGGTCACTGCATAATTCCCTGTCTGTATGTATATTGCATACAGTATATACATACAGTATGTATAACACTGTGCAAAAGTCATAGGCAAAGGAAATATTTAAAGGTATTTACTGGGTATTAAGTATATGATTCCTCAGAACAAAAAACATAATTTAGCATTAGAACATTTGTCAATTAAGAATACGAGGGGCGTTCAATAACTTATCTACCTGAGTATGAAAGAAAGGAGCAAGCATGTTGAAACCAGTCTGGGCATGTTGTGACATGTCTTAAGGTTACTCATGGACAGCTGTGGCTCAGTGGCAGTCTAACACTCCAAGAGATAGGATGTCCAGAGAGTCCTCATACAAATCAAGTAAGGAAATGCTAGATTTGGAGCAATGATTAGTGAAAAAGTTTCTCACAAAAGAAGGGGAAAAGCCAAAGGAGATCTATGAAAGCATGACTGCAGTTTATGGTGAGTCTGCCCCATCAGCCTACAATGTAAAATTTTAGAGCAAGCAGTTTCAGTGTAGTAGAGAGTCCATTGTAGATGAACCTCACACTGGACGGCCAGTGGAAGCAACTTCCACAGAAATGTGCATGAAAGTTGAGGATTTAATTTTGTTAGACGACTTAAGGTTTCCAGAGCAGATGACAAAATGGGCATCTCAGCAGGTACAGTTTGGAAAATAATTCATGAAAAGTTGGGCATGGCAAAGGTCAGTGCAAGATGGGCTCCAAGAATGCTGATGCCATGTCTGAAGGCCACAAGCTTCAAATGCTGTCAGGAGAATTTGGAGATGTCCCGTGAAGACCAAGTGAATTGTTCTCGTCGTTTGGAGACTGAAGATGAGACTTGGGGTCTATCACAGAGATCCTGAGTCCAAAGTGGAGTCAATGCAGTGGAAGCACAAGTCATCCCCACCCCAAAAAAGTTCAGAGTTCAGAGTGCAAGTTCAGGCAGAAACATCTGAGGCAAAGTCTTGGCAACTGTTTTCTGGGATATTGAAGGACTTTTGCTTCTGGAGTTTATGCCACATAAGTCCATAACTGGCAACACAATGATCGCTTTTTGGGAGTCAAGCATGGCTCACGGCAGGCGTGCTGCTTCTTCACGACAATGCGCCAGCTCACATGTCCCGTCAATCACAGGCTGCCATCCAAGAAGGTGGCTTCCGGCAGCTGAACCATCCCCTCTACAGTCCTGACCTGGCTCCCTCAGATTATTTCCTATTCCTAGTTTTGAAGAAAACAACAGTTTTCAGGTGATGAAGCGTAACTGGAGCTGTGACGTCCTGGTTTGAAGGTCAAACAGAAGATTATTTTTCAAAGGGGTTAAGGTCATTGCAGGAAAAGTGGATGAAGTGTATGATGTTATCAGTTATATTGAAAAATAAAACAAAAATCTTTTGGAAACTTTCTTTCATACTCAGGTATTTAAATTATTGAACGCCCCTCGTAACCATGCAGATGAGTAAGAATTTCTTTTCTCCAAAATGTTACTGATATCTAGCTGGATGGCTAGATGAACACCGCTTCAGTTCCCAAACCTCCTCAGGGATACCTCAGCTATGTATTTGTTAAATTTCATCACCAGCTCACTTAATGAATAAATTTTAATTTGTTTGAAAAGTCAATGAGATATTGATTAGCTGCACGAGATGTGCTAGTGGTCTAGTCCTGGGGCAGGCAACTCTGATCCTGGATTGCCGGGATCCAGCAGGTTTTCTATCCCACCTGATGAATTACTATCTGCCTGAGATCAGGTGTGGTTCATCTGAGGTCCGGTTGGATGGAAAACCTGCTGGGTACTGGCACTCCAGGATCAGGGTGGCCTAAACACATGGGTGTAAATCCTGGGGTGACCTTGAGAGGTTTTGGATTGGCTAAGCTGACACATTTTGACATACACAATATCATAGAATGTTACCAGCATGAAAATCACTTAAACATCATTTTCATTGACTGCCTAAGACTTTTGCACAGTGCCATATTTAAAAGTGGTAAAGACAAATACCATGAATTGGAAAGATATAAAAAGACATATGGTTCAGAAGCAGATAAATTTACTCCATACAGAATGCCGTTGCAGATGGAATGTGATTTGTCTCTTGGTGATTGTCACCAAAGGGTAAAAGATCATGGAGCGAAAAATGCTGCTTTCTTAGCACTTCATGTGTATCGTTTGGTGACGAACAAAGCTGGCTTTTTAGATGCTTTAATCTGATGGCAGTCACACCCTATTCAACCTACAATTTAATATCTACACAAATTTATTAGTTTAAAAAATGACCTGTGTGACTGGCTGGCGTGGCGGCTCAGTACACAATGCTGCTGCTCCACACCTCCAGGGCTGTCGGTTTAAATCCTACCTCCCCTGGGGCAAGTGTGAGCAGCTTGGATGTTTTCCCCGTGTTGTACAAGTTTCCTCCTCCTTTGTACTGGAACAGATAAGTAGGTGGAGGATAGATAGATGGATGAATCTGTGACCCATGGCCCAGTCCAACTGGCATTATCAAGAACAAACATCTGAAGTAACGTGAGCAGGTGATATCCCTGTAAAACTTGTTTTACTATATAACATCATCACTTCTAACAGGCTTGGCGTTTTACATACATATTGAGTATATAAGATTCCTCATTAATATAAATGAAAGGAACAGTAGCTTTGTTGTTCTTCTGAAAGCAGGCATCACAAGCCTGCAGCGTGTACATTCCTGACACTTAGCTTCCAGATACTTCTCTCTGGTAGTAGCCGCTTCCGTTTTGTGCTGCCCCCACCCCCGCCCCCCCCAGCTTCCCTAGTTCACCCAGTCTCCTCTGTCTCACCCAGCCAAGTTACCTAATGCCTCAGCTAGAGGAAGTGTAAGATGTCTTAGATGCAATAATGCGGCATTCCCTTCGTAAATAAAGGTCACATGGTGAGCGTTTTCCTTGTGACACGGTCACTGGATTTTTTTTTTTTTCCCTTGTGCAATCTCTCCGGACTCTTATGAAACGCTCGGCCTACGCATACATCTGTGAAGGCCGAGGGACACACAAGGGTGTAAAGGCACCGCAGGCAGATAAAGCCAGTGTCCGGGTGGCGGATGTGCGCAGGCGCGGGGCCCCGCCCTCTGCCAAGGGCCCGCATGTACACCAGGAACCGTGCTATGGGAACCTGCTGCAGACTGCATTATCTGCACTGCATTATCTGCTCCTCGCACGCTCAAACGCGCGGCAAGATTACCGCACACGGTGTCCTTTGCCTGCTCTTGACAGAACACAGTGCCCTTTAAGAGCTCCTTCACCGTTTGCTTGTGCGAATTCAGGTCTGCAGCGGCAAAGATTTTTAAGCTAACTTCATTTATTTTGTAAACTAAATTTAAGGTCGATTATGCCACTCCAAACTCAAATTCTGTTACTGGAAATATTATCACTACAAATTATTATTCTCTTCTGAATTTTTACATGTTTTTATTTTTTTACATATAAATAAAATATATTTTGTTCTACAGTTTAATTATTTGGTGTGTAACTTACTTTTTTGCCAAAAAATCTACATAAATTTGTGTGTGTTTCTTTTTTTTAAAGAATTTAATTGGCATCATTTAAGTATACATTTTCATACTGGCCTAAAGGTCTTAAAATCATCCCCGCTGGTGTCTTACTAGTTTGATTTGTCTCTGCTTTTTTGGAGGTTGCTTGTTAGTGGAGCTGCTGCCAGCACCTGTGATGTCACCGATGCCGTGGCGGTGATGCGGGTAGCTGAGCGATGGGCAGAAACCCTGCCACGGGTGTCCCCGGGGGGCCCCGGTGTCCCACAACCTCTGAGTCAGCCTTGGGGTTTAATAAGACAGCTTTCGGTGAGGGTTTTGCTAGCGCACAATGATGGGCTCAATAGAGCAGGGCCCCGCCTGCCCTGTCACCTGAGCAGCCCTCTCTCTCGGGCCGACTTCCTCACGCCAGTCCCATGCACGTCTCCGATTGGAGTGAAATCTAAGCCTCGTGAATAATTACTACCTACCTCTGGGAGGCTTGGCACTCTCAGAAGGCAGGACAACCTCCAGCGTGCTGGCAGCCCTCGGTCCGCACCGGGCCTCTCCGCCGGAGGAGGAAGGAAGCCCTTGAAGCCTTTTGCGAAATGCCCGCCGTGTAAGTACCATCTAGAACCCGGCTGTGGCGTGCCAGCACACATTAACAGGGACATGTGTGGGTTTCGCGTGACACCAGAGCGGTCTTTCCGGATACCTCCGCGGGCGGAGACGTGCTTTCCTTCGGCACGCCGCGTTCGCCATTCATACCGAACCAAACAGGCTCGACCGGCGCTGGCATCGCGTGGGTGGGGATCACGCGTTCCGGCAACAGGGGAGGATGAAACAGGAGACGGGCATGTATTATTCACGCAGCTGTGTCTTCTCCATTACGCTCATAATAACACCGGGGTTGCTCTGAAGTCACGGGACACTCGTCCTCTGGGAGGGAGGGGGGGGCACCAAGGGGCGGCAGCTTAGTGGTGTTCTCGGCGAGCCCCCACCCGCTCTCCACCATCTGTCTGTGCCGGAGGGATCGGAAGCACTGGCGGGGGGTCTCCGTCACACCCAGGCCCGGCCTCGCCCTCACGCCGCCACTCCGTTCTCCCTCTCTGGCCAGGAAATGGAGCTGATCGACATCCTGTGGAGGCAGGACATCGACCTGGGCGCCGGCCGGGAAGTCTTCGACTACAGCCACCGGCAGAAGGAGCACGAGCTGCAGCGGCAGCGGCAGCGCGAGGAGGAGGAGCGGCTGCAGCAGCTGCAGGAGGAGAAGAAGGCGCTGCTGGCCCAACTGCAGCTGGACGAGGAGACGGGCGAGTTCGTGCCGCGGGCCCCACCCAGCTCCCAGCAGACCTCCACACCTCCCGAGGAGGCGCAGGTACAGGGCGGTGTGGGGGGCACGAGGGCCGTTGCTCGGCAACTAGGTAACCACCCCTGCTACTATAATGAGAGGGCACAGGTGCAGTTCCATAGCGATATTAGTACTTTATTTTTTTTTCCGTCATCGTTTTGGTGAAGCGCATTATCTGAGTGTCTGAGTGTTGCTGGCCCCGTGTGGAAAAACCCCCTGGCCGTATATTTCTGAAGCCGGTCGATCGCGAAAAGCCGCCGGTCCGGCTGAGCGGAGCTCATCTCTTTTTCCAGCCCGCCGTGTTCACAGACGAGGATGTGGGCACCCTGTCATTTGACGAATGCATGCAGCTCCTGGAAGAAACCTTCCCGCTAGTGGAGGCCATCGAGGTGAGGGAGGCTCTTTTGTCCTCACCTGACTTACGACGCCGGCGCTCGTTTCCTTACATGTGTCTGTGATCTCTCCTCTCGCTCTCTGCTGTTTTTCCAGACTTCTGCTCCTACGCTCGATCCCTCCGTTTCGCCTGCCGCCCACGGCAGCCCAGACGTGATGGGTCCTCAACCGCAGCCCCTGCTGTCAGCAACCCCGCCCCCCCAGAAGTCCCTGCCGGACCTGGAGCAGGCCTGGATGGAGCTGCTCTCCATCCCTGAGCTGCAGGTACAATAAGCAAATTCATTCGCCTGCGACAGAGGCAGCTGGGATCGCAACGGACACCTGAAGAATGCCCAGCTACTCCCGCCCCAGGGCGAGGAGGACAAGTGCACCTTTGTTGTGCAGATTTGCAGTGTTGGCACGGGCTGCGGGCGTATTCAGCAAAGCCCCCCCCCCCCCCACTAGACTCAGAAGAGACGTTTAGGGTGGGACACAGTGTGTCCACCCACCTATTAGCCAAGATAAGGATGGAATAAAAAAAAACAACAACTCTGAGATCGTATGTGCCTGCAACTGAGTTTCGTTGCAACTTGAAACATAACAGTTGATCAACAGAATGAAAAAGAACTGCAATTTAGTTCCATTTAGTTTGATATTCTGACGATAATCTATAACCTAGCTATTAGCCACTAAAGATGCAACAGGACTGTGGCGTGTGTCATTCACTGTCGTTCTGCTTCTTCTCCAGCAGTGTCTGAACATGCAAATGGGGGACGTGGTGGAACCACAGGGCTACGGTGCCACGAGCACCTCCCCAGTGCTGCAGGAGCCAAGCTACCCCTTCTATATGCCCAAGATGACAGATGTGATTACAGTCCCGGCAGAGTCAGTCTGCTCCTCAGGGTATCAGAGCTCCTTCGAAGGGGCTTTCGCCGGCGCCGTCCCGGCGGACAGCCCCGGTCAGGCGACTCTGGAGGCCCCAGACCTGAACGGCGCCTTTAGTGTAGAGAGCTTCTGCGACATGTTTTACCCGGACCTTGCAGATACAACGATAAGCCACGGCGGCTTACTGGGTGAGGGTGGGAGTGAGGGTACCGGGCAGGCTGAACTGCCGGAGGAGACGCCGGTTAAGCCCATGGATATCTCCGAGTTCACCTTGGGGGATGGATTTGATGGCAAGGAGACCGAAGCCGAATTTCCCGACTCTGACTCAGGCCTGTCGCTGGACGCTAGCCCCAACAATGGGTCTCCGGAGAAATCGACGGTTGGCGACAGCTCCTACGGATACAGTGACTCCGATATGGAGGAGATGGACAGCAACCCTGGCAGCACCAAGTCTGACTACACCGAGACGTTCTCACTGTCCTTCGTTGCGGAGAGCATCCAAGGAAATTCTGGCGCCCACAGCCAGCCTGGATCCTCACAGGACCAGAACGCCGGGCATCCCAAGACAGAACTGGCAGAGGATGCCGGGCATGACAAACCGCCCTTCACCAAGGACAAGCACCGGAGACGCTTGGAGGCTCGCCTGTCACGAGACGAGCAGAGGGCCAAAGCCCTCCAGATCCCCCTTGCCGTAGACCTCATCATCAACCTCCCCGTAGACGACTTCAACGAGTTGATGTCCAAGCACCAACTAAACGAGGCCCAGCTGGCCCTGGTCCGAGACATCCGCCGGCGCGGCAAGAACAAGGTGGCTGCCCAGAACTGCCGCAAACGCAAGATGGAGAGCATCGCGGGCCTGGAGTGCGAGCTGGACTCGCTGCGAGAGGAGAAGGAGAGGCTGTTGCAAGAGCGATCCGAGAACGACAGCAACCTTCGGCAGGCCAAGCAGAAGCTCGGCAGCCTCTACAAGGAGGTGTTCAGCATGCTCCGGGATGAGGAAGGGAAGCCGTACTCGCCCAGTGAGTACTCCCTACAGCAGACATCCGATGGCAATGTGTACCTGGTGCCGCGCGTCAAAAAGACAACGGGCAAGACCCGCGGCAACTAGCATTTCTCTGCTTACCGTATTTTTGTACTGCACTACCATAACAAAAAGTCTATGCAAAAAAATAAAATAAAAAATTTGTAGTCTCAAGATCGCTTCAGCATTAGTCCAGCAGCAGAACTATTATATAGTTTTTGCGTATCCAACAATAGCGGTTTGACGTCTTAATATTTTTTATATTTAGACTTTTGCTTGTATGGCTAAAATGTATATTTCTTTCCCCCAAGGAAACCTTTTTTTCTCAATATGGTTTGTAAATAAATGTTTATCTTATTTGCCTTTGAAGTAAGAAAATGTACTGTATATATCATATTTTAGTATTCTAATCTTTTTTTTTTTTTTTGCAAATTTCTCTTAATTTCCAGAGTCGGTTTTATAAATGATTTATGCTGTGATTTACTGTTCAAATGTTTTATTTCTTGACTTTTCTCTTGTACTTTATAAAAAAAAATAAAATATTCATTTAATCTCCATCTTCAGATATTTTTTGGTCTGAAAGGGATTCTTTGGCACATGTAAAAACACAGGATAATAATCATTTGGGGGGTGAGCAGGGGGCATTGCTAATCTCCTTTACATTAAAATGGGAGATTTACTCTGCTTTCAACTCTATTTTCATATATGACCTCTATAAAGGCCAGAAAAGCACTGCTGTTAATTCTGCCTGTGGCTCCCAAGACATTCACATGTAAAATTACCCATTTTATTATTTTTATTTAGGGCAGCAAGGAATATGGTGGCCAGGGGCAATCGCTGCTGCGGCCTTGAACATTGCGGTTAAATTGCTCCAATAAAACATCCGGCTATATACTGCAAATGGGCCTTGCAGGAGCCAATCACACATAAAAAACAATGAATCATTGATATTTCCCGAAGCCGAATCCTCTGCAAATTCATTCGTGCGAAACCCACCAGAACCCAGGATTATGACAACTTCGAAATGCGTAAAATCAGTAAATCAGCAATTCAGTCAGAAGCAGGTGTTTATTCCCTGTATTTCTTCCCTGTTCTACGACAGGTGACCATGCGCATTCACTTCTTTCTCAAACCTCACGCTCTCCCTCTGCTTGTTATCATCTGCCTCGGCTGCACCAAACATTCATAACGCGGAAACCGTGCATCAAAACAGAAGTGTGGAAGCCCACAGGTATACACACTAAAGCGACCGCCGATGCCTAGATCCAGAGGTGGAAAGTTTATGTACAGAAAGTACAAATTCAATGCAAGATTTTATTCCAACCAATCAGCCGAGTACTCTCTAACTGCGAATCTTTATACTCAACTGATTGGTTGAAGCAAAATCTTGCTCTGGATTTATACTTTCTAAACTTGAACTTTCCACCACTGCCTAATCCGGATAAACCAAACAGGAAGAGTGTTATGCAAATGGGAGTGTCTTTCATCTGTAGCTTTTGGTATCTGCATAATACCACATAAAGCTAATCTGGAGCCTGATTGCGATCCCTTACGGGTTCCTGGTGTGTGTCCAGCTCTCCATCGGCCGTCCCCTTCACTTTCAACCATTTACGCAACTTCTGTGTTTCAAAATACAGAGGGATGACCTCTGTGGATGTGAAACCCGAATGTCGTCTCACGGAGAAAAGGAGACAGAAACAGTATAACTGGGGGAAATGTTTTTATTAAAGACAAACACGAAGCTGCTATTGTAAGCATTCTCAAGAAGACTGACAAGGTGCAAATTTATCTCTAAGTAGAATTGAAAATAATTTACATATACATTATGAAAGGACAATGTGACAAGAAAGTGCGCGTGACATCCTAACAAGGTGACAAAGTTAGCACCACCGGAGCCCATCAATGTGGGAGGCAGACTCTTCGTCACTATGCAAACATGTAAACATCTCAGAGAACCCATGACATCACTGGGATGCTGATGACAGGCTGAAGATGGAACATTTTACATCAATGGATGGTAACACCCATGTTGAGTGCCTTGGGGCGAATCTGTGGTGAAAAGCACTATATAAAAATAAACTGAATTGAATAATAACTTTTACAGACCCTCGCCACATAAAACCTAAGACGACCATTTTAAAATACGTGTTGAGTACGTGTCAAGCCGCTCATATATCATTATCCAGATGCTTGGTCGTAAGTGCTAGTTCCATTTTTAACCTGCTGTATAAAATTACCCAAATCCCAGGCCCGAGGTCAGTTCTGCGTGTGAAGGGACATACTAGATATCAAAGATAAAGTGTAAAGAAAGGGAAATGCTTCAGGAGAGAGAGGAGATACACCCAGCCGATTTTACCTTACCTTTCCGTCAGCTCATGGGAGGAGCGTCGCGACAGTAACTGGGACTTATGATTTCTGAGTTCGGGGGGGAGAGGAGGCTGGGAAAACCTCCAGAATGTGACTAAGTGTAATAGAAACCAAACTATAGAAAGTCCAGCTGAGACAGACAGGGTCAGTTGAAGGCATTAAGAAAACTTTCTAGTGTAACATAAGTGAAACAAATAAGAGCTGTCATAGCAAGACACAAAATATCCTACAAATTCCCAGTGGATTAATGCCTTATTAACACCCTCAATCCCCCGTAAGATGTGTCCCACATGTTCATTAAATACGCATAGAAACCTACATACCTCATAAGCCCAGTTCAAAAAGTTCAGAAAATCCTAATCCTTAAAATTAGTACGTTATATACATACCGGGGAGAAAAATACTTAGCCTTACCCATCCAGAACCTTCCAAGTGTACGTGTCATACTAGATTTTCAGCCGTTAAGGTGACAGCGTCTTTTTCGAATCTGTAAATCAAGCAAAGTGGTTACTCTTACCTGGTTCTAAGTCATCCTTCCATCTTCTGCTTTGATTTATCACACAGTATAAAATGTCCATGCCTTGTACTCATTCCCCTTCCACTTTCAGGTCTGAAACTGGACCTAGCACGAAAAGTTTCTGTCAAACTGCCATATCTCTGAGCCAACAAGACCACAAAAATCCGGGAACATCCGGCTAGCCTCTCTTCGCTAGCATCTGCTCTCTTGGAGGACAAAAAGTAGCCACTGGATGTGCACTACCAGCGAACTCTGCGACTTCCTCCTGGGGTGTGGCTCAAGAGGCTGCCTCCGTTTAATTTTGTCCCAAAGCAATGAGCTGCCTGGTCGTCTGCGCTGGGGAACGATGAGGTCCTGTCTTACGGTCAAAAACGTTCATCCGC
Source organism: Brevimyrus niger (assembly GCA_015164015.2). Lineage (NCBI taxonomy): Eukaryota > Metazoa > Chordata > Actinopteri > Osteoglossiformes > Mormyridae > Brevimyrus > Brevimyrus niger. Next base: position 10,043,238 of record JAABNY020000034.1, read on the forward strand.
ACTGGCCAACTGAAGTCAAACTGCAGTTTCTTGGGGTTTTAACAGTCCTACACGTGGGATGCCAGCTTGGGCAGGTTCATGATGTACTCCCTAGGCCTAACAAGAGCTCTCGTCACGCCGAGAGAAACAAAAATAAAAATATGTATTCAAGTGACACAGCTACACTTGGCAACAGATTTCAGAAGAAAACGTGACAAAATAACACTCAAACAACTTAACTTCTCCTGAATGAAGGCTTCCATTAGTTTAAATTTTCTAGAATCCTTTATTACATCTAATTTTCACATCTCAGAATAGCAATCTAGTGTTATATTAGTACATGATTTGTGTGCCCATACATATAGTCTGAGATATTGTAGACTGCTTTTGTGGACAACTGAGTGTTATCAAAAATTGAGTACACATAATACAAATAAGATGTACACTATACTCAAAACAGTTACTAAATAACTTAAAATAAAAAAACGTAGAGCTCACTATGTGGCCCTCTGTTTCGTGCTTTTACTGAACTTTTTTTTAAAAACAAATCCGAAAGAGCCCCTAACACAGAAAGCTTAAAAAGAATGAGACTACATTCAGAAACTGGCTACACATGTTCATTGATAAAAAAAAATCTTCCTTGTTTTTATTCCTGACATTACTACCACATACACATAACTATGTCCGAGAGATGCAGAAGGGGAAATAAGATAGCAGGCCAAAACAAAAAGAAAAAAACAAGAACAAAATTAAGCATCAGAAATAAGACCCCAGGAATGTACATCTAACAGACACTTTCTTTCCAATCAATAGCTACACTCTTGCGCACAGTAGCTAGCGGATGCAGTCCTTATCAGTGCTGTTTAAGCTGCGGTAACGTGTCTGACTAGGGATCCTTGTGTGTGTTCCTCTAACGCTCCTGGGCGACTGCCTCACAGTACCCTGCAGCTTTCCTGACCACTCCTCTGCTCATCTCCTCTCCTGCTAAGAACTGTAGCCTGTTGAATGGATACAGGATAAAACAAAAACTGTTAATCTAGCATCACAAGAGGTCACTCTGAGCAATGCAGGAATGAGGGGCGTAGACTCACCGCCTCCGCAGGACTCAGTATCGCCGTGGACCGTAACCGCCTCCGCTGCCGCTCCCAGAACCATAACCGCCTGGAACAGACACGCGTTGGCCACATCAGCACTGCCATCACGATGTTTCAGGGCATGGCACTGCATTAACAGAAGCTTGGAGGACAAGAAGAATACCTACCGCCGTAAGGCCCACCTGAATTCCTTCCCCCAAAGCTGCTTCCCCTCATTGGGCCGTAGTTTGACTGCTGCCCACCATAATTCCCAAAGTCATTGTAGCTTCCACCTCTACTGAAGTTCCCTGCAAGGTAATAACAGCAACACACACCACGGAAAATTCCGATGACCAACTCCATTTCGGTTTTAAGAGCTATGGTTGAAGACGGTACTCCAAAGTTACCTCCGTCGCTGTAGTTATCGTATCCTCCCTGGTTTCCGTACCCAGGACCACTACCTCCGTATCCCCCGCGCCCTCCCCCATAGCCTGGTCCCCCGCCATAATTTCCCCCTGAAAAGGTAAACATCAAGGATCCTAACTGAATAAATGCCCCACATTCTTCAAGGCACCACACATTGTGGGTAATTTTCATTCTACGCTTTTGTGACATACTACATGAGGGATCTGACATTAAAATCATATCTAGATAGATTACAATACAATAGAAATAACTCAAAGCCTGAAATGTGAGTCACGAGCGTCAATACATACCACCTTCAAAACCATTATATCCACCCCCATATCCATAGCCTCCTCTGCCTCCACTGTACCCTCCTGCAAAACAAGTTTGGGCAAAGTGATTCCGGAGCCCCAAGCCAAGAGCTGCCGCTTCTCACAGGCCAATTCCTACCTGAGAAATTACCACCTCTGCCAAAGCTGCCACCACCAAAATTTCCTCCTCTGCCCATGTAGTTTCCTGACCCGCCACCTCTGTCTGGAACGGAAACCAGTATCCACCTCAATGCAATGTGAGGCAGTAACCTTAAGCTTTGGCTGCATGTGTAAAATACATATTCTATGTAAGCTATCCTAATATATTTTGACCTACACTACAAATTTAATGAGATGAGGGTGCCACTCTAAAAAGGCTACCCGTATAAAGGGTTTATGAATGGTTTATAACCTGGTTATTAAATAGATTGTAACACTTTGTAAATCATTCACAGACAATTGTAAACAAGTTATAACACTGTTTTTTTTTATTTATTAATGAGTTACTACCATTTACAAGTGGCAAAAGGAAGCGTAATTGTAAAGTGATACCAAAATAAAAAACTAAATAAAAAACACAACTTTTTGTGGATATATTAGTGTGTTTATATATGTTTTTTTGTTTAAATGCCCACAATTACCTGCTAGCAGAAAGGAATGGCATATTTATCATACTTACTATGAATTTGTGAAACACGTGGTGAACAACGGGCATCACTGCGGACACCTGAAAGTGGGTACTCATCGCCGCACTTACTTCTCTGACTGGACGCGGCCTGCATTTCCTGTTTTGAGAGGGCTTTCCTCACTTCGCAGTTATGGGAGTTTATCGTGTGGTATTTCTGAGCTGCAAAACAGGATGTGCATGTGAATGCCAGGCTGGCAGGTGACAGCAGGTGACACCACCTGCAAAGCCTTGGAAATATTCAATGCATTTTTATCCACAGTTATGAAGGCAGTAAAGGCACAGGTTTGACGGCAGGGAAATAACTAACACTAGGTTGTGTGATGAACCCACCAACGATTTTATCCACTGTGTCGTGGTCATCAAAGGTGATAAAACAAAACCCTCGCTTCTTGCCAGTCTGGCGTTCCTCCATCACTTCGACGCTCTCGATCTTCCCGTAAGTCTGAAAGTACTCTCTGAGGTGGTTCTCCTCTGTGTCTTCCTTAATCCCGCCCACAAAGATCTTCTTCACTGTCAGGTGAGCACCTGGCTTAGCCGAATCCTAGGGACAGAGGATATAGGCCAATCAGTTTCTGTAACCGTGGTAACTGCATCTGGAAGCGGCCTTCTAACCCTTACCTCTCTGGATACGGCCCTCTTGGGCTCCACGACGCGCCCGTCCACTTTGTGGGGACGAGCTGACATGGCGGCATCCACCTCCTCCACACACGAGTACGTCACAAAGCCAAATCCGCGGGAACGCTTGTTTGCTGGGTCCCGCATCACCTTAAGAGCACGGCAAAGTAACGAAGAGTAAACAAAGAGGTCAACTTCAGGCTGCTGCTGCTGAACATCTCTTGTGTGGTTCCCCTGTGGTGGAATGAGCTGCCGAACCACATTCGGTAATCAGGTTCACTCTCCACCTTCAAGAAAAGCCTCAAGACCCATTAGTTCATTGAATACCTCTACTAGCCTGATGCATTTTAACATTCCCTGAATGGCCTTAGGAGGTTATTGCTTTGTTTAGAATATGTTGTTTCGCTACTGCTCCAGTACTGCTTACTAGCCTAGCTGGTATGTTGCTTTGGACAAAGGTGTCTGTTTGATATTATTTTATCAACTAATGATAAAATAGTTAAGAATTATACCCAGTATGTTACTTGGAATACAAACCACACAGTCAGTGAGCCTTCCCCATTGCTGGAAGTGAGCCCTCAGGCTCTCATCTGTAGTTTCAAAACTGAGACCCCCAATGAACAATTTTCTGAGCTGCTCTGGCTCCTTGGTTTCATGATCCTTTGAAGACACAGAAAGAAAACCGATTAATAACATATCGTTAAAAGTGGCAAATAAAATGAAAACGCATTTAAAATGTTTTGCATAAAAGCAATTCAAATGTTTTCCATAAAATGTGCCCATTTTTTTCCTAGGAGAAACGCCTTCCGGATTAGTAAAATTCCTATCCTAAAATTATTGTTAAATTCTTTATGATGATTAAACGGCAGGTAAGTTCTACAGACAACTCTCAAGCATACACGTGCAAATGTGTACACTTTTGATAGATTAGGTAACGTCTCGGCTAGTTCGCGCATGCGCAATCTCCCCCCGCGGCTGTGCTGGACATTACAGTCCGACGCATTGCTGCCTCAAATCTCTGGGTCTTATCACCTTGTAGACGGGCGGCCGCTTCTATTTCAGACACAGGCTGGATGACCCATTCTATCAGTCTGGACAATTCTTGCTTTTTTCAGGTTATAAAAAATAAACTCCCTGTCAATATCCAGAATATTCCACTGGGAGGAATCCTTCATACGCCATTTTAGATCGCCTCCTACCCTTACCTCCATATTGCAAATACGTATACTGCACTTGCAATGACTTCTTTCACACTTGAATAAATCTAAATAAGTCACAAACATTTTTAACCGCATGACCCCGTAATAATTTGTGTTTCCCGTAAAATGCTACTTTTTACACCCATTACCCCCCACACGAACTTGCAAAACATGAACACGGTAACATAGACTGAAGAGAGTGAAATACTAAGTGGGTAAGACTACTGTCAACGTCGACAGAGTATTTTGAGTGTTTTGCCGCGACGAGCTGTCAGAATTATACCGCAAAATATACCCAATTACCTTTAGCACCTCGCGCTGCGAGAAATTCAAGCGTGACATGTTAGTCAGCCTCAATATTTTATTGTAAAATATGTCATCTTCATTTTTATTTTTTCTCTACGTTCGTCTACGAACAGAAGCAAAGAGTACGCAAGTCTGATTTTCATGGGTATTGTTAATGTTATCACCTCCATTTCGCAGCGTATAGCCAGTCCTCGGTCCAAAGCGCAACCGGAAACGGAAACTGAACACTCGCTCGCTCCCACGGCTGCGGCACTCGAGGGGCGGGGCTCAGAAACACACCTCGAAGTATACAGCTTTGCGTGAGATAGTGAATACGCAGATAAGGTACACTTCATCATTTATTTAATTCTCAGATTGTTTTAATATGACTTAGAATGCTTATCTTAGGGAGTATACTGCTGGATGTGTGTGTAACATTGACATGATGGATAAGTTAGTCAAAAGTCAACAGCTCAGTTTTGAAACCAATAAACTACAGTAAATAACTGTATAAGGTGCGTTCTACTTTATTTTCAGAGGTGTAATCTGCGTTGAAAGAGCATGTTTGCTGATGGCGTCACTCAAATACGATTTAAATAACGTTACAATTATATTCATAGAAACAATAGTCATTATATAGATAGGAAGGTGATTAATAGCCGCTTAACTTGACTACTGGGGCCAACTTTTTAAATCTAAGAAAAGAAATAAACTTGGATTTGAACTTTGTGTATTAATTAACTTTGGTAAGTCAGAGTCTAAGTATGTTTTATGTTATGTTGAAAAGAAATTAATATAGACACTTTTTATATTTGATTTGATAACAGATTTTCAACGCTCTATTGGATTTTTACCGGCATCCCATGCTGTTCCGTGCCAAATACAACCTGTTTTGTGGCATTGGCTACAGGCTTATCGTGACCCTGTATTGAATAAGTCGTTATGAAAGATGGATGGATAATATGCGCGGGTGTTACTGAAATTCAACCTGTGAGTCTCATAACCCATTATAACAATTGGCCTGCACAGACACACCCAAATTTAAACATTACAGAACACTAACGCATTTTAACCCCTGAACCATCCAAACTATATCAAAGAAAACAACCTGTACCAGCGACAAGAACATCACTTAAGAACCAATGTGTCTCGGTAGAGATACTACGATTGCCACCTACTGGTCATGTGTGAACTCCATTAATATAAATACTAACGCAGCAATTATACTCGACATCAGTCTTGCTAAACTATTGCAACGCTTAAGAAATTCTGCAGGGCATTCATGTATATAAATAAAACAAAGAAATTTATGTTTTAGTAATAATTTATAAAGTGCTTAGATGATATAATAATGTAATTTAAAATTGGTATGCCAACTAAAGAAAAAAAGCTGGTTGAACAAATGATTTTACCTTTGAAATGTGACTGGGCTCACTGAAGTGACTACATTGAATTCAAGAACTAGTGCTGGAACTGACTTTGAAACAATTTTGTATGAACATGTTGACACTTCTCATGCCAGCCATCACAGGCATCACCCCTACAGGTCCAGGTTAAGGCTCCCTTTGAGAATAATAACCACCTTAGAAGTATCTTCGAATTTATGACTGTTTTATGGGGTGGAATAATGTCTGTTATTACCATTACAGTGTGCCAGGAAAAATATCGCCTTGATAAAAATAACTATATTTCACTATCGTTAAAGATGACTTTTATTTACTGCCAGTTTGCAGTCAGAGTATTAAGGCAGTCTGTCTGTGAGTTTCAAAATAAAGATAAAATGGAGTCACGAGGACCACTTTTCTACTGAATATCTAATAAGATATTTAAAGGTGACTTTAGAAAAGAAACATTTTTTTTCTGTGCAACCTATAAATTACTTAGTCACAATTTCATATTACCGTGTAAATCACTGAATTTTTATTTAGTGATAAATGTAAATCATATTAGTCTCAATCCACATACATAAACACTTAAAAACAATTTCCCCAATTTCTCTGAATATTCCTTGTCCCACCTATTGTGTTATGTTACATTTCATTCTAAATTAAACTGATAATGAGCTTCAGGCTGTGTAATATTATTCATGCTTTGCAAGGCTCCCATAATTAAGATACTCATTAGGCTATGGTCGGTGTTCACGTATGACAGACTACTCCCGGAGTGTCCTGAGTCATCGATGAGCATTTTATTGACTCCCTGTATTAAACAATCCTTTCTGTCTTCTCAATAAACTTAAGTGTGATGCCTTCTCATTTGATTTTAAAGAGATCGTATTCAGAGTCTTGATATCATTTCATGGCTAGCCAATACACCACCTCGAACATGGATTAAATTATATTACTACGGGGCGGAGGAGTCTTGGTATGACAATATAGTGGGTAGGATGGGGTGATGAAACAGAGCTGTATAAGTGGGCGTTTACCATTTTGCCTATACAGGCCCAGGCAACGATGTTTAGAGGAAGGAGAGGAGGGGGGAAGCATCCTTTAACTTGATCAAAATACCTCGTTTTTCATTGAGTTGGTCAGTGAAGGGAACCTACAACAGCCGTTCCTTGCACATTCAAAGGCCCATGGAGAAGAATACATTGAAAGGCACTACATTAATGATTAAACTATGGGGCGGCTCAGTGGAATTGGCCTCCAGTCACCAAGTTCACCAGTTTGAATCCTGTCCTCAGCAGAACAGTCACATGTCCATTGGGACCTTGAGCATTGCCCCCCTCCCCCCCAAATTGGCCCTGGGCTGCCAGATAAAAGGTCGACCCTGTATACCAAGCCAAGCTTAGCTTACTACTGTATATATATTTGCACATGTACGTCTCGAGAGCAAGATGGGACATGCGGAAAGAAGCATTCCGACGTTCCTCTACTTGTGCAAAGTGCAAATGTGGCATCATTTCATTTTACCTAGTTTTGGAACAGCGAGGTAGCAAAATCTTTGCGTGAAATCTGCTCCTTATGTTGCCTTCACATTTCCGGGCAAATGTCCCCCAGAATCCACCCATGGTCTTGTGCCTTCCAGAATATGCCCAGTCTAGAGAACCTGAAACAATGCTTCTGTTATTTCTTCATCTCCATGACCGAAAGTGCAATATACTGTATGTTTTTATTGCTGGTATAAAGCTATTATAAAATAAAGCATAATAGCTGAACATTTTCAAAGTATGAATGATTTGAAAAATAATCTTTAACATGTGTTCATATCAAAGACGATATTGTTGTATGCCGATATTCTTGTCCATGCATTTCTATAATTACGGAAATGATTCCAGAGGAAAATATTACTAAACCAGCAGCAATTTTCCTCTCGACTTTCACCTTTGATAACATGGACTGAGGCCCATAAACCGCAAAAGCGCCACATAGTGCAAGGATTCAGGATGGGGCTATTAACCTGAAAACAGCTGATTCAAGTAGCAGGAAGAACTCCACCGTAGCTCCTTCCTGCCTGTACTTATCCTGATTTGCTCCAGTGTACAAATTGCAAGTCGCTTTATATAAAAGTATTAGCTATGCAGCAGGGGTAAGCTGCCAGTGGCAGGCGCCCAGGACGGCTACGTCTCAGCTGCTGCTTCTGGTCAGTGGTGCTCGACTGAGACCTTGCTAGCTTAACACGCTCGTGAGGTATTGACTGCTCAATAGCACGGTAGCATATGAGCTTCACTTCTAGGGTTCAGTGTCGCAAGAGATTTAAGGTGGAGAGGAAAAGAAGCTGGATGGACTTTAACGGATTCTTTGGGCTTCTTAACTGCCATATCAGGCCCCTGCAGACGCAGTGGGATTGATGGCCTGTGTTCCCCTTTGCGGAGGCTGCCAGTCACCGACTTGTGCGGGTTTAGGTCCACAGGTGCGATTTTGGAAGCATGAGCTCTTTCTCGGCCTTGACCAAACTTCAAATCGGTCAGGCCGTGCCCTTCTCATTTTCACTCAGTACCAGGTAATTTAATAAAAATGCACTTTTGGGAATAAGCAGTTTTACAGATAATGTCTTTGCGGTGTGCTCTGATATATAAGAATGATAACTGCAATGGTGTATATTTGGGTATGGCTGGTATGGGCATGTCCTTATTCATATTGTGTAGTACTGTGAATATTTAAGGGTGCGGGGGGGTGAGGGGGAGGAGCTGGTCGGAGCTGACAGGGTCCCTACCAGTGTTGAAACCAAACTTATGCCCATGGAAAATTGTTTTTTTCTTCATTTTCACATGGTTTATGAATTAAATAAAAATGAAGGCCATTCGTTTTCCACAACTGATGAAGGTTTATGGTGAGCCGGGAGCACATCTCAGCGCAATGAGGGCAGAGAGCACCCGAAACCAGAATCAGAATCAGTTTACTCGCCAAATGCACATAGTACATAGGAATTTGACCTGGTGAGACAACGCAGTACAAACTGAGAATAAGAATTAAAGGTAGAAAACAACAATAAATTAAACAGAAATAACAATATATAGGAAACTGGAGTCCAATAGGGGAAGGGAGTCTTCTAGACTCTCACACACAATGGATAATCCAGACACATCATGCGTGAGTATGGAAGTGTGAGGCCATAGCGTATATCCACTGACTCATAAAAAAAGATTTTTTTTTTCCTGGATGCAACAATTGTGTATCTGTTCTAGGAACCAGCAGAACTGCAAGTGCACTTTCCAAAGAGCTTTGGCTGAATAAACACTGTTACTGGTGACATTAATGACTCGCTAACCCTGATTTATCGTAAAGTAGCGCTGTCCGACAGAATCCGCCATACATCACATTTTTGGCAGATGAACGCATGAGGTAATCGGCTCCTGAAATAGAGGAGAGTGATATCTTCTTTAGGCTTTAAAGCCTGCACTTAAGACAATAATTAATATGAGTTTTATACCCATATCAAAGCTCAAATTATGTTTTGCCATTTATCTGTGACACAGGCCCTTGTCAGCACAAAGAGAAGCTGACAAGGGGAAGAGAAGCTATTGGTCACAGAAGGTCTAGTTCAGGAACTAACCACAGCTTCTCATTGTGGTTAACTATGGTTATCATGTATCATCTGATGCCATTTTACTCATGCAGGGCTGATTTTTACAGCAAAATCTGTAAGTTACATTAGTTTCAGGGAAAGCGCATGAATTATATTGAAAGCTGCACAGGTCTCACGATGCCAGGTTCTTGAACCGAGATTAATCAAAATCTTTAGCTATCCATTTATTCCTTCTGTATCTCACAATTAAATGGCTCTGGGGAGCGCTGTATAAGCATTTAGAGATATATATCACACCTTGATTTATTATAAATGATGTCCGAAAGATTACGTATTTCACGTTTCTATAGCACACAAACGCCAATAGATGGCGCCATTTATCCATTTGCAAATAAATCTCGCTGTTCTGGCTTTGGGGGCCGTAACTTATCACTGATCATGTGACTCAAATGCCGCTTCGTTACATCGTGTAACGCATGGGCGAGAAGTCTCGTACTTTTCATTGGATGCAATTTAGGTCGCCAATATGTTGAATAACTGAAGGCAGTGAAGATAATACCCTGAAGGAAATTATTCGATGTCCGTAAATTATTTGCAATACAATATACATATGATTGCAACCCAGGACTTCATGTGTTTTATTGTAAGAAAACGGCCGTGTAATTCATTTGTTATTATAATTCCTATCGCATGTGTTAGGTTGTTTAAAGGTTGTTTGCTTAATCAAATAGTGCTGCAGGCTATACCGCAGTAAGCCGCGGGGTCCGGAAATACATACGCGGCCTTTCCTGTGCTTCAGAGAACAGAACAATGAGAACTTTGTGTCTGTACTACTGTGGGTGTGTGTATGTATGTGTGTATGTATATACATGTATGTATATATTTTATGTGTGTGTGTGTGTGTGTGTATA
>JAABNY020000034.1:10053771-10063928 GCA_015164015.2 Brevimyrus niger
ACACACACACACACACATAAAATATATACATAATATATATTTACATGCATAAAATATATACATTGTACATACATATATATATTTTTTTTAAAAAAAAAGCTTACGTGTCATTTGACGTTTCATAGATTTTACTTTATTAAAAACAACTCATTTGATAAAAGTTAAAACTGAGCTGCAGTAACCCACTGTGCGTGATTCTGGCTTTAGTCACTATTTCATTCTTACGAAGTTGATTTATCCCTGAAGACATATGTGGAAACCGTCCCCATATAAAATACCAATTTTCACATATAAAAACTATACAATATACTGTTCTTGCTGTGATTATTATAATTATTCCTATTAACAACAATAATAATTATCATCATCATTATACAACCATAATAGTGTTCATCTTTGCATAATGCATATCACCTAAAATGGTACCAGGAATGCACGTGCAGTTATATTGAAAGACATGAACACTTGACCCGAAGTTTAACACCGGCCATCTACACATCATTTGCTGTAATTGTCGAATTAATTCTCGGCCCCTTAACGTCACGGCTTGCCTGGTGTAGCGTGGATTATATTACAACATCCAAGCGCTCGTTGAATATCGGCATGGTCGAAAGAGTCAAGGGACCATGGATGAGAAACCTTCTATAAATGCAAGTCATTATCATTACCATTACAATTTTTAAGTTAAGACCCATATTTCACTTTCTCCAGAAGATGGGGCTATTATCCATGGAAAGTTGAGCAATTTGTTAAACATTTAAAGTGCTACAACACTTCGCAAACGGCCAGGATATAACTGCTGGACAGTACCTTCATATTATTTCATATCTAACACGTTTCTCTAATAATCACAGCTAGCGTTTGCCAAGAAAGGTTCACATAAATGTGATATATAGCCTGTTGTTTTTCCAGTGGGATCAGTAGCTCGTGTATTTTAAAAGTTAAGGTTACTCAACGATCTGCCGATTATTTTACTTAGTGTCACCGTGGCTGTTACAAACTGCCTGATTTATTAGATAACTATCAATGAAACAAATTATGTATTTCCTTATTATATTTTAGTTTGAGTCTAAATAGAATTATTAACTATATAATTATAATGGCTTCTAAAACAATGGAAAATGAGGGGAACTGGAGTGGGTTATGTTCCGTCGATTATGTAGTTATTGCAACGAGTCGTTGTCCTAAATCTCAACGCGGGAGCACAAAATATGTGTCGTTATTTATCACTTGCTATCATTTGTCATTTGACTGCGCGCTCGGCACGTCCCTTTTGTGGCGACCGTAAAGTAACGCGTCCAGCGGGGCCCTTCATCAGCCGAGCGGCGGTGCGGCATCACCTGCAGCAGAAGGTGAGCGGTGACCTTGTCCCGGCAAAAAAAGGAAAGCCTGTCATAAAGATCGCCCCCTTTGCGGACGGACATACGCAAGTGGAAACTTGGCGGAAATGGAGATCGGGGAGTCGGGAAGCCAGACGACCGGCGGCGCTTGCTGTCTTCCACCCCTTTTGCATGCGAGTACAAAGAGCTGCCCGCACATCAGTGCTCACCAGAACCTCCCTCCAGGAGTTTGGGCCGAGAACAATTCCCAGCATCTGTTTCCTGCACAATAACATAGAGGATATTGGCTGTAAATCACACCAAATAAAAATAGAATCGGGACTTCAATCCCAAAGCTGTCGTGAGCTTTCGGTATTTAATGTGCCTTTGTTCACACACCTATACGTATGAAACAAAGAGGAAGAAGGGGAAACAGCAAGGAGACCATTTGACACTTAATAAACGTTACATGACGCGTTTCTGGTTTTATACGTTTATGTAGGCCTAGTTGGAAACCAGTAAAAGTTTGTATGGTGATTGGTAGTATAAATAAAATAAACGCCGCGAGTGCGGACATGCTATTACCTACTTTTAAGAACTTGAATTTATGACAACCCACACACAACACTCCACTCACGCGTAGACCACCCGTACTACCTTAATTTGTGCATTATCTGTGGCCAACTAAGTTCGCTTCTTATAAGAAAGACGCTGCCACCGCTTATAGGAGACAAGCCTAAGAACCACTATAAACACCGTTTATCGGGTCTAGCAATGTGGATTTAAATTTGCTTTCAGAATAAAAGCGCCAGGATCTGCCGGAATAACTAAGCGGAAGGCATTTATAGGTGTTTATGGGAACAGGCATCAGGTCACATCACTGTATGGGCTTCGTGCGAGTGTCTCGTAAACAGCTCAGCGTGGGCACACTGCAGTGCCGGGTGTGACATGCTCCCGTTATTATTCCGGATCCGTCCAGCTCCCCGCCATCGCCGTCATGTTGATTGGGCTGCATACAGTGATCAGCCCGGGGCTCAGGTCCCTCTGGCTAATAGCTCAGCTTCCCTGCACGCGGGGCACCGCTCCTACACACCGTGAAAAACATCATTAATCCAACACGCAATACACCCCCCTCGCCCCTCTCTTTTTTCAGCAGCAAACTGAAGCATTTGCCCCAGTCTTGTAGCAACGGTGCTCTTACTGGGGCGATTTTTGTATTAATAAATAGAATACAGCACATCTCGCTATCATGATCAAGCATTCTCCCGAATTCATTTTTGCGTTTATTTTTTGTTTGCAAAAGTTAGTATCAGTGAAACTATAACTACACAATTGAAAAAGTAGTCTAATCTATAGACACCCAGGATTTAATTATTTTCAACTCAAGGCCTTTTAAGTTAAGGTGCAACTGTGTTATTAATTAATTATAATAAACACGAACTTATACAAACTGACACCTGAAAAGACGTGGTCCATAGATAGACTGAAGGGGAAAAGCAGACATAAAATAGCGTATTTTAAGTAACGTACGTTTCCAGTAGGGTTTTACAACGAACATTGATTGAAAGGTGTAATGTACACAGCGCGCACCTTCCCAAACATCCGTCAAGTAGTAGGATCTGGCATTAGATCACACCAAATGTTTTTAAAATCAAACGCAATGTCATCTCTGTTTCACATTTCCGTTCTTATTTTCTACAAGCAGGCGGATTGAAGTCCCCATACTCAAACCCGCTCTCTGGCAGAAAGGGGGCGTGTACGATCCACCGGCGACACACGTATCAACGCCTCGAGGAATGAAGGGGAGGAACTTGAGCCGGCATGAAAAACAACGTGTAAGGACTTACACGTAGTTCATTTCTAAATCATAATCAAAGTAGCGTATTTTTTTAAAGGAGACGACAATGACCTTTTACTCCCCTTTGGTGAAAAATCGAGGGTCAGAAAAGGATTACATTAGGAAACATTCAAGTGGATTGTGGTATTGATCCGGAGAGGAGGAACAGATAGCAAGCTGCAATAAAATCCTTATTTACAACACCTCTGTGATAGGAAACAAAAGGAAGCTGTGGAGTCGCCCCATTCACTAATTGACGGCCTACTTTGGGCAGGGTCACCCACCCCTGCTCTCGCCTGGCCTGGTGCAGTGAAAAGGAGCTGTACCGACTGTGGGCCACACACTGGTGGGCAGAGCCTTGGCTGAATCCCCCCCCCGCATGAAGGCAAATTTAGCATTAGCGCTAAAACTTGGGGGGTTTAATGCATGCTCACAAATGTCGGTTACAGGGTGGTGCATTGTGGTGGTTGACACCCTGTGTGCCCCCCCCCTCCCCATCGGATCCTGATCGCCTTGAGGGGGGGTTCCACTGAGCCCCCAGTAAAGGAAGAGGAAGGGCAAGGATGAGCTCTCTTTTCTCTAGTGCTGCACATGGACAACAAATGACTGCAGAACTGCTGTTCCTACAGTTTCTGCACTGCGGTGCAGACAAAGAGATGGAGCTGGGAGAAATCCCGGGTAGGGGGGGGCCGGTGCTTCCTGCATCTCTGGGGAGCGGGTGTGCGGCGAGCGCTAGTGCTGGGGGGCAGGGCCGTATGTGGGGGGAGGGTCTACACCTGCCGGTGGCAGGCAGGGCGGGGGGCCGTGATAGATGAACAGAGCAGGGAGACTGACTCAGCTCTTCAGCCGACCCTACCTGGGAAGAGAGCGGAGGAGGACCTGATTGAGGCCCACGGTCATCGGCCAAACAATAACGAGCATCCATCTTCGGCCCCGTCCCAGGAAGGACCGGAGCTTCCTGCTCCTCAGCGTCGAGGAAAACGATAGCGACGAGAGCAGTTAGTGTGGGGACGCTGCTGCAGGACAATAAGCCGCAGAACTGCGGGACTCTGCTCGCAGTTTATTTTCGTCGCAAAAACGTCCAATAAAGATGCGTCGTGACTGCCCATGAAACTGCTCAATGGATGGCATCGCATTTGTAAAGCCAAGCAACCATTATAATGATTTACAGCCCTGAGATCTTTATACTCTATTAAATATATTCTAAATATACTCAATTAAAGGGAGGTGGCTGTATGTTTTTAATTCATCCAGTGACCTGACAGCCATGTGGTGCTGATGCCTGACGTGTTACCGCAGAAACGCCCTGACCTGAACCACAGATGTGACACACAGTGCTTTTCACAATGCGTCAGTGGGCATTACTATGACTCTGGAGTCTCTGGAGAGTCTTGTCTAGGGAAATTCGCTTAACCTGGATTTCTACTGTAAGGTGTTTTGGATAAATAATAATTTGTTACAGAACCTTTTTTCATAGTAAACAAATAGGGAGTCAAATGGCCAGTTCCACAAAAACTGCCACAATAGTGGCAGAATTTGCATGAAATTTCAGTATATTTTCTGTGGCGTTTGATGAACCTGGCAGACTGCTCTCTCTGGAGCAGAACCTTAAATGGATCCCCCCCCAAAAGCCACCTGCTTCGTCACGTATTGGGGACTAGAACTCACAGCAGACAATGGAGGCCAGTCAACGTAAACTTGCATGTACGGCTGCCATAAAATTAACAAAGAGCTGTCATATGGGGGGGGGGGGGGTTGTTAAGTCTCACTAGTTGACTTAAGGAGTCCCACACACACTCTGCTTAATACTGTAGGCCATTGTCCATTAGACAGTGGGTCTGCAGGTCCTGATTGCCCCAGTCACACTCTTTTGGACAGGAGCCACTCTCCCTTGTTAAACATATCTAACTCCAGTCTCCCTAATGGGGACGTGGATGGGAGTGGCAGGGTGCACTAGGAGGGGAAGGTAAGGTTTCTATTTGGATCCGCCCAGCATGTTCACCCAGAGATTCTTCTGCAGATCTTCGCATGCTCCTCAGCGGGGGCCTCACCCTTATCCTGTTTCCATACTCAGATTCCAGGCCGTCCGTAATTACGTAGGTCCTCTGCGTCTCAGCTGTCGGTTCGACGCTAATTCATCATGAAGGCCAGCGACACAAAATCAAAACTCACAACAAAGCATATTTAAGGCATTTATTTTAAAAGAAATCTGCTTAATGCAAATATGTAGTTAATTACATATTCAATGCTTATCAAATAAGAGTTAGATTGATGTAAAATATACTCAGGCCATTATTTATTGCTGAACCTTCTCAACTCCATTTATAAAGGGTTGTGATATTATGGATATTACCAGAAAGATCATGCCGCAGAAAAAGAATTTCACTCTGTGGTGTAATAAATAGCCGGCTTTATTCACTCAAAATACGACTCCCCCGCTGGACATCTGTGAGCGAGACGCCGACAGAAGATGAGCTGTTAGCTGTTCAGTGTTTTCTCAGGATTCTCTGGATGTGTTTTTTATTTTTAAACTAAAGGATGACTTGTAGTACAATGTCCACGGTGGGAAAACATTCCCGACGGCTAAAACCCACAGACTTTATGGCCGCCGCGTCCCAGTGCATGCTGGTCCGCATACAGTCTAATGGACACCCACGACTATTAACCTTTCACCTCTGCAATGACTTGGACTTTAGATTGGAGATTTCAGGAGGAAATAGATATTCTATAATGAGTGCTGGAGACTGTTAACTTTAATGATTCGAACCGTTTGTAGTCAATGTCTTCCAGAGCCAGTCAAGTCAAAGATCATGGGGAGGGGGGTTGCTGAATTGTGCAAATGTGAAAAGACTGCAATTAAACTTTCAGCAACATGTTAATCTGAATAGAATTCACATAGAATGGGGGAAAAAATCCTTATGGCTTCTTCTGCCCATAGGCCAAGGCAAGGTATTTATTGACGATATCACAAGGGATTGACGATGATGCAGACGATTTATCTCCAGTTGAACAATACTGTTGTCTTGGCTCAGTCACAGATTGTTACCATGGAGAGCTGTTGTAAGTTGCTCTGCGGGTGAGCGGCAAACCTATCTGCTCTGAACGAAGGCAGGACTGCATTGTACTAAAATAAATGAATTGCTAGCCCACTCTCTAGATGTTACCTGGGGACATCCAATGCCAGGGAATGCATTATGCATACTAAGTAGCACAGCGGCTTGATTGCCAGTCGTTTGCGTGCTGCTACGCTAATGCTACCTAAACTGGCAGCAGCGATGTTGCAAAAAAAAAAAAATTCCTTTAGCTTATATTCACATAAAAAAAGTTCTTTCCTGCACATGAAAAATGCAAGAGGAAATCAGGTGTTGTGTAGGTTTCCCCCCCTCCTTTCTGCACATTCATTGGTAAATGCATGTACACCTATATCCAACAACACCACCGATTAGAATAAATGCTTTTCAAAGTCGTGGGGTGGGGGGTGGGGTGGTAAGGGTGCCCACGTTACTGCTGTTAGGAAACACATCAATAAATATTGCAGCAAAATAATTGTTTACAGTCAAAATTAACATAACGCGCATTCCTCAGCACCTAATAAATTAGAGCCCCCGCTCATTAGCATCGGAATTGATTTCCCCTAATTCTGAAGCTCCACACATTCACCGCATGTGGGGAGATGGGTGATTACATGGAGCCGCTCCTGTCTGCTTGCCCTGAGCTGGCTTCAGACCTGTCGGAAGTCCTCACGCAAGAACTGCACAGAACAAGCAGCATGATGCATCCAGTGTATAAAAATCCGCCGCTGTATTAATTAGTGAAATAGATAATGATATTAATGTTCCTCTCGTGATTAATATATGTTCTTTCCAAACAGTAATTATTTAAAACACAACACCTAATCTGTTAACTGATGCTTCTTCATGCCTGGTGTAAAAGTAATCTATATTTCTGGTGCTGTAATTCCTTTGCTCTTCCCGAAGAAAAAAATCCCTTAGACATTCATACAGAAACACCGGTTTACATAAGCAGTTCACACATCAACTGTGGGGTTTTTCCTTATGGCTCAGGGGTGGGGGGGGGTGCCTTTCGGATCCAGGAAAAATGAAAGAACAGAACGTTCCGGAAAGATTCTCTTGTCTTTGGTCTGAGGCTTTTATCTGTTCAGTGTACAGTGTCAGTCCAATAATGAGGCTGGTGGCCTCACCTCGGCCCATGTGCTCGGGCCGCTCCCCATTAAGGCGCGTGGGGCCCCTCCCACATTTCCTTCGGCCCATCCTGACGTGGGGAAGAGGGACGGCGTGCCATACCCCTGCTCCGGCTGCGTTGACAGATTTAGGGCTTGCCGCGGACGGCGGCAGACAGAAGCTGGCTTACTGCGGATACGCGGGACGCGCCGCGGGCGCTGAGCGGTGACATCTGCACCTTAATGAGCAGGGTTCACATCCACCCCCCCCCCCCACCGGCATGGCACTGTAAATCAGTCCGTCGTCATGGCACCAGCAACATGTACGGGAAGCATTACTTAATCACTTTAAGCGCAGTGGCTAATTTTTGGCTGAAAGGCTGTTTCTGATGCGCTCCTCTGAGCCAAGATCGTGGGCAGCATTTAACATTGCCCCACTGCCCCCCCCCCGTCCCCGCACCAAGCCCAGGATACATACAGGCTTACAAACAACCAGCTCTGTATTTAAAAACAATAAAAGAAAATAGCAGACCAGTTAGGCTCGTATACGGTGAGGACCGCTCCTCCTAAACTCAGCATCTCTGCACGCTTCATACTCAGAAGCCCACCAGACAAATCCCAGACTCCCAAACTGGTGTGTTTCCCCCGTGGCCCCCAGATCATTCCTGGAGCACTGATTTGTGAAGTGCCGGACTCAAAGGGGATTACTTTGTAGATTCTTGTTTCTGCTCACCTGTGTTCCTGCTGTCACATGCAATACTTCTCTTCGGATGGCACTTTCTGGAAGATCTCAGAGCCAGGCAGGCTAAGCCCGTATGAGGCCTGTGGCTTCGGAGGCTTCTTTATGTAGTCGGCCGCGGCAAATGCCCGTGCCCCCGGGGTCCAAAAGATGCCAGTTTCCCTGCCCCGGTCTCGCTCGATGCCGCCGCTGCTCTTTCCGGGCCTCCATCCTGTACTGCGGAGGTGGTAATTGCCGAACGGTCATTTAGCCTTTTAAACGTTGCCGTTGCAGCTGACTTGCAGAGGTGGCTTTCGGTGGTGGCCCGTTCCTCCAGAGAGGAGGGAGGGAAAATCCGCCCCTCCCCCCCACACCGCAGGCTGCCGTGAGACTGAGGGCACCGGTGCTTTGATGCGCGACTCGTAGTGCAGATCGAACATATGCACACAGTCATCCATCACCACAGCCCACCCCTTCAAAACGAAACATGTTTTATTCACTTAACACAAGACAAACCTCCATGTCCACGCTGAAATCAGCGGCCGCGCCACGGACGGTTCCGGGATCACCATCGCGGTTTCGCCCGCATTCCTTTACCGCGTGGCGATTCTGCGCCTGCGATTGTGGATTCTCAGGAACGCGAGATCTGGCGGAATGGAGAGCGGCACAGCTCACCTTGGCTGTCCCCCCCCCCCTTTAAGTGCGGCCACATGCGATTACAGCTGTTCACCAGGCAGCCGTTCTCTTCTCTTCCTCCACTCCTGGAAGCGTTCCTCTGATAGCCTTCCTTACTGTCGCTTTTCATCCGGGATGCTAAAAGAGATATTTAACAGCACCCTGGTTGTTTTTTTTGCATCCAGGCACATGTGATACTTTAAGGGAGAATCAATAGAGATGAGAAGCATATTCTTGTGTACAAGTGGATCTGATTACCAGAAACAGACAAAAAGAGAGAATCTCTGCAAAAAAAAGCCTAGTGGGAGGTGGGGGGCTGCCTGACACCGGGCCCTGGCATCTGTGTGCCAGCCGTTATCTCAGAATTCCCTGGGAGGGAGTCTCCTGTTCCTGTGAGCCAGCTCTCCTGTCCTCCACATAACCGCAACACGTCCGTGCATTGATGCTGTTCTCTCGCCTGTGTAGGGGGTTTGGGGCCTTGTGGTTTCTGACTTCGGGTCTCAGGGCTCCATCACACACGTCGATTGCATCCCTGCCTCCTCAGCTATCGCTGTTTTCCTTTTAAATGTGGCTGATGTTTTCCCGCTTTTCAGACTAAAATGGCATGGATGTTTACATTTGAGGCCACTCTCATAGCTTTTCGGCATCTGGAGGGGGCCTGCTTGACACCAGCTGATCATGCACGCCCCCCCTGGCTAGAGTAACACCGTGTTTCCTGGGGCTATCTCTCACTAGGCCGGGCCCGTGGGGCGGAATGACCCACAAACCCTAGAAAAAAAAAAAAGTCTGCCCCAAACAAAGGTGGTGTTTGTTTACACGGGCGCGTGGGCAAACACAGGCCCGCGTCTGGGCTGTCCCGCTGCTATCACTCCTCTTGAAGGTGAGATGATTTAGGGGCCCTGGAGAAAGTTAATTCTTCTTGATCACCACGCGCAACCTGGAGCGTTAATGGCAGGCGTAATTAATTCTGCTGATGTTAATCACCAGGGCCGGGCCCCACAATTATCAGACCCGTGCAGATGGGGCACGGTGCAGACATGAAAAATTAGGAAAATGAATCTGTAATGGGGTGGCAGATCTAATCTGCATCAGGAAAACAAAGTCAGAGAGGAGCAGGGGAGCGGCGGAGTCGGGCAGGAGCTGCCCACGCCGTGCCCGTGTTCGGGGCCCGGCCCGCGTCGAAGGGCCAGGTAATTACCGCACTGTCAGATTTTTATTGTCGATTTATCCCGCTGCCCGAGGCGAAGCCTGACGACTTCTCTTGCGGCTATCTGGCCGAGAGGGAGCCTGCCGGTGACGTCATGCCGGGGGGGGGGGGGGGGGAGCCCCCACCAGGTTAATCAGCCCCTCTGGCAGCTTTTCTGGGGGCTTCCCCCCCCCCCGGGGCGGGGGGGGGGGACCCAGGCTGCAGCCCGCCATGGGGACGGA
>JAABNY020000034.1:10072469-10089564 GCA_015164015.2 Brevimyrus niger
TGGGTGTTTGCGGGCGGGCCCCCCACCGGAGACGGCCCCCATCAGCCCCCCAAATACATAGCATAAGTTACGCCAGTCCCGGGGGGGGGGGGGGGCACTCGGTGACTGTTGACCTTACTGAGGGTGGGGAGGGTGTTGCCATGGCAGCCACGGGTGCTCTGGACGACTGCTGGGGGGAGAGAGGGTGGGTGACTTCAGCATCCTCCCATCTCCTGCAGAATCATTAGCTTTAGCGAGAAGCGCGAGCGACGCTTCACGCGATGGCGGGAGCGGGTTAATTAAACGCGTAAGAGACGCCTGGAGAGGGGTTTTAATAACGTATTGCATTTTCGGACGCGTGTATTTACATTCACATGTAAACAAAGCAGGATGATAAAATGAAAGCAGGTCTAAGCACCAATGAGAATTTGCTAGGCGTCGGAAAACGACACGGCTGCACGAGGTGCAATTTAACTTAATTAACTTGAATAAATAATTTACCGTGCTCCGAGGAAACATCCGAGCACGCCCAGCGAAGCTTCATGCTTATCCTCCTTCAAACACACAGACAGTGCGAGTAACACGAGGCCTTCCGTCTTTCTGTGGCCGTCACACGGATGTACGTTTTTTTCTGGACGATGGATCACTCGTTACCCCCCCCGACAAAGGACTATAATTCATAAGAGTAGAAGCCCGATAGCACCGTTCAAACAAACAGGGGGTCTGACTGCCTGATGCGTCAAGATTCCTACCGCGTTCGGCGTGGAAAAAAACGGCGACCACCCAGCTGAATTCGCGTAATGGCCAAATAATAAGACTCGTTTACACAGGCGGCCTCCTCTCCTGTGGACGTCGCCGCTCCCCCCTGCAGATAACTCCCCTGGGTTTCAGAAGAATTTCGCCCAACGATTTTTCTTTATCTAAGGGGTGACAAGGCGGGTGAAGGGTACACCCCCCCCCCCCCCCCATAGACACCCTGACGAGATACCGCCTCGTCCCAAGACAGCCGCTAGGGAAATTGGATGTTTTTCCTCACTGTGTTGGACAAATAAGATGCGAATAAATATTCATTTTGCCCGGCTTCTGTCCAAGGGGGGTTGGAGGGGGGTAATGCTACACGACCTTTAAAATTCGTCATCGTGACCTGTCGTGGTGCTGATTTTGATTCTTCTGCGCTGTTGTTTTTTTTTCTTCTTTTCTTTTTGTTTGCAGGGAAATGTTAAAATGTAAATGAGCCACGCTCATTGGTATTCGCGTTCCAGCAGATAAAGGATACATTCAAATCTAACAGCGTTACCGCCGTCTATCATCATCGCTTCCAATGATATTAGCGTTCCGGGTATTACTTTCACGATAAGCAAAGCTTTTAATCTTCTTCACCATACGTTCGTATTGATTTTCTTTATTAAAAATGACAAATTTAATAGCGTGGCGTGAAAAATCCTGCTGCCGTTATTATAATCTTTTAAGCAATTATACTGTTATGAATAAAATCTGCTGACCATTTATCCTTCAAGCAGCAATAGGGGTTTTCCAGCGCGGGACTAGGGCGCGATTTTGGAAAACGCAAAGCGATGTTGGGAAAAGGAAAATGGAGCCTCGGATCATAAGTTATGAGTTTATCGTATTGGTTATGCCTGGGAAAATTTAGTCTCTTTTTCATTTGAAAGAGCGACGGGACGCATGGCTTCATTTGCACACGGGCTATGCAGATGACATCCACGGGGTGCCGGCATGATGTACTGTCGTGGTTTTTTCCCTCATGATCTGGTTTAAAGATTCACTCACCAGGACGTCCCTGAGTCGGTTCTGTGGGATGTTTGCCTCCCTAATGCTGCAGATATGGGTAGGGGGGGCTTCCCGACAATTCTGGGGGCGAGACCTGATGTTACTCCATCAAATGCTGGAGAAGGGAAAAAACATAATAATCTGATTCTGGCTAAAGCAGTTATGGGGCTTTTGGGGGGCATCACCCCCAGGGGGGTGGGGGCTGAGGGTAGGAAGGCGAGCGAAGCAAGGATGGAAATCCATGCCCCAGGTTGACGGGGTAAACACTTTTGGCCACAGTAAAGCCCTCTCCTGTCGGTGAGGTAAATCGGTGAGGGTAAATATGAACGCTTCCAGCCCCACCCCGGGCCCCTGATTCAATCCGCGGCCCTCAGCTCCCCCGCACCGGAGATTCCCCTGACACTGATGTATGGCCAGGGACGCGCCAGGCAGTGTGTCCTCCTGGGGGCCCCGTAACATCAGGCCCTCACTTCATTGCTGTTGTATTTTTTTTTTATTCTGTCGTTCATGGAGGTTGTGAGGTGAAGACATTAGTTCTAGATCTGCCAATTGATCCAGGAGGGGGGGGGGAGGTGCTTTATCAGGATTCGTATTGAGAGGAGTGAAACTGAAGGTCGCCTGTATGTTTGTGTGGACGACAGGGCGGGGAGGGTGGGGGGGTGGGGGGCACTGGGGACAGTGACCCCTGATTGGAGGACGTCAGGGGAGAAAGCTGAACGGGGACACTGATGGAACAGCCAGGGGGGCCTTGGACCGATTGGTTTGCACGCTAATTTTAATTACCTCCAAGGAGAGAGGCCATAAAATGCCGCAGAGGACGTGATTAAAACCTCTCACTGCTTTTTGAGCTGTGTGGCAGGAGGCAATTTGACTGTCGGGTTGTTTGAACGTCCAGTGGATGCTTCAGAAGGAGCATAAAACGTCTTTCACACGGGGCCGACATCAAAGGCAGACAGGCGCAGCCGGTCTTTGTAGCTCACATTGTTTAACAAAGAGAGGATGCTATGAAACTATCCAGACTCGCAGCAGATCACCTTTTAGAAAGGGGGGGGGTCTTGCCACCCCACCCCCCTCACAATCACCTAACTTGCTGTGTTCGCAATAACCTGCCTTCAGAGGGACTCGTCAACAGCACTGCCCTGTAAACTGGAGGGACCAAAGTGAGTGTGGTGTGTTTGTGTGTGTGTGTGTGTGTGTGGGGGGGGGGGGGTTGGCAGTGAGAGACAGGACCACAGCGTAACCACCCCCCACCGGTGCCAGACTCAAACACCTGCATCCTAGCGCCAGCCCTTCAGGAAGTACGTGGGCAATAACCCCCTACAAGCACATGTGGGCTGCTCGACCGTGGTGAAAACCTAACACCAGGAAGATCAAGCAGAGTCCAACTCCATTCTCAGCAACATTCATAAAATATGCACTGAACATGGTTTCAATCACATACCACTTCTTAGGAAACTGCAATTCTTCCTTATATTTCTATTTCAATTACTATGCCTACCTCCACTTCAGTCTCTATTTTCTATTTCCAGCTCCATTTATAACCCTAAAACCAGTTATACATATGATTAAAAAAAATAAACATCTCTTATTTTATTATAATTCATGAGCATAGTTATTTGTGGAGGCAGTGTGTGTGTGTGGGGGGGGGGCACTGGAGATAAATACAAAGTGTGGGAAGATTTTTATTTATAACTGAAACTTAGAAATCAATTTCAGTTAAACTGACTTATGAATGGCAGAACAATGGATGCACAGAATAAAGTCTGCCGCCCGAAACACTAACAGGCACCATCTGCGTCTGCACGGGTGCAAACACATTTTTCAGCGGCTGCTGAGCTACTAAAATAAGTCGCTCATACTCTCGCGTCGGCAGGCCGCCCCGCAAAGGTGCCGAGATCTGCGTTTCCTCAGAGAGGCATTATTTTTGGAAGCCGGGGTGCGACTCTCGGCACATCACGGTGGCACCACAGACACATGCCAAGGCTGCCCCCTGCCCTGGACCGCCACAGGCCTGTCGGTGCTGTGGAAGCCAAGATTTAAATTTATCGTTTGTTTTGCATGAACTAACGGAAAAATCCAGCCTCTGAAAATGACCACTATCTCTTTCCGGTTTATATTAGGAAAATACTTTTGACGTAGTTTACTGCCGAAAAAACAAACAAACAAACAGAGAAACGATGCAAGTTCGGGGTCAGCAAAGTTGTTTATATCGCCTCCGGATGTGCCGGTAATTAGCGGCACGATGCCACCCAACCCCTACATCATTTCATTTTTTTCTGCAGCTCCAGAGAAATGAAACACTGCCCATTTTTCCCTTTACTGCTTCACTTTTCCAGGACCGCAGGCACCCGAGTGATGACACTGCAGACTTCCGGGCAACCTGGCCGGGGAGGAGACGGCTTCCCGGCTGGCAGCTGGAAAGCGGCCGTATTCGTTCCCCCGCCGTCCCGTCAGGTGCCCGGGCGAATCCTCTTTGTTCGGCGCAATTAAGATTCCGCCGATCTCCTCTCCTGGTACGCAATTACTGCCCCTCTGCTGCTCGCTGTAATTGCACTCGCCGCAGATATTGGTGGGATGCCAATGATTTTGATGGGGAGGGGATTATCCTCTCTCCCCTACTCTGCTACATGTACCTTAGAAAAATCATTTGTAAACTCCCCTGTGTAATTAGTGGACCTTGTGATTAATTGTCCCATAAAATTAGCCTCGGTCTCCGCGTTTCACTTTCGCCGCTATGAATATTAATTAATGTTAACTTCCCCCTTTTTCTTTTCTTTCGTTTTTTCTTCTTTCTTTCCTTCTTTCTTTCTTTCTTTCTTTCTTTTTTTTTTTTTAAAAAAGGAAGAGCATCTTTTGAATATTCAACGTTGGCTTGAAAAATGGGATGGTTTGCCTTGCATTAGCATGCCAGGGCCCGGATATCAAATACATATCGGGAATTAAATGAAAGACATTCAGGGTCCGTGAATAATGTTCCCCGGACGTCATCCGGAGAAGTCGAGCAAACACTCGCTTAAAAATGCGCCATATCCCGGCGACAAGAGGGAGGTTTCAGATATTATGCAGAGGAAACCTAAAATTTTGTTTAGTCTAAGAACTAGTGTCATATTTCGTACAACAAGCTATTAAATCCCCAGGAGACACGATCAGCCAGACACAAGCCATCCCGTCGTGCTGTTATGGCTGTCGACGCTGCTCTTCATAATTAGCTTAAATCAAGTGGCAGTGCTGTTGCTAAATCTTCGTTAAGTGACTTGGGGCAAATGTTTTAGGACGGGTGTTATACAAAGTAGCTTGAACTGAGCACTCATGATATACCATGTGGGGTGGTGTCCATGCTACAAATGAGCTTATCTTACATGATACCAGCTTGTATTTCCGCTTTCAAATGTTGCACAAATGACTTATTTTCAGTCATCTGATGCAAGTAATCCATTCCACAAACACTAAAGTCAAATTTTATGTAATATGGATTATCCATATCATTCTAGACACATTATAGCACAAAAAGGTTAACCCTATACTAGTAATATGTTCTGAGGAGAACATATTAAATAAATTAAAAGACAATTCATTTGTCATATTTTTGCATTGGCACTTCCATAAACTATCTTAGATAATATTGTTTGTGTAAGTTTGGATTTACTTAAGTTGGACTTACCTTGATAGCTGCCTGCATTTATTTTAATCCATTAAGATTCAAGATTCCTTTATTTGTGACATACATATAGTTATACAACTTCAACATGTACACCTGGTCGTACTGAAGATTGCGCATAAATATAGAAAATACAGAAGGTATAGAAGGTGTACAGCCTGCATATATTTACGGATTAGTATACCTTATAATGCAGTGTACAAATATTTAAGTCTACATTAAACCGGTATGGGTAGATAGATGGGTGGATGGATTGATTAATGATTGCATGGCTGATTAATTAAAATATAGATAGTAAGCAGCTTTCTTTCTTTGGCCAGGGAGCAAAGTGGACACAAATCTGGCCTTGCACAATTCAGCTGCCATTGAAAAAGTGGCGGGGGGTGGAGGGTGGTGTTAAAAAGCAATAAACGGACACTTAAGGGCCCCATAACGGATAAGCTGTTACATAAGGCACGATGCTGGACACACGGTGTGATGGCTTTCTAATTCAGAATCCGGTGAACTCTGTGCACATACTTAATGTTATAGCACTCTGTAATGCTGCAGCGCTCCATAGCTGCAGAACACGGGGAATTTCAGCCATGATGGATATATTGAAGGATTTACTGCTGGCCTGTTTTCATTATGGCTACACTGAATTTTGATCCGTAGTGAAATGAATCGCCGCTCCTCCTGGCCGCGGCAAAGTTTCCTGTCCATTCTCAGCCAAAGCTGTGAGTTTCCACGTGTTGGAGCCACAATAAATGTAATACTGTTAATCAATAGTCGGCAATTAATATCGTGAAGAGTTTGGCCGACGTGTAAATCTTCTGTGGTTAATTTGCAAAACTGCCAAGGACAAAAAGCTCCTCTAGGTGAGTAAATCAGCAGGACCCTCGTGTGGTTACAGGGCCTGGGGGTTTAGCCTCAGGGCCCAAGATGGGAGCTAATCGAGTGTGTGGCTCAACCAGCAGCTGGTCTCATGTAACGACAGTGAGGACCTCAGAGACAGGGGCATTGAGAGGACGTTCTGGACATACAGCCAACATGTTAAATGATGTTCAGACAGAGTTACACAGACATACAGTCTCATAGTCTACAGGTCAAACAATGTTCACACAAATTATCACAGTCTACAGGTCGAATGATGTTCACACACCTTATCACAAACTACAGGTCAAATGATGTTCACACAGATAATCACAGACTCACAGTCTACAGGTCAAACAATGTTCACACAGAATGACACAGACTCACAGTCTACAGGTCAAACAATGTTCACATAGATTATGACAGACTAACAGACTATAGATCAAACAATGTTCACACAGAATGACACAGACTCACAGTCTACAGGTCAAACAATGTTCACATAGATTATGACAGACTAACAGACTATAGATCAAATGATGTTCACACAGAATAACACAGACTCACAGTCTACAGGTCAAACATTGTTCACACAGACTAACACGGATTTACAGTCTACATGATATTCATGGAGTGTGTGCACCCTGCGGTGTATTGCCGACTGCCCACGGTTGGTTCCTGCTTGTGCCCATTGTTCCCGGGATGGGCTCAGGTCCCCCTGCGACTCCAGTTGGGTTTCAGCGGTTACGGTGATGAATGGATGGGTGGATGATGTTCACACAGATTAGCACAGACTCACAGTCTGTAGTTACCAGTGAAAGGCTTCTGTTTAAAGGCTTTGAGATTTCATTACCATCCAGTATAGTTCATTATTTGCCTCAAATAATGCTGTCAGTGTACAGTAGGTGCGTTACTACCTGGAAGATAATCGCTGACCTGATTTTATATTATACTATATATGATTTATTTTGCCTGAATATGCAATAGTTTAATTAGGATGGCTCATTAATGCAAATTGTAACAAATAGTAAAACAGCACAGAGCTATTAAGTTTTTAGTGGGACATATAAAACTATGTCATTAACGGTGTACCCTGTCTTCCATAATGAGTTTGATGTTAGGCAACAGTTACTAAGGTAAACTGCCCTGCAGAGGTAACTCCTGGAATCGGATCTTTAGTGCAGAGGTGTGATCTTACCCCCAAACCATGCTTCAGAACCATGTGTTAACACCACAGTACATTTCCAGTTCTGATCCATAAGATATATTGCTGGCTACTAATATTTGCTTGGGTGACGTTTACAGTCATTGCAAAGAATCCAAATGAAGTCAAAACTCTGGCACATGGAGACATCATATCAGCTGCCAGATACATTGTATCAGTTATTCATGTAACAGATATTCCTAAATCATTCAGTGAAATGACAGTGAATAACTGTAATTGTTGACACATCATAGCACAACTATGAAATTCTCCCCCAGCATTTAACCCATATGTGACATAGCAATGGGCAGCTATTATTTAGCATTTAGGGAGCAATGGTCTTGCTAGTTAGGGATTCAAATCAGCAACCTTTCAATCATAAGCACACTTCTCTAAGCATTGCTGTACTAGTAGGCACAAGTGGTGGCTTTGGACCCAAATGCTGGGTCTGCAGCATAGGCACTGGTTCTGAGTGACGAGTTGCCGGTGACACAGGATGCCCATGGAGACGTGTAGTGTGGCTGTTTAACTCCATAACAGAGGCTTTATTAATGCAGGCCAATGTGCCTCTACCTAACAATGCAGCAACACCAATAGAATAAATTGTGATCAATCGGCCTAAGCAGAGACAGATGAGGAGTCTGTCAGGGTGGGGATGATATCAATTTATCTCGTTAATGTTTCTCCACGGGGCTCACTCACTAAAGGACACAGATTACAGCGCTTCTTTCCCAGGGAGGAGAATGAGAATCTATGATGAGAAATTCACATTACCATAGCAGATCGGAGGGAATGGGAGGGGGGGGCGGCTGTGCTAAGCACTGTGTTTGTTTTTGTTCTTCGATCTGTCAGAGTAAGCACCGAATCAGGTATTCAAATGTACCAAAACAAGTATCGAACCAAGAGCAAAAGTATGAGATGTCCTAAACCACTATCAAACCAAGTGTGAAAAGAAGTATTAAATCTACCAAGTATTAAACAATATGCTAAACATCAAACCAAGTATCAAACCAAGAGCAAGAACAAGTATCAGATGTCCTAAACCACTATTAAACCAAGCATCAGAAGAAGTACTAAAAGTACCAAGTATCTAACCATGGCCTAAATGTTTCAAGGCAAATATCGAACAAAGAGTAAATAACAAGAATGAAATGTCCCAAACCATCATCAAACCAAGTATTAAAATAAGTAGCAAATTTACCAATCCAAGTATTCAACCACATACTAACTATGCAGTACTAATTACAGGCAGTCCCCAGGTTATGAACAACATTTGTTCCCTAAGTCTGTCCTTAAGTTGAATTTGTAGGTTTCGAAGTCGGAAAAATAATATTACAGTACATAATAACAACAGTGATACAGGACATAATAAGAATGATGAATATTCAGTGCTAATAAATGTAACTACATACAGTATACAGTACACTGCTGTACCTCAAGCCGACAAACTGCTGAAGCCTCACAATGCTTTCATGAGTGTCAAACAGTAGTGCCTACATTCATTATTACAAACCATTGCACATTATGACAGTCCAATTGTAAGTACAAAGTGTCCATAAGTTGGACATTCTTAACCTGCCGTCTGCCTGATCAAAACCATATCTTTTTAAATATGTACTTTTCAAAATCTGAGCTTTTGTCAATGTTTTGTTACTCTTTTCTGCATAAGTTCGGTCCCATGCAGTAGAGGTCAATGAGGCGTTGCTTGTGTCTTCATCTCCCGCCATATTTCAAGTAACTGAGACTTGGGGTCTTGTGTGTTTCTCCACCTGCGGGCCTTTGGCCTTCCTGTCCATGTCAGCAGGCGGTAGACGGCGTTGATAAGGCATGCTGGGAAATGCCCAGCGTGGAGGAAGCGTACAGAATCCACGATGTGGGCTTCCCCCTGCATGGGTCCAACAAAAACAAGCCTGACCCAGAGGCCTGCAGTGCAGAGGCCATGGGCCCGTCGGCAGATCATTCCCTGAGACTCGAGAGACAGGCGTGACCTAGGTCATGGCGTTTTTTTCTCTGAAAATGGTAGTAAAAGCTTAGCCCCCCCCCCCCAACCCTCCCCACCCGAAGCAGAGCCTCTGAGGTACTTGGAAACCAAAGGAGCGTAACGTCGGAGCTGGAGGAGCGATTTCCCCCGTCCCGTCCAGCTCCTGTCCGTTCCCCGTCTGCAGATTCTCCCCTTTAAGATTCCTGAGGCCATGACACCATACGTATCACTTAGCACACCGTCAGGATGACAGCTCATGCTTTATAATACCGGCCCGTCTTGGCAAAAGTCATTTAAATCGGCTGCCATCTGATGCAGAATCATGTCTGTTTTAGCCAATGTTAACACTGGCACTTTTACACTTCTGGAAAGAATAATAATAGACAGCAGGCCTTTGTGAAAAGGAAAGATTCGTATGAAAAATAAGTGTACTGTTTCCTTGTCACTTTACTATTTTGAATTTCTTTAACAATTAATTGGAAACGATTTAATTTTACCTCCTTCAACATTGTGGCATTTCGAAGATTTTTGTTGGAAACCTTAAACTGTTCACAGATGTGGAGACTTTCCTAAAAGTGTATCCCAGTATGTGTGAGAGGGGCAGTGCTACACCCAGTCCACAAGGTGGCGCTCTCACCAACAGCTGATACTTCTCCCTGCCATGTCATTGAATGGTCAAAATATTCTTCCTATTCTTCTGCTGGGCCTTTGCAATTTCAACCAAAATTTCAGTCAACACAAAAATTGTATCAGTATAGTGTATAGCTAAATATAGCTCATTTGTTATCTGATTGATAATTTGAAAATTTTCTTTTCAAATTTAATTTTTTATTTGGAGACCATGTCTAAAAAAACCTTTTCTCTTAATTAGCTCCTTTCAAAAAGGGTAAAGAATGGAAAAAGACAATTTCTTTTGCCATGCAAAGCTCTTGTTTGCCAGGATTTCTGTTTTTCTTTTTCCTGAAAGCAATTGTCTGGCGTTTCAGCTGGCCCAAGGTCAAATTTAGCCGTGGCTATAAATTGCTGTGTTTGATGGCCTTCGTTTGCCTCAATAGCGGGGGAAGGCCAACCTCATAAAAACATGAAAGGAGGGCCGCTGCCTTTGGGGTTCGGGCCCTGCATTGTCACCCCAAGGAGATGTTCATAGTTTAAGCTTCATGGTGAATAAAGCCGTTTAGCTAATGTCCACCAGCACCAGTGGTCAACACAGCCAAGGAGGGCTCATTACCAGCTGGGCCCTGGCTGTGCTTTCACGGGAAGGGCTGGCCCAATGCTATCCCAGAGTCCTCTGGGGCTGTGGATTGGCATTGTACTACATCACAGCACATCCCAGTGGAAACCGTGGAATGAAGCCCTTTTCTTAAAGTATCTGAACAGGAATTTAAATCCTCTAATGAGGTGCTTGGCTTAGAATGTTAATACGGAATAGCAATTAACACATTGTTTAAAAGAAAAAATATAACCTGTAAAAATGTGCTGAAAATGTGCATAAATGAAGAAAATCAAGTAAATATATTATCCAAAGAAAAGTACAATTTAACCAACTGTGTGCCAAGACACCGCAAAGGTAATTTTTCTGTCTTAAGGTAGTAATTTATATTTCTATTAAACGCTATTTACTTATTAAATGCTACTAACCACACATGAGTGGGTGCATCTCCAGCCCAGACCCTGAAAATCAGGAGGATTTTATATCTCCTTTAAAATCCCCTCATCTTCTCTAGAATTTGGTCCATCTGATGAGCTGCTCAGCAGCGTTCTTGCCGTTTGTTGGGAGGACTAATTTTATTAATTTACTGCATTTGAAGAATTCATCTGCTATGTCTTTTTTTTTTTTTTTGCTCCAACCTGGCTACAAAACGTAGAAAGAGGCTGAGGAGCACCAGTGAAATTTCAAACTGCTCTCCACTCTACTGATTATTTCAGGCATGAGAGACCGAGACTGAGACTTATGCAAGTTGAATGAGAGACTTATGTTGCTCTCTTGCACAAAATACTGTCTTTAGTCTGAATTACTTTGATGAAAAATATTCCGGTGAATGTGAGTTAAGTACAACAATCTGTAAGCCATTTTGGATCTGCATCTGTCTGTAATTTAAGGGCATAATTCTGAATGTGTCACAGTAGGATATTATTTTCGATCGCCTGCTTTTTCCTGTGGAAACACCCATGAGTTTCCCCCTCGTCTCGCCCTCCGAACTGCACAGTGGGGTGGGTGGCTGCTTGGGGGCCAGTGTGACGTTTCTGGCTCTGGATTTGTTCCTGCCAGTCAGGGTCCCAGGCTGAAGGCTCAGCCATTCTCACTGGCCCCTCATGCTAGAGGAAAGTAAACTGTTGACCGCTGTTTCTACTCCTGAATAACTTCTACGCAGTGGGTGTGTTTTTATTTATTTATTTATTTATTTTTTTAGTTCATTTATTTTCTGCAGGTCCTGAATGCCTTGCTGCTCCTCCTCATTTTGAAAGGACATTAAAAGCCATCTACGGAGTAGCTGTTGGGGCACACATAAAACCCACAAGTCTCCATTCAGGGGCACGGCCACAAAAGCGGATAATGAACACCGTAAAGCTGTCAAGCGGCAGGATGGATGTGTGTGGGATCGCTCTCCCGTAATTCAGACGTGCCTCTAAGTAGCCAGGAGAATTATAAGAAATGGTTTTCTGCGGCATTGATCAGACAACACTGCAGGAAATATGAACGCAGAGGAAACCCGTTAGGACCTTGCAGTAATTCTCCGTCCAGAAAAAGCGCCTTTCCCTACAGCCTGGAGCTGCTCCAGACCCCGGCAGACTTTTACGAGTCGAAGTTAAATTTCCTCTAAAAATTTAAGTAATGTACTTTTCACTATATTAATCTGGCTTTTACCCCCACAAAATCTGACGGAAAACATGCTATTCCTTGCCCCACATTTCAGCAGCCTGGCAGCTGGTGGAGACTCTCGCATTTTCTCGGGAATGCCATCCCTTATGTATACACTCCAGTTTTAATGGTTTACAGCCACCTAGTGATAAATGGAACACTTTGTTAATTAGCAATAACTAACCTTATTCATACACGGAATCTATCTCGAATGATGAAATCCATTTAATTTAGCTCAGAATCAATGCCATTTAGAAAGAGCCCTGACCGAAACACTCATCCAATCAATTGATCAAAAATTAGCGCCAGCGCCTTACTGGGGAAATAACGGTCCCCTAAGACACAAACTACACGTACTTTGCACGTCTCTGCGACGCTGCTGCGGGTGACATATATAACCCCGAATTGGATTTACGTTTAAGTAAACTGCTTCCAAAGGCCTGCTTTTGACAAATGAATTTGAAACACACTGAAAAAAATATACAATAATTTGACAGGTGACAAATGTCCGGTGGTAATGAAAACTGAAACCCTAGACATAACTTCTCAAGATAGGGAACAGGATACACAGATACAGACTCTGCTATTAAAATATTTGCAGAGGATATTGCATAATCTTTTAAAGGTTTCACATAGCTGATGATGATTTCCTTCGACTGCATTATCTGAGTTTGGAAACGTGTGACAAATCAGTGCGAAATGACAAGAAATCATTATGAACGGCTGTGAGAAACTCGTTTAGTAGTTTATCTACTTAAGATGACAGTTTGCGGCCTGTATTTAAGTTGCCATGACACTGGGTATAACTGCTAAATGCTCTTTTGCAATAAGATGACATCAACTGGCAACTCTAGGCTGCAGAAAAATAAAATTGATTTATTAATTTGTTCATTTTTTCAGTCATGTTGTCTATCCGTTAAACCAGAAAAGCTAAGACAGTAACTGTAAATATGTAGCAAAGATATACATAGTACATAACTTACAACTATTTAGAAGTATATATATTGAAGAAACAGCACAGAGGTTAATTGAAACTTCATTGGTCCAATTGAGTCCAAATTGGTGTAGTTGATGCTCACATTTCAGCTTCTGTACATGCTCAATTATTGCATGAGTGTTCCTGGTCACATGATGTTGGTTGAGTGTTTCTGGTCACGTGATGTTTTACCCAAATGGGACTAACCACTCCTAGCAGTACAAGGACGTACTCTGAGTCCATTGAAGGTGGCCGCTGTGATGTGGAAGATATCAGCGTGTTTGATGAGATTTACCATAGTGAGAGGAGTGGCCTGGAAGAGTCGTGTGTTCGCTCGCAGTCGCCACTTTTTCAACTGGCCCCAGACCGTTACGGTCGATGTAACAGTGGCGCTGTTGGATCTGTCGCACATCTGCGTTCTCATGTTCGCTTTATGGCTGATTTTCCATCCACTGCATGTGTGCGTGTGTGTTTTTTTTATGTTGCCTTTTGGGGATTGAGGCTGCAACCCCCCTGTGGAGGGATCAAAGGGGTGGCTGCAGGGTGCGGCATGTCCCGGCCAGCTGCATCCCCGCGGCCCAGCTGTGCCCAGTGGGTTCATGCCCTGGGCGGCAGACAGACGCGCGGCCCCCACGGGGCCCCGGGAGCGAGCTGGCCGCCGCTGACAGACACGTGGAGCTCACACACTTCCTCAGTCTGTTTTTCACACTCCAGGAGCAGCGTTTGAACCTCCTGTACGTCAGTGCTGGATGGCAGCTGCTGTCAGGGCTTATTTTGGGACACAGCTCACGTCGTTCTGCCCTCGATCCATACGGGGGCGCCGGTTCCCCTTTCACCGTAGGGTCAGTGGCATCTTCTGCTCTTTGTGCAGGAATCCGAAGGGAAATATGTGCATGTTTCTCGTATGTGTGGAAGGAAAGAAAAACAGCCAAAATATTAGTGGTCAGAGTGTTAGAAAACAGCGGAGCAGGATGGGAGAATGAGGTGAGAGGGCAAAAAAACATGGGCAGTGCTGGGTAGCTCAGTGGGTAAGGGGTCGTACCTGTGACTGGAAGGTTGTTAGTTCGATTTCCATGGCTAGAAAGGTGATTTTACCATTGGGTCCTTCAGCAAGACCTTTAACTCACAATAGCTCCAGGGATTGTCTGGTCTTGCATTCCCATATGCAAAGAGAGACTTTGCATAAAAGCATCTGCAAAATAGATACATGTAAATAGGCTTAGGAGACAGACTTTACGCAGTATTCTGATATATGTGGGAGGCGGGATATTTATGGGATGGTTTAGTTGGGGTTTGAAAGGAGGCTGTGAGGATGATGGGAAATTTTGTAGGGATTTCTGTGCGGGTTTGTTGGACGCTTGCTAGCAGGGAGGATGGGCGTCTGGTTGTGGGCCAACGCTGTGCGGGACAGAACGACATCTGATGGAGAATTCAGACGACCCTTTTCTAAAAACGAAAAAAAAAATTAAAAAATGACTACAGAACAGAGTCAACAATTCATTGCAGACAGAGCAAAAAGATTACAGTCAAAAAGGCCCGAAAGAGCAGGCCTTCAGTGGGGCTTCAGGCTGGCTGAGGTAAAACTGAACTCAGTATGAACACAGACCGTCCATCAAGCCTCATTTAAAGGCGTACACACGCCCCGGCTCAGAGTAACATTCCCTGTGCCTCCCAAGCGAGCCCCAGTTGTTTATCATCTCTCATTTTTTGTTATTTGTTTTTGTGTACTGTTTACGTTGAAATGTGTTCTGGCGCCGGCATAATTTTCCTGTTTTGAGTGGCATGTGTTATAAATTCTGTCATGGTCGACCTCCATCGGCGGAGGAGGGGGGATTCGACTGCATTTGGCATGCAACCAGTCGCGTTTTTCAAAACATCCTGGGTCCCATTCCCATCGCATAATTGCCAGGAACGATCCGTGAATTACGCCAAGTTCAATAAACACCTCAGATGTGACTCCCCGTTAATCAGGCATATCACTTGTCGGGGTAATTTTTGTGCGTGCTGTAACCCATGCATGCAAGAAACGTGAAATTCATTACGAATGCAATATGCTGATGAAGGACATATGTTCTCCCTGTAATTACTGTTTCATTTAATTTTTTCAAAGTGTCGCCATTTTTCACTTTGGCGTTATTTTTGTTACATTTGTTCATAAATTCAGGTAACATAATTCTATATCATTTTTATATGTGTGTATAGTTTTATGCATATGTCAGAGTAGGTATTTCGACTCCAAAGTAAATATTACTCTGAGAGCATAAAATACTATGTTGTGAATTAATTTTTCATACTGGAGTGTAATTCAAAATAGTTTACCAGCACAATTATTTTTTATTTGCTATTATTATTACACAGTATATCATCTTAATATGCCTACATGCTGCACTATATTCGTGCTTATTCATTTTTATTTTTCATTAAAATGAATGCTAAATGCCTTTCTGACTCATTCCATGAGTATCACTTAATGCTGTTGTATAAGTTGTAAAGTAATGGGCGGCCATTTTACCATGGTTCATTGGGACAGAGCTGGCTGCATGGGGCAGTGGGCTTTGGGGGGGGGGGGGGGTGGTATTTTTTTGAATGCACACATGTGCAGAGAGCGGCCGCGTACCTTCTGTGATATCACTCTCCCCCTTATGGGGGCCTGGGTGTAGAGACCTGCAGAGGGAGCAGGGAGCTTATGGTGCTGTGGAACAAAACCAAGAGAACCACTGTGTGCATTTCAGAGAGAAATGCATCAGGTAAATGTGCAAGTAATGCATGTCAATAAGCACTCCATGGATGGTTTAGGATGTTATAATGCGAGGTAGGGACATCAAAATGCAACACAAATCGAAGCAGCAGAGAATACAGGCCAGGAGGGAAGCACGCCTGATTAATTCTGTCCACTACTCCGCAGGCCTCAGATCTGGGCCCGCCCCAAATGAGATCTGTCATAAAAGAACCAGATCTTACAATCTCTCATAGAGATTACAGGAAGCCCAGTTAACCTTTATGCTAACTGCTAGCATAGCTACCACCGCCAGAATGCGAGACACAGGTTCTGTGGCTTTCCCATTTTTGCATTTGTGCCGCATCAAAAGAAGAGGCCGCTCCTGTTTTCACGGCCGCTGCCCCGGAAGTACCTCCGCATCGATCCCCTGACCGAAACACGCTCGTTAAACAGCCGTTGTGGCAGAATGCGTTCAGGAAGCCGCCTGGGAAGACGGTGAACCTCTTTCTGTGGTTCCAGTCGATTCAGTTTTACTCCTCGGACGCCGCTGGAGCCTGTGTAGAATCGATAGCCGGAAGGAAGAGAGACAAAAATAATTGAGCGTTTCGAAGCTCGGGAGGGTGAAGAGACGCGGCCTATTAAAACAGCTCAGGAGACAGATCCTGATGTGCAGCAGAGACACAATGGGTGCTGATTATAATCCTTCAAGTACACAATAAAGCGCAATTAAAAGCCAGAGGATGTAGTGGACAGAAGCCAGAGCAGAGCTTGGTGTTTGAGGACCATTTCGTTGCTCCTGTACTTCCTGCAGATGAAGAGCGAGACTGTAAAGGGGGGAGGGGGCTGTACCATGCTGCCCATGAGTGTGTATAACGTTCTGCTGGGTGGGGGATTCTGCAGGCCAGATGCAGTGTGGCGTTCCTGTGCAGCTTGGCTCGACGTCCCGAGGCTCTCGGCCCATTCATTTGGCATAATTGCCGTCAGAGCGCACACCTCAGGGTCCCCTAATTCCCCGCTTTATTTCAGCCACCGTCAGGGAGACCATCTGTCTCCCCCCCCCCCCCCCCCCCCCCCCCCC
>JAABNY020000034.1:10121348-10144366 GCA_015164015.2 Brevimyrus niger
CGCGTGGTCGTTGCCACGCTCTTCCAGTCACGGTGACCGCGCAGGGGTGGCCTATCCCCCCCCGTGCTGGGGGCCACTAACGCCCCCCCCCCCCCCCTCCCGGTTTGAATCTCCACCAAATAGAACAATACAGAGATCAAAAATCTCAATGAGTTATGAAATAACAGACTTTCGACGATCGGATGCGTCGGGCCTTCCTGTGGACAACTTTCGGCACTCGCGAGAAGCCGCAGTCCAAGAGCCGTTACTTGCGGTCACGGTGCCAACCCACAGCCTTTGACGAACATAAATGGACACCACTGCATCTTCCACCACCCAGTTTGATGTCTTTAAAAAAAAAAAAAAACATCGGTCAGTATCACAGAGCTCCTCCAAACACCTGACAGGAGCTGTTGTGTGTTTTCTGCCTGCCGCCTTTAGCCCGACGCTGAACTCTG
The DNA here is from genome assembly GCA_015164015.2 of Brevimyrus niger. Lineage (NCBI taxonomy): Eukaryota > Metazoa > Chordata > Actinopteri > Osteoglossiformes > Mormyridae > Brevimyrus > Brevimyrus niger. The sequence goes on from JAABNY020000034.1 coordinate 10,121,786, forward strand.
CAGTTAATATGATGCAGTTATGATTTTTCCATCAATCAAAGCGAGAGGCAGGTCCACTCTCTAACCTCACAGCACTGCCTCGCAATCTAATTGTGCCGAAGCTTCATCAGTTTCCAGAACAATCAATTCGTGCTCTCTGTGGGCGCAGGCTGCGGCCTGCTGCACCCGCTTTATTATCAGCTTCATCTTACCAGCGCTTTGAACGACAGAGCCGGGAGGCCACGCCCCTGGCAGCGGGCCCTGCTCCTCTGCCCTCCATCATCGCCTCCTCGCTGTATCTCCTCTGACAGGCCGGCTCCCAGGCGTGGCTCTGGCAGGGCCCAGGTGCGGGCAAAGCACAGGGGCTGCACTCGGGGTGGGGTCTGAACTTTTGAACCAGCGAAAGTACACTACTGCGGGTGGGCTGTCGATAGGGGAGCAGATGCAGAGAGACAGGCCTGGGATTGGACCCCTCCCCCCTACCCTGACCCCAAGGCTGTGTCCTGAGACATCTCTGATGGACAGTAGAGGAGCTAAACTCCCTGACATCTTGGAGCAAACTGGATGCAGGTCCCCAATGTCAGAGGTAGTGAGATCCATGCTGTGCTCAAGGGCCATTGCGCACAAATTTACCCACCCACCCCTCATTCCGCACAAATTCTCCAGCAATTAGGCAACACCGGAAAACTGACACTGTGCAAATTTAAACCTTGATACCCACCTGTCAGATCGCCCCTTGCTCAGCCAAGCAGCTTTTTGACACGCTTGGACTGTCAGTTCTTTTCTGCCCCCATGACACCCCGTCCTAGGACACCCCGAACAGAAGCACAGTGCCTTCCCTCTGCATGCACACCCTCCGCCACACACCACACCACAGCTATGCTGTGACGTGTCCTTCTCAGTGGCACAGAAACAATCGCAGTTCCCCTGCCGTGCCTTATGGACGAGCATGCCAGAATAAAGCAGGACGTTTTACATGCGATGGGTCATTCATTCACGCTACAAGATCACAGATACCAAAGTAAAGCTGAAATATGTATTACTGCTGCTAAGCTGTCCCTTAAAACCCACTCTGTTTACTTTGCTCAAAACTTATTTGTTTAACTTGTGTCGCGCTGGAGATGAAGATTTATGGCTCCTTTATGGCTGCTAACAATACCAATCAATAATCATGACTGTCCCAGCATCGTCTTATTTCATAAATCAAGCCCATTCTTCTGGGACTGACAACGATCATCTCCCAAAGACACAATGTGGCCCTAATTATGCAACACACAGTTATTAGAGTGACATCTATCATGCCCTTAAATCGTTTTTATGAAATAAAAACAAGCAATTAAGAGCACAGAGCAAGAAGAAGCAGCAGCAAACTGGCATGTATTCGTTAGGGCTTGAATCGACTCCTGCGGAAGCCACTGCTGATTGGCTGATTTTAATAAAGTTTGTATGGGTGATTCTGCTTTCTTTATCTAATCATGACCAAAAATCCATATGCCGCACAAACTAATGCAGCTCACAGAGAATCTGCTCTGGATTAAATATATTTCAGGCTGCTTGACATAAATTCTCACGGACAGAATATCTATCACTCTCTTTCCACAGACCCACATCACAGTATGTATTACAGATGGTGTAAAATACCCCAGGAACAGAAATTCCTCCTTCACCACATTCTTTATGTTGCTTCGGAGTGAAATACATAAAGCTTCTGTCAGGTTTAACTAACTCAATCGTCTAGCAAGTGCTTTGGCGAGTCAAACTGAATGAGAGTGAGAGGGTAAACGTGGAAGTCGGCTGAGATCTGTTTTATTATGTTTTATTCATTGTTCTCCCCACTCGCTCCAGCCCTGGGTGGCAGTATCACCCTGTGCCCCCGTGAGTCAGACCCATGCTTTCTAGCTGGATGTCCTCCTGAGGTAGCGGTGAAGTGGCGAGGGAGGTGGAAAAACATGTAAAGTCACAGAAAGGGACCTCAGAGCGCAGCCGAAAGCGGAAACGTGTCACGACACCCTAGCGGTTCTCCTTCTGGCGTCGCCGTAGGAAACGGGGCTGCGTCACGGATACGGCCCCAGGGAGCGAGGCGCGCACAGAGACCAATTCAGTTATTATTTTGGATATGTATAGGTCCCGCAGCTGTAGGTAAAAACAGACGTAGTCTCTAGCAGGGGACATTTTCCACCACATCTAACGTTATCTCAAGACTTGTTACTTTTTAGATGCGGACTTTGGAAAATTGGGACTTACTAGGATCTAGGAAAATTATTAATCATATGCTCCATAAGGATTTTATGGATCTGTGAGAATCAGTGGAGATCTATCAAAATACATCAGTTGGTAAGGGACTGTGAGGTTCTGTGAGAAGGTCAGTGTGTGGACCTGTATGGATTCGTGAGGATCTAAGAAGATGTGGGGATTTTTTTAGTAGAACATGAGAAGTTGTGAAGGTCTTAGAAGGATACAAGAATCTTTAAGCATCTGAGGACTTGAGGACCAGTGTGTTTTCAAGGAACAGTGAGCATGTGACAGACATTTAAGGACATGGGGATATCTGCAGATAGTCAATTTAAAAGCACAGCAATCCTGTCAGCGAGATGCTCTTCCTTCTCAGCTGGCATGTGGGCGTGCTTCTGGAGCTTCCTAAACGGCGCTCTTGGTGCCCACTGTGGGTGGCGGCCTCCGCCCTGGCCCAGGCGTGCCAGGGGAAGAACCTCCTTTCCTCTGGAAGAGCTCATGTTTATGGTGACAGTGTTTACATTGGCAGTCTCTGGGAAACGGGGGTCTGCTTCAGCCACATGTGACTGAGAGGGCCAGATAATCCAGCAAATCCAAGTGAATCATATTGACAGAATAAGTATATATCTCACTGCAGAGGTTAACAAAATAACCGTTAATGCAAAATCCCTTCGCTCATTATTATTATCTCCGAATAACAGATTTTTAACACGTACCTTAATAGCTGGTAATAAAACTGAAACCACACAGACGTTTTGGAGGGTGCGGTGACTCCTCTTTCCGGCTGCTGGTGTAAGTGCGAGGTGGGAGTGATCTGAAGCACTTTAACACTTGTGATAAAAACCCTCTCTCCCCCATCACTGGTCTGGCCAGACGGGACTGAGGCAGGGACTCTGAGGATGCCCCCCTTGGCCCCCCATGCACCGCCCCCCAGCCGTGTCCAGCCCCATAGCCTGTGGCTCTCTCAGACACAGCATTCTCGCACTTATCATTAACGCCATTAAGCCTGGCAGCTTCCATGACTCTCTGCTTTACATCATTGCCGCGATTCTGCTAGCATTCCAGGGCAATCGGGGGCAATAAACCGCTCCCCCCCTCTCCCCCCGGCACAATCGTACATAGTAGCAGCTAAAGGTAAATGCACATTAAAATAAACATATGTGAGAAGACAGCAAAAGTGTTTCTGTGCCCCCATGCTGGATTAGCACATGGGGGGTGAGGGAAGGGAAGGGCCACTCCATTAGGAGGCTGTGAATGTAAGCAGTTCTTCCCAGACGTCGCTGTGCGCCTCTGATGTTGAGGGTATCTGAGCAGTGACAGAGAGGGCTTTAAATTCTCATGTGATGGAAGAGGATAACTGCTGACCTCTGCCAAGCTTTGTGACTTAGAATGTCATGTGTTCAGGCAATATTTCCCCACAGTGCTCATATGCTGAAGATCTCTGTTTCTAATACCGACACTCACTGTCTCATTAGCGCACGTTTATCATCATCCCGTGACGGGTTTTTAAACCACCTTAAACTGTTCTGTTTTAACATATTGGTAGGAAACTGACATTGTTTTTAAAATATGCAGATGCAGTTAGTTTTTTTCTTTTGTTTTTTTTTTCTTGTTTTATTTCCCAGAAACCCTGTCAGAAATCAGAGCCAGAATAAATCTGGACATCCATTTTGCTGGAAGTATTAAAAGATTTAACACCAATATTATTGACCATTAGGTATGAAGATAAATGCAAATTTGGTAGGCAAAAACAACTTCTCTCTCTCCATTTTCCAAGTAAACATTGCACTACACTCTTCTCAGCAGTCTTATAATGAATACATGTAAAAACATGCAGAGCAAAAAGGTGAAAATAGCCTCTTTATGCTGTCTTTCATTAAAGGGGCAATGCTATTGTATTCAAGCGGATTTCGCAGCGTTTCCGGATTCCCATTTGAGAATATTTTCCGCAATATTACAAACGTCCATTAGGGGGAGCTCTCACTCAGCTCTGAATATCCTCACAAGCAAACATGACACGGGACTTGGACGAGACCCGGTATGTTGTCAGCGGCAGGTAATTATGGACTTTATCCGTAATTCTCGACAAAGTGCAAGTTTTTGTCGGCAGCACGCATTCTTAACTTGAATAATTTCTTTTTATAGTGCTCACTTAACCACCTCCCCCTTTAAAACACAGTCCTGCCAGTGGTAGATCACAGACTTAGCATCAAGGCTAAGCGCACGTCTTTTAATTCGAGAACGTCACAGTTTAGCATACGTAAACCAGAGCTGTTAAAGATAAGATGTTTCACTAACTACTTACTTGACTGGCAGTTATTATTAAATGCCTTTAAGTCCAGCAGTCTTCCTCTGCAATAAATAAATGTTTAAAAACCCTGTCACCAAACTTGATATTTCGATTTTGCAACCAAAAACCCCAAAGGTAAAATATGCCAAGGCATGGTTGGGTTGGAGGGTCGCCTTTCTACTCGCGAGCGGGCTCTGGCTTACTATCTCTACGGTAGTATTTAAGAAGGGCCCATTTTATTGAGATCTGGTGGCGAATGCACACTTCCCGACCTTTACAAATCCCTTTGTATACGTGGGTTAAGTGCTGCAGCATAGCGCAGACTCGCAGGCCAACGGCACTGTGACAGAGAATTAATCTTCATGACAATCTCCGTGAAAATATTCCCCGTGTACGGCTGAGTTTAGCAATCCTTTGGCACGGGCCTTATAACTTAGTAAGCAGAACAGGCTGAAGTTGGCCCTGCATCTGCAGTATAATCATATTAGTGTAATTTCAGCCTGATGAAGGCCTTGCTTCATTTGCATCCTCTGAATAAGCTCAGCTGATGCTCGCCCATTTCTGACTTTATTTGTTTTCAGTTTTCTTTTTTTTCTTTTCCTGCTGGGGGAAGGGCACAGTGGCAGCGTTTGAATGTTTTGTTTCGCCGCATCCAAGGACCGTCCGGCTCGCCTCTCTCTCAAAATTTTGTTACAGATACGACGTCTGCAAATAGTGATGGAGGAAAGCATTGTGTGCAGGAGCGGGGGTTAAACGAGATCTGATGTAAGTATATATGGAATGTCCCACTTCCGTTACTGATATCTGTTTGCTTTTGTCCGGCAAAACCAATGACACCGTGGCAACGACGTATCTGCCACGCAGCAAAATCGGCCCCGCATTTCATTTGTGCCATCCTTTTATTTAGTGTGGGCTCCACTGGAGCACGACCAAAAGTGACGTTCTCCACCGACAGAATGAACCACATCTGGCCATATGTGATTCTCGTAATCCTGTGGCGAGGGGGGTGGGGTGGCAGCGGCGACGGGCGAATGTGTATTTCCCATGTGCCTCTGGATTCTGCTGACGGCGGAGGAGAGTGATGAGGTGGAAGTGGAATCACCACGCGCGACGGGGAGCACCAATTGGTCCCATGTTCCAGCTCACACGCACCCGCTCGCTACACGACGGGGGGAGCACTGCCCCGTGTAATACTAAGTAAACCATAACCCCCCCCCCCCTCTTCCCACACAACCACCACTACTGTCAACCAAACCTCCTTCCTCCCCCTGGGCTCATGCAGTGGCCTGCTTGTAATGGGAAACAGCAAAAGCGTATATGTCCTTGTGCAAAGACTATGGAAATGGTGATGATGTTAAAACGCTGTTGTTTCACGGAGGAGGTTTTCTGGGGTGGGGGGGCTGGAGGACGCTCAGTTTGTTTTATAACCTGTTTATTTTATTGCGGGACTAGCCATGAATCTAGGTAGCCTTCCGTTTAATCACCACTCTGTGGCGAAGCCCTTCCAACTGCCTGAAAGGTTTTATTAGGCAAACATTTGTTCCTCCACGCTGCCGAGCGGCGGAAGATGGGGCTGCCTGTGCTCACAGCTGGAAATGGGATGCAGATGTGCTGAAGGCCTCTCATCCAGGCCTCCAGCCTGTTTTCGCCATTTTTATGAGGCTCCTTTTATGGACGTAAATTTCAGTTTCACAGCAAAAATAACAATGCCAGCTTTTACCAGAAAGCCAATTAGGGCGTGCGCAGGGTGAATACATTGATGGATTTAAAAAAATATGTGGACTAAGGTGGGCCCAAAATATTTTTAGAAGATTGAGTTTTTTTTTTTTTTAAACAATAATTATATGCAAGATGCAATTCATTTGTAATGCAGTAGAATAAACTACTGAATTAACTTTGGAATAATCAGAATAAACCTGAACTTGCGTAAATTTTTTCTTGAATGAAAGAACCTCTTGAAAGAAAATTATTAGAAACGTTGCACCCATTAAGGCTTTTTTTTTGTTTTAAACCCTTCATGTTGCATTTTAAAGCCTTAATTTACAGCCTTAGAATAGTATCAAGACAATTTTTCTGGGACAAATCTTTTTAGAGAGAATGTAGGACAAACAGAGAATGTGTCCATTGGTGCAATTTATTTTTTTCTACTAACATTTTTGACCGGTATTTTATTATTTTTGCTGTTTGAGTAACAGTGAGCTCTCACATTAAGATAGGTAGATTTATAACCATTAACCTACAGGCCTACTGATGATTCTGTATATATTTTTTTGCTTCACGGGCAAGTGGCAGCCTTGGCCTCTGTACAATGATATCATCGAGAGGTTGAACGTTTGATTTCTATGTAATTCTCTAACCTATATCACTTGGTGGCAGGTAATGTTTCCATACACCAGCCACCCTGCTTCGCTGAACACAGGGAGAGATTTGTAGCCGGTTTCTCAAGAACGTATAAACGCAACGATTCCACGAAGATGACGGAAGTTAATGGAATTCTCGATCTAAAGGAGTTGTCCACCCAGGGTGTGTATTAAAGTTCTGCTTGGCAAACGAAGCCCAGAACTGGCAAGGTGTTCTCTGAAATGACGTCCAGGGGAGCCCACAGATGTCAGCTATCTCTCTGAGGTTCTATGTTATCAGTTTGGCCTGGAAGCGTTACATACCGTTCAGTTGAAACGGCCACAATCTGAGCAAGCAAGAGGGCAAATTGAAAAATAAACATGGCTTAATGATAGGCATCGTGATAAATGCTGCAAGTGGAAATTATGTGATCTAAAGAAAAACGAAAGATGCATACTACTTTAGCATTTATGATGGGGAGGAACTGGAAGTGGAGTAAGAGAAAAACAAAACGGGATGAAATGAAAAGCAAATAATTAAGAAACACTTGGCGAAGGAAGCAGATGTGGAGAGTCATGTGATATCACATCATGAAATGAACCGTCCCCAGGTAGGACGACTTTGATAGACGGGTGGCAGTGGGCGGAATGAGCATCGGAGAAGCTGGCAGGAAATAGGGAAGGATGAATCCATAGAGAAACTCTTATTCCTTTACCCTGACTCTTTCTGGATGCAGACCAAGCAACAGTGCAGCATATGGGAGCCGACAGCCTTGCGTGTTACAAGCACTATGCGGGCCATGCTCTCCATTATGGACCCCAGTGCCGATGCAATCAGGGATCCTCAACACGCCTCGCAAAATGAGATCAGCTTCCGAGCATGGGGGGAGGGGTGTGTGTTTTAGCCAGCGTTTTGTAAACATCCTCTTCTCAGAGTGGACTCTCCAGACCTGATTCTGCCTGAAACGTAATATATTTCCCCAGCCGCCCTGGCCTTGTTCTGGCCCCACAGGTGAGGTACGCTGGAAGGCTCAAAGGCCGCCTTGGCTATCGTGTTTCCAAGGCGAGAACCTGAAGCACCGCATCCGCGTTTCTGCAACCGTTATCTATCAATTAATACATCTGTCTGCAGCGGAGGGGTCCCGGGCCCTGCCAGCGCTCTGACCACGGCATGAACTCCTGCATTCCTAAAAAACACGGTCATCCAGGCTCTGCAATTTGTCATGTTGCGGGGGTTGACAGTGAAAGGTCATCCGCTCTCATCGCTGGAAGCAAGAAATAGCACCCAGATGAAAGCACACGTCCAGGCCTTGGGTAGTGCGGGGCTCCCCGTATTCATCCCGGACTGGGAAGAAGTACAATGCCCACTGTTTTCCTGTCCCTCATGCACAATGATACACGTTCACATTTATTTTGCAGCCCATGTATATTCGTGCATTAGTATTTATTGATTTAATTGTTGGTTTATGCACAAGGATGTGAATGACCTTGAAATTCCATAAATGTAACGCTCAGTTTGAAACTACACAGCATTTGGTGAGTAGAGTAGATCCCTTCCCACGATGCACATCATGACAAGGGCTCCACCCTCTTTTTTTCCGCATTCTCAATTTACTGCTCTCTTGGGATGCCGATGGCATCAGAGCTAGGCTATGAGTTTTGCCTCCCTTACCAAGTGATCTAGATCAACATCACCACACCAGCCGTTCTTGCCTTTGGTTCCATGTTTCAGTTATGATCTCAAAGTGCATTTGGAGGTGTCTGAACTACTGGGGGTTGGGCTACTGGTACCACAGTTGGGACAAAAGTTCTCTGTCTTTTGGTCTCTGCTTTTCCGTCTTCTGTGCAGATATCGGTGGGTGGTTGTGGGATAAAAGTCTTTCTGAAGATCCAAATCCCTCCCCCCCAAGTTTAAATTAAGCCACCTCTGACACTGCCCTGCAGATGGGACCGGTTTCGTCAGCGAGCCATCGATCACACAGATTTAAGCATAGTGGCATCGATTGATATCCGACCATAAACAGAGCATCTTTGATATGGGAGACAGCTGGGTCGGGGAGCTGGCTGCAGGAAACAGAGGCTGGCGTATGACGGGCAAATGGTCAAGTTCCTGTCGGCGGCCTCGTCTCCCCCGGCCTGGCGTGATTTACTCGGCTTCCCCGGCTTCCTGCTATTATTCTGCTTCCGAAGCACAACACAGGCACAGCCTGGTGCCGTGACACAGCGGCTCAGCACTAATGACTCCTGCAGCTCATCTCTGCTTCAGGAACAATTAACCCATTGGCTCAGCCCGTCGGACACTGCCCCATTAAAATAATATTGCCCCATAAACAAACAGGTCACTAATAGCCCAGGGATTGAAAGAGGCAGGTTGAGTAAGCTGCCCCTTGGACTGCGGGTCATTACTGAGCTCAACCAAATGCATGGAAAAATGTGTTTGGCCATAGAAGAACTTGCAGTTCCATGAGATGCATAGCTGAGGCTGGGATACAATGGTGATTCCTAATTTAGAAGAAGCGTAAAGGAGAAGCATCATGGCAGACAAAATGCACATGTTAGTGCCCTTTGATTTGTTGGGGGTTTGTGCTATCCCACAATCCCCCTTATCCTCACTGTTTGCGGCAGCACTCATCCAGTCGGCTCCAAAGTGTCGAAAGTGGAAGCCTCATGGGATAGCAGCCCCTAGCTCAGGGGTGGGCAGTCTTATCCACAAAGGGCTGGTGTGTATGCGGGTTTTCGCTGCAACTCCCTAATTATTAATTAGAGGACTGGTTGACTGAAGAGTCCTCACACCTGGGTTTGAACAGCTGACCTACAGGTTATCCAAAAAACCGGCACACACACACCGGCCCTTTTGCAGATAAGATTGGCCACCCCTGGCCCAGCTACATGCGGATTTCTGCATGAAGTAAAATCTGCTGGTGGAGTAACAGGATGCTGGCCAGGGATCCATCAGAACGGACCTTTGGAGACATCAGCGGGAAGCTAGATGCGGTTTTCCCTTCGGGCCGGAGGCTCACATGTCGCCCAATGAATGGCCTTAAAACTGCATTAATGAAACATTAAACCATAGCGACGCGGTAGCCGGCTTGACATCGGTGGGATCGATGTCCGGGAGAAGCTTTATGATGAGGGATGGATATGCTCGGTGTGTCCATCGGTGCTTGTGAAGCATTTCTGGCCACGATAGGAGGAAACATGCATCCGTTATGAAACATCCGTGCCAGGTTTATCCAGAGTGTTTTTCTCCCGCGCAGTAAATGCACACACACACCCACGCACACGCACATCTGTAACATTTATCTGTCAGCTTGCTTGTTTGCCCAAGGCTTTTCTTACAGGTCCGTGAAAATAATAGGTGCATGTCATTAAGTAGGGAAAGTGGGATGTGAGTAGATGCCAGAGAAAAAGGAATCCATAAAAGGTCTGGGCCAGAACCACCCAGGGTGACCAACCGCCCCCCCCCCCCGACCGATCTTCCAGCCAAGAGCTGACACACACAAATGGCATGGGAAAACCAAACTCAATTTGGCTCGCCATTACGTATTCCTGCACAACCCCTCCTGCCTAAGTGCTCTTTGCTCATGCCTCGGTTGCGGCTTTATAAATTCATAAGGTTATGCGACCAAGCTGTGGCTTGCTCACCGTGGCGATATTACAAGTTCCATTACAATTCCCCTTTGAAATTACAGGCTCTAATTAAGGCTACTGAACTGTGTACTTCAGTTATCATAAGTCTGCATTATACCAGGCAAGTGCTCCCCACATCTCTCGACCACAGCAAGATTCCTCAGCGTTGGTGCCCCTGATTAATAATTAATAATTTAATTTTGTTAAAAACATGGTACACATATCACATCACAAAGACACACACATGCTTGTATGCATGTTGTACATACTTTAATATGAAGAGGACTTAGTAAACATTCATATTTCCCAATGATCCACCTCCATATTTGTACTGATTAGATTCTCAATGTTCTCGGTCCTAAAGACAATTTTGGGTAAGGGTGACTCATTGTGTGCTACACTGACCTCACATTTCCAAGTGTGTTTCTGTCAGGTGCACCTTCTTGTATCTAAGTGCACAGCGAAGCTTAACATTAGCTGCACGTCCATGAAGGATTCATGATGCATTCATACAACATTCATAAGCAGGGGGCAAGTATACCTTCCTAACACCCTGACATACATTAACAACTTTAATACACATTAAGAGCAAACATGCAATGATTATATGACTATAATGCTTGTTATTATATATAATAACATAATATTAATGTTTATATGAGGGAACAGCATACAGCATATGTATAATAGATAATGTTTGTTATTAATGTATATAAAAGCTGTTACGGTGTGTTCGAAAGTTAAGGTATATTTATATACTGCTTATGAATGTGCGATGGATGCATTATGAAGGTGCATTGAATATTCTACGAATGCATTATAAGGGCGTCATGAACGTGCAATTAATGTAAAGCATTGTGAAATATTTAATCATTAAAAATTATTTATGGTTTTAACTTGTGCCTTTGTTATATATATTCTCATTTTTAATGTCACATATTCAGAACTGATGATTAATGCATCTCTCTTATCAATGAGAGACTACAAAGAATGGACAGTAAGCAGGGATGAGCCTCACTGATCCCTACGTTCGTTTGTGTTTAATCATTTGCATACAATACCCTGGCAGTACAGCTGGATCTCATCACCCCTTGGTTGAACCCATGTCATCGATTAAGTGTCCAGGGCTTCTGCCAGATATTGTCCATACAGTCCTTCGAGCTTTACTACAGTCAGCAGCATTCGAACAATGGCTAAGGATCCCAGACAGCGAACATAATGAATCTGCTGGCAAAACTCTTCTAGGTGGAGTAGACCAGCCCCGTGCTTAACTGACAAGCCTCAAGCGGGGCTTCTCCCTCCACCAGCTGTTGACGTTTGAGAGACTTGTCCTAACAGATGAGCACCGTTCCCAGAAGTTGCCATAATGAGCCTTGGAGGGTAACAAAATGCTGTCCACGGGGCCTGCTTAGAGTTGGAAGCTGCCATAGAGAAAATAGCTGGACTAGCAGAAATTTTGCCCTGCGGTGAAGGAGTCTGAACAAGTTAAATAGGTCTACATCATGACTGGGACAATGCCTTGGGGCAACGTTTTTGCAGTTACAACTATGTTTCTTGCCAACTTTTTGTCCTGCTGCGCCTGGCAGCCGTACCGTCAGCCCTGGTTTGGCATCATAGCCAGAGCCTGTAACTCCACCCACTTCTAACATTTTTCTGCTAATACCAGACATCTCATTCCACTGCTCCTTCAAGTTCCACCTTGATCTTCCAGATCCTGATATACTCCCACTTAGTTGGTCTGTGACAGCATTAATTAGCAGTCCTGTTATTTATGGAGGGGGTGACGGCAAATCAGCCATCTAACGTTCCTCCAAGTGTTTACCCTCTGAGTTTCACATAGCATCCCACAGGAAAATTCCTGTCCTTAAACTTCTAACGTCCTGTAGAACAAGCCATTAAAGATCAACAGTCTTTGTCACTCCGTAAATTAAACAGGGGGTCTGCGGACCGTCAGAATGTGATTAAAGTGTGTCTGTCAATGGTGCCCCCAACTGGCCTGCCCTGCAAAGAGGCGGCTTTCGTCTGGAAGAGCCCCCCAGCAAGTGAGAACGAGTGAGACGGTGGAACGAGTCTCCTCCCAAAAGCCTTTGGGGAGCCTGGTCTGCAGTAATAGCATAGGCTGTGTGACATTCAGCATCGATGGAGGACAAGATCTCACAGGAGACCTCAAGGCACCGATAGAGCAAGAAAGCATGGGCAGAACTGTGCTGACCTGTCAAACGCTCCCGCTGAAATTATGGTTAGGGAAGATGTCTGTGTTGGCATTTTTTTTTTATGGAATAAGAATTCCTAATGGAAGCAGAAGGCAAAAATGACAAAGGCAGCTGAAGTGCAGAACCTCTTTATAGTTTGTAAAGATGGGGGAGGCTGCAGGTGACCACAGGCTGTAATAAAACCATATGTTAGCCCTTATGAAAATAAAACGTGAGGGTAAGCGGACGATCCATCTTCATTAAACCGTTTCCCTCACACTTATCTAACTGGGAACGTGCTACGGGAGGTCAGAGACACCGTTCCTCTCCACGGAGGCTCTGTTTTTAGAGGGGTTGGGAGTTTAAATATAGCGGCGAGTGGTCGGCACACCGCGTCGCGGCTCGGAGAAAGGCTGGTCCCGTGCCGACCGGCTGCTGTTCAAGGGCGCTCTCAGAGCCCCCCCCCCCTCCCCGCCCCCGGCGTGTGATACATGGATGGCTGACAAGCACATACTGAGACATTTAGAGAAAGCTCTCGCGCATTGCCTTGCTGGCAGTCCAACGTAACCTGGAACGATCCGTGAGCGCCCAGCGAGGGCCTCATTAGAGCACGCTGTGCTAACGCGGAGGCCTCTGTACCACTTGTTTGTGTTTGTTTTTGCGGGAGGGGACATGCGTGCAGGTTTTGCTGCGGGTTTAACTGGCAGGGGTTAGCAGAAATGGAGAACTGGAAGCTTCCAGTCCGTAAAACTGAGGTACCCCTGCCAGAGAAGCAAGGGTTAAAGATCTGTCGGTGTGTCCAAAAGTAAAATGTGGTGGTGGGGGGGTGGGACAGTTTAGGCATACATTAATTACGACACTTAGAGTCTAACAGTATGATGAAAAGGGTGCTCTCAGCTCATCCAAAGAACACATGAAAGAGAGGCAGCGTTGGGCTCTTCCAACACTAATTAGATGATTTATGTTTTTTGGGAAATCTGAGACAGGGATGAAATCTTTTTATTTTGCTTATTCATAAAGAAAAGACTCGCACGGCTTTTAAGGATGCATCAGATGGATTGCTTTTTTAATTTTTTTTTTTCTTTTTTGAGTCACTGATGTTTGCCTAAATAAATGGCATGCAATCAATCTCCGAGCCCTCCACAAAGTTTATTTTCTTGACTGGCTCCCGGTTGTCTGAGCTACAGTAGAGGTGCTCTCTCCCAACTCAAGGACAAGCCCACCACACCCCGAGCCAGCAGGTATCAGTCTGCGTGTATGCAGTCCTCTGGCTCCCTGTCCCATGTGTGCAACAGCGCAAAGGCTTCCATCATGTGTCTGTCTGAGTCAAATAAATCAACATACTACAAATTGTAGGAAAAAAAAATCTATATATAGCATGAGGAAGTTCTTAACATGAGGAGTGTGTTGGTTTTTTCTCCTCTGGTGCGGAGAGCCACTTATGCTGCCTGGTTTTAAGGCATGCATTAATTACGGCGCTCCGAGGAATTGCGCTACCATGGTACTGGAGCTGCTGCCCTTCATCGGGGCTGTGCCCCTCACTCCCTCCCTCTTCCTCTCTGTGTCACTCCTTAATGCAGCGCCTTTGTGCTCTCCCAGGGCTGCCGCCTTCACTTTGAGCTGCGGACACGCGACATGGGGACTGCTAATGTAATCATCCGTGACCCACATTTTCCTGGCAAGTCAACCAGCATCCTTGTGGAACATTCCTATTCGGAAGAAATTAAAATGTGCTCATCACGCATAATTATCAGCACAAGCATCTAGGAGCTTCCTGGCATTATGCAGAACAGTAATCAGCATGAAATATAGACTAAATTGCTGCTTGAATCAGGCCAAAGCCCATGTTTTGGTCATTTTCCTCTTTTTGGGTGATCTCTTCTGCCAGAAGATGCCTGTTTCATGCACATGGGCCTTTGATATCTTTGAGCTTGGGGTCCGATGAGGGAAATTCAGTTTGACCCTACAAATTCCATTCACACTGTGACATGTGAGAGGTGCAATCGTCTTCACAGCGCGCTTGGAGTTGTGGCCACTGTCCATGTTGCCTCGGACAGGAACCAATGCCGTGTAGAAGAAAACTACAGCAGAGTCTGTTATGCCTCCTCTGATCTTTCTTCATGCTCACAGGCACAAACGTAAACGGCAACATGAAAGCAGTCGTGGTTCCCCACCATGACCGAGGACGTCACACAAAGGCAGACTGCACCCTGTGTGGGAGTTTGTTAGTTTATTCTCAAACAGCATACTTACACTGTAGTCCCATACCTCATCAACACTGGCAACGAAACACCACTGTAAAAAAAAAATATATATTACTTCTGTTAAATGTCCATAATATTTTGATTTACGGGTCAAAGGTAGGCAGGGAAACCTGGTATTCGTGGTATTATGGACATTTAACAGAAGGTTTTGTTTGTTCTGATGTGTCTGAGCACACAATGCTAGACTGATAAAATGGTTTGGCCTAATTGCGATGGGCTCTGGCAGGGGGGTAGGGGGATTTGTATGGGGAAACGGGCTGCAGCTCCATTTAACAGAACTGTGACTCCACTTACCCCTTGACACCTTGAGGATCTACAGCGCAGCGGGCAGGAGAGCGCATCCGTCTCAGGTGTTACAAAATATATGAATCTCCATATTATCCATCTGCAGATCAGAATGATCTAATTTGAGGTTATTCCCCTCCGACGGCACCAGGGAGGGGCATGAGTCGCAGAGCATGAGAGGAACGAGATTATAAACATTTTTTTTAAAAATTGGTGAATCACTGCAAGAGAAACAAAATGAGTCTGACGTGGCACATGGATCTCAAAACAGGGATTTTTGTCTGTCTCTTGTTTGCCAGGTGCCTAATGAGGTCGCTGATTTATTTTACACATCTCACGTGCCGTTAACTGTACCCAGGACATCCCTTCCAAGGTGTGATTATAGCCCGTAATGCTGCATTTTATCACCATCTTACAAACCAGGGCTTCCTCACCTGCGGCCTTCTGCACAGTTTATTTTTTGTCTTGTTTTTATATAAACAGTGCTAATTACTTTAAGAGGAAATTTTATTTTGGCTTAGCGGGATTTCCTTATGCAGAAAATAAGGAAATGTGTAGAGTTTGACATTCTGACCCTTCCCTCCACAGAGTATGTATGTGCAAGTGACTTCAGCTAAAGTGAGACATTGCAGGGTGGATATTATTATGTCGGTGTTTATTATCTGGGATACAGTAGCCACCCAGCATAGCAGAGGGGCTTTTGTCGAGAGATGCATAGCAGCCATCACGCCACCTACCCGACCGGCCGTTTATGATTACCACAGCAATGGCGTCTCCCATATTTTTCTTCCGGGTCGCATATCACTTGTGTCATCTTTTCCACTCGTGATTTTAGTGGTGGTTCTCCGACCGCACAATGGTGGGGTGACAAATAAATAACACCTGGAGGGCGAGTGACTGAGGGACAGAGAGGGGGAGAAGGGTCAAAGGGGGGGAAAAAATGTCAACGAAAGCACCAAGCTCAGCTCTTCCCTGGCTGTGAAGGCGCGGCCATCTGCACGAAGACGAGCGCCCGCGCGGCCCATCATTTGTCCAGCGTCTTACACGACGTGATAGGCTCTCCACGCGGCACGCCAGCCCGCGTGCCGGATGATGTATGTGTTTCCTCAGTCCCGTGATTACTAGCACGGAGCCACGGAGCAATGCTCTTCACCTCATCAGTTCCGCAGGCTGCCCTCCAAGGTGGGTGAGGGATATGCCACAAGATGGCTTCTGACACGGCGGACAGCCAAGGCGTGCGGACGTGAATATTATACACCAGATTTTGCCTCAGCTGCCGACCGTGACCGGGCCTGCATCAACTGGGCTGGATAAGAAAAATTAGAATTTTAATAGAGTGCCTAGCAGCAGTAATTAAAAAGAATGATTATATTTTTCCTAGATGTACAAAAAACGAGGTGGGGTAGAGTGTGGGCCAAGTAGTGTTGGTGCCATTTTCACCATTGTGTTAATAACAATAAATATGGTCCTTAGATACCTGGAAGGGGGAGTTCTGAATGACACAGTTTTAAGGATGGAAGAGCAGAGAAGAATGACTTACCCATATACCTTCTGTCTGCGTGGGTACAGGACATGAAGTAATGCTCTGTAGCTCTGCCCCTTGCTGGGAAGTCACATAAAAATGGAGCAACAAGACAGAGTTGGGACAGTCACAGTTGTGCAACCTTGTTTCGAACACTGGGATTTTTGTGTCCCCATCCCATATGTGGTAGTGTTTCCTACCCTTTACCAGCAAAGTCAACAATCTAATTGCCTGCTTATTTTGCCATTTACTTCTCTGAACATACCGAAAAAAATCAAAAGTGACGGTGACTCGGTGATACAGAGCCACACAATACTATGAAGCTGTCATGGGTTACCCCCTGTCCTAGGTTATTCCATGTCTTCTGCCAATAGCTTCAGGATATGGGCTGAACTTCTGCAACCCTGCATAGGACAAGTGGACATGGAAAATGGATGGATGGAGGGTCACTTTGAAGACATCCACCAATCACGTGACTTGATGGAAGGGAGGTCAAAGGTCAAAGAACATAGTGATGGAATTCCAACTCTTGGCTTGTGGTACTGGGGCACTCTACCAAAACCTGAACCAATGGCTATGTCCACACAGACCAAAGCTGTTCTTAGGAGTCAGTAACCGAAGAAACCTTAGGAGATCACAAATGATGTTTTGAAGTCGGCTGCCCCCAGGTCTTATAGCATAATATTGCTAGTTGTGGCTTGCCAGAGAAAATCGTATCACCGGACAGAGAGAAGACATAGCAGCAAGGGGTGATGTGTGGAAAGGCCAATATCCCTCCACCTCTACGAAAAATAATGAGAGTACACTCATATAAACAATGTGATACAAATGGCCTTCTGAAATATTTAGCAGCGAATCCCACTCTCAACAAAAGCACCAAATAATAGGCAACACATCTTTTTTTTCTTGAACTCCATGAGGATTCATTAATCAGAGGAGTGATCCTCTCTACTGTTCAGATGTTTTCCTTCATTCTGTTCCTATGGCCCACTGCCCTACTCATGCCAACTTTATTATTTCTTGCCCAGCAGGTGATAAATAATGACTAGCACCATGATTAATAAAGCTTAAGCAGTAAAGTTAAAAAATAAAAGGGGGTTGGGGGAACAAAATAACAACAACTGAAAGCAAAATTCCCCTGAAGGAAAGGGGGGGGGGGGGCACAGAGGAATGGGGGTGTTGTCGGAGCCATGGGAGGTGTCCATTGGTCAGTGGGAGGACATGTAACACAGAGGACGCCAGAGTCTTCACCAGACCATAGCTGGGTCACAGCACTCTCAATCTCTAATGGACCTTTGTGAATGATTCTGTCATTTATGAGATGCAGAAATCAACCGATTAAAGCTGTTCTTATCGTTTGGTTGGTTCCAGGCCATTCCACTGTATGGTCACCAAGAAATGTGTTGTGTTCTTGTCTGGTCACGCCATGGGGGTGGTCTTTTGAGAGAAACATTTGTGTCATACAAATAATAATAATAATAAACAGAATTTAAAACAATAAGCTGGCAAACATGCAACAAATGAGAAGATGAATCCAGTCAGTTCCTGGATAGCTGTGTGTATTAGGAATTCTTTAAACGACTGGTAAATTGAACAAATGTCAGAAGGAAAAGTGTGGAGTTTCTAAACTCAGGAAAGGATATAAATTAAATGCAAATAGTTAGCATGTTTCAGTGCCGTAGTGACCGTCAAGGCCTAAAATGTATAACGTAATTAAATGTAGCTAACACATTTACTGGGGAGAATGATTAATGACTGCTTTGACAGAACTTCTTAGCCTGAGTTCCTGTTTGCCCATCACTGCACGGGGGGTTGTGAATTTAGTTCTAGAAGCATACCGGTAGCACTTTATTATTGTTGTTTTTATTATTATTATTATTTTATTTTGGAGAACAATTCAAGTGTTCTATCAGGTAAAACCGAAGCACAAATAAGCTGCGTGATAACATCAGTCTGATCTGAGGTCAGTAGTGTCTCTTACTCTGGTTGACCTAGGGCTATACTGACCATCATACCAGACGCTGACCTCTGCAAGTTTAAGAGCCGGTCAGAGTCCCCATTAACAGCTTCACGGCCCTTGAAGAAAAAAAAAAACACTGCCTGAACTGTGTCTCAGGGTCTCCAAGTGCCAAAAGCAGTCAGTTAAAACATCTCCATTGTGTTGATGTTACTCTGGGAGAGAAGGCAATGTTGTGGCAAGATGACCTTGGAAACACCATTGGGTCAATTGGTGTCAGATTATGTGCCAACTCGCCCAAAGGGCAGGTCCTGGCACTTCTTGAGTCACTAATAATTCAGGTGAGACACGGAGGATTAAAAGACTCCCCAGATCTCTCTGCAATGAATGATTGACTCAGGTGAAACTATCCAACAGGTCACAAGCCCAGACTGAAACCAGGCAGCCAAAAGGTCATAAAACATGAACAGGTTGGTTTTTTAGGTAAGAATTTGTTCAAGGATTACTTAAATGGTCAAATGACGATAATCTCCTGACGTGAGACATACCTGGAGGTCCCCCGGACTGGCTTCACTTCACTGAACACATTGTTTCATATGCTAGCTAGTGCAAAGCTGTTGGTACCAGCTGTACGATACATCATCAGAGCTATTTATGGCTTTCAGGGAACACAGCAATTTGTCACTGGTTGTGCTCTTCCCAAAATTATTTTTCTTGCAGTCTTACCTGATACCGACCCGAGAGTGATGTTATTATACCTGAGTGCATATGTGGAGCTCCAGCTCACATACATATGTATGTGTGCTTGAAACACGGGTACAGTGTATAGGGGTTAACAGATTCCGGTCTGAGTCCTGCCCATTTATGCTTGGAAGGCACATTAAATCAAGGCAGATTATATCATTTAAGTCAGAGATGAGGGCAGAGTTTCCTGAGGAAGCGTAAGCCAAGTTCCACATCAGGGAGGTGGATGCAGAGATGCCAGTGCCATTTGTGCGTGGGGGCGGAGGGGGGGGGGAGGGCTGTTATGCAGGGCAGCACAGCTTACATCAGGATGATGATGTAACAGCGGGTCACTAGGGTCACCTCTGCGCTTCTTGCCTGCAGATGGACAGAGGGCTGCTGCGGGGCCATGATCCTGTCGCTCAGGTCATCTCGGCCTCGCCAGGGGGCCCCGGGGATGGACAGCAGGTGGTCGTTGGACAGCCCGTCCATCCCAATTGGTTGGGGGTGGGTGGGGGGTTATCGCACTTCTTCATCAGCTAAGTTTAAGCTACAGCAGGCTGAGTGTCACTCAGGTAAATGGAAACTCTAAGGCATGTTGGAGACTGGCATTTTTTAAGTACATTACAGCAAATCCTCCAAAGGCTTCACTGATGTATGCAATCTTAATTTTTATTACTGCAATTTATTACCGGCTCCCCAAGCTTATGACAAACCCAGCTGTCATTAACAGATTAATTATAATTTCTCCCTGCACTGAACATTACAGTGAAGTGTGTGTGTGGGTGGAAGCGGGTCTGTTCCACAACAAAGCATCGTCCTTTCATCACACCCAAGCTCTACCCTTCACCCTTTCAAAGAAAGAGGTTCAGTGAACTGTTCTTGACTGAGGTCTTCCCTGAAGCTACCGTGCATAACAATGGCCTCGATTTAAGGGGTGTCCTTCAAACGAGGAGCAGTTATCGTGACCCTTTCATCTGCCAACGGGGGCCCGGCAGCGCCGAAATGCGACCAACTCTGCCTCCCCCCCACTCCTGCAGCTTTGCGGAATGGGCCAAACAAATGGAAATAAACATGACAGCGAGGCCAAAGGGCCGTGTGCAGTTGGGACATGTCCTCTGGTTCACCTACAGTGAAGGACCCACCTTCCAAATGGGTGACCCCCAGTGACTGTTACCATCTTCGGCAGTGGTAAATAGAAATCTCTCCCCACACTCCTCAAGTTAACCACCGCAGACAGACTTGGCAATCTACCGTCTTGGGGATGATATAATATTGTGACAATACAAGAAGTAAAATCATCAATCAAAAATCGTCCTGTCGTTTCATTCGCGTAACACTCAAAGATTATATTTGAAACACTGCTCAGCGCAGTTTGATAATATGTCCCTGTAAAATTAAAGCATGGACCTGACATCTACAGCACAGAGGCTAAAATAAAACCTTGTTATAAATAGCTGGCTGGTTCAGAAAAGGAAGCAGAGTGTAATTTTTGGAACCTGTACAATAAGTGTGTGGGCTTCAAAGTTTGCTTTCTGTATCACACGGTTGATTCAACAGCTTGCTTGCCACCTAACCCTGTCAACAGTGCATGAACTCACACTGTGCCGTCATTCTGGTTTGAGGTTTCGATCGGAGACTACAGCTGGGCCCGTTCCTGGACTTCAGTGATTCACAGAATTGCAAATAAACCCACAGACAGAAAAGCAGTGACTGAGTTCAGCAAGGTGTACAATGACCGTTGGTTTTGTGTGGAGAAAAACATAAAACATAACTTGAAAAATGAAGAGTAAATATAACACAATTTGATTAATATCTATTTTATTTAAAACAACATATTGCACGGCAAAAAAATATCTGTGGTTCTAGATTTCTTTTTGCTATAATATGGCTCCTAAAAGCATCTGGACTGCGTAGCAACAAATGAGTAGTGAAAGAGTTTAAGGAAATATCTGTGCACAACCATTTAAAACAATTGATAGTAGAAGATGAAAGACCCAGTCAAGCAGCCCAAGACTGAACAGCAGTGATTACAGAAATGCACCACTCTTAAACCGTGGCTCAATGTACAAGGATAGCACTCTACCTTTACTGTTATGCATAGGTTGCTCTGGTGAGTTGCTATGTTACAGAGCAGCTAAGTTGCCCCTGAAGCATGTGGCTTATTTAAGGATTACAGCTGTACCACTTTCCTGTGTGACAAGGCTTGATAGGAACAGGGTACACTGTCACGAATCTGGGTGTGCGGGCCATGATCGCTCACATACCTTACTGGTATTTTCTAAATTCCTGTGGAGAGGAAAAAAAAAACGGGAAAAAAAAGGTGAAAGCGAGCTTGGGGGGGTTTCACAGTTTGTTCAAGGACATGTGACTATATTGCCAAGCCCGGGACTCGAACCAGTGACTTTCCAATCCCAGGCATGGAGGCTTCGCCTGCCGAGCCGTACATCATCAACCATTTTCTCAGACTTACAGTGTAATTCACCCACCAAACCAGATGGGACAGGAGTTATCGGATTCCTACGAGCACTCGGACCCCTTTAGATGGTATGGATCAGGACCGAGAGTGGTACCAGGCAGCGGCGCTAGGACCATAAGCAGCAGAACTGGCAGAAGTGACACTCAAGGCAACACAACAAAATCGTCACAACGACTCTGTGTGACTGCCTTAATGCGGCCGGCATGTGAAGAGTTCAACGTGGCAGGTTTCTAAGTTTCAAGGTGCGAGTGAAGAGGTACGTGCTTAGCGGTCCTGAGAGGAAGTGGGTCTGCTCACCAGAGCTGCGAGAGAGGCTGTGAGGGAGGCTGACAAGCAGCGGGCGCAGGATGTATGTGCAGGCCGAGCGAATGAACAGTCCTGCTAATGCCACTGAGTACCATGTATCATTTATGAGCCGGGAGCTGCGACTGTAACGAGAGGCCCGTTTCATTAAAGTTTAATTAAGATGAATGCTGTGGAGGCGCTCACCTCTGCCGCCGTGCTTTCGTCACACCCCTGGAGGTGCAGCTGCAGGAGGACAGACAAAGGGGAGCTGGGTGCATGGCGGGGAGGTGTGTGTGTGTGGGGGGGGGGGGGGGGGGGGGAGCTCTCCCGGGAGGAACTATGTCGCACGGGGATAGTTTTAGCGGACACACGAAAAGGACAGGCGGGGCACTTAGAAGGGCGGC
>JAABNY020000034.1:10147285-10185962 GCA_015164015.2 Brevimyrus niger
GGGGGGGGCTGCCAGTTTACCTCACACACAGTTTGAAAGAACGTCCATATACCAGATTCCCCAAACAGCATCTATGGTGTCCATTGGCTTTGGCTGTTAGCGCCACCGACCATCAAGGCTGCATCTAGGTGGGTTAAATCTGGATGGTAGAAAGGCCTATTATTCAAACATGACCGTAATATTATAATAATCCCAGCTAGACTGCCACCCCAAAACATAGAAAACACTGACATAAAACCTAATTTTATAAAATTTTCATGTTTTCACAAGAATAATTACATTTTATGGCAAAACAGTCCTATGTCAATGTGCTTTTGTTGTAAAAAACATGTGGGAAAGTGCAGTGGCTGAGTTTGTTCGGATTAATGACATCACTGCGTTACCCCAACCAACGCCGAAATCGTTTGGAAGCGCCTCCATTTTTGTGTCTCCCAACCCAGAAAACAGCTCTCTGGATGCCCCAGGCCATGTCACGCTCACACCTCACTGGGTCATCACTGACAAGGCTGGGCTTGTAACAAATCGCATGCCAGTGATGTTAGCGGCCTGGGACAAGGGGGCAGAGTCATGCCCCCCTTTTAAATATTAATCGGCCTCCCGCCCTCGAAGGGCTGTGTGGAAATGAAAATAAGAAACCCTGGAAGATACAACACAATATTGATGGCAGGGCCCAAGATCCATAGGTGGGGACCCATGGAGCAAGGAGCTCAACTGGTTACCAGTGACTGATCCGGGTCCAAGATATTTGAGTTCCAGGTGGCTGCCCATGTGACTAACTTTTTAAACAGCGAGCGAGTTGAACGCACCAGCAGCCCACTTGTGTGGGGTTAAAGCTGGGAGTTGCCGGTGGTCCAGGCCGTGAAGAAGGTTCTGCCGTGGATGAAGATGCAATTTAGTGGGAATAACGAAGTGGAGGTCCCTGGCAGTCCACTTGCTGAAATGCAATCGCCGCATTCTGATTCAGTGCTGATAAGAGACAATGTACTTCATGACCCGAGGCTATAAATGACTGAAAATTAGATCATAAATTGAGAAAAAGGTCTGCCTTGAAAAAGGTGAGTTGAGCAGACATTAAGGACTAAAGATCATCCAGCTCCCCGCCATCTTTTAACTACCTTTTTAAATAATGAGATATCACATTATCTTTTCTTCTGTTTCTCAAAAAAAAAAACACTTAAAAAAAAAAGAAAAACACGCAGCACCTGGGCTGTACCTGGAGAAGCCAAATGTGTTCAAATTATGCCTCACAGGCAGGGTACAGGGACGTGGGTATCTCTAAAAAAATCTCCCAGTTTTGATTTTCCGCTATTTATCAATATTTTCTTTGGCATGCACAATGTCATTGGCTCCCAGAAGAATTATAGGACCTTACTGCCGAAGACAAACAATTTACTGCCACTTTGCCTCACTGAACAGCGCTGCCAGCGGCCAGGGGCCATTCATTTCCAGCCATACATGTTTTACTCACCCGACTTGAACAAACATATTTGTTGAGGCACCAGCCCATAACATTTAGGAGAGGCTGCCCACAAAGTATTTAATTTGAAATCGCCACATCCCCACGATCACTCTGGAGGGGGAGTGCGCCAGGCACTGACGTGTTTCAGCTAATGCACGTCGCACTCTGCTTTCCCTTTTACCAGGGTAAGGGGGGGAAAAATGTGTATTTTATCAGCGCTGAGCCGCGCGAGGTTCCGTAATTGGTGCTTTAACCTGTTTGCGGCCGCGCATTTTCTTCTTAAAGAGAAAGCGCGTGAGTTAAATTCTTACCAGCCTCCCCATGTTTATTCCCTCAGAAGCAAGATAGTAAATTAAATGCTCACCTGAAATCTTTGCCTGAGGTGCACTGGGCATCGGGCGGAGATGGTGTCCAAATGACTGTGCAGCGAGGCCAGGGATCGTGGGCGCTGGGGCACCTCCGCCGGCGGAGCGACCCCTCCTCCCACGTTCCCCAACGTAGCGCCGATGTGTTGCAGCCATTTACATCACCGAGAGATAAATATGTTGTCAGCTTGGTATCTCTGCAGGCAGCGATGCTTCCCCACACTCCGAAAGCCACTTTACCTTTGTTGTTCATAAGATATTACCTTTAATTCAATCAAATTTCTCATAGTGATATCAAGAATAAATAATACTATTATATAACAAACAGTATGCATGCATAACTAGTCTGCTGCACCTGTGCAGAGAATCATCCTGTTTCCGTTTTCATCACAGTGTCTGCATCTTTGTAGTAGGACCTGGTGTGGCTCGTGTAATGCTATTTTTTTTTACATGCTGTAAATATACAACTTGTTTCATCATCAACCTGCATGGTCCATTTGTATTTCTCTTGTGTTTCCACTGGTACACGTGATGACCGTCTGCGGCGCAACATAATGTCATGTGATGTGTCACAGAAGTTTTTTTTTGTCATTTACATTTGGTCAAAACTAGTGTCAAATGAATAAAAACGTTCATGGGGAAAGATACGATACATAAATGTGTTATGAAAGCATACATTAAGACATAGGTCAATACACACACACACACATTATTATGTATTTGCACAACATATATGTATTTGCAAACACACACGCGTTCAAACACAAATATGACAGGTTCTTCACAGACGTTCAGTCACAGTCCTTATTTCATGGAGACCAAAAACCTCTTAACCTCTTTGCGGTTCTGAGAAGGTTAAACAACCTAGCTACAAATGTGCAGGTTTCCTAATGAAGCCATTCAAAGGCCACTCCAGGGATTCCGCTCTGAAGAAGATACTCTTTTTTTAACCCCCCCGGCCCAATGCACACACATACACCTCTACCTCACTGTCACTAATTACCACCCGGCTGAGGCAGCACCGAGGGTGAGGCTAACCTGCTCTCACCGCTGGGGCAGCTGCTCCTCTCCGAAAGCAGTGGACACTATCCTGGTTGGCTGGCCATGAAAAAAGAAGGCCTTAGTGGATATTGAATTCATACTTGGCTTTCTAAGGCATCCATTATATACTCCCCAGAACTGTCATCTCTACTTTAATGAGCCACTGGACAACATCAAGCCTACAAAACGAAAAGGAAAAATAAATCTAAAAAGAGAAAACGTGTACTGTTCAATGGTAAAGACTATTCACGACGTGCATTCCTGTGGAAACTTGATTGATTCTTGTCAGAAAACGTAGAATGACTTTTAATCCCGGAAGTATACAATTTCCATGTTCGAATAGAGACAGTATTCCCATAGTACTGTCAACACTGGATGAAAAAATCACCTTGGCTTTATGAGGCAGGTGTGGAAGGCATCAAACAGAGCTCCGTCCGTCTGCTGAGGATCACACCAGGGTTCCTTGTGTGGGATAAGTGAACAGGTTAATCAGCGTGTATTTCGTTTGTTTTCGGTAATTCTGCGTAAGTTGAACAAGCATCCATATTCCTCTCCTCTGTAATCGAGACGCACTCCTTCACGTGCACACCACGAACACACCAGAGTTAGGATTTGACCGTGTGCTCTTACCCTGAAGGTTCATGAGTGCAATTTACAAATATTCCTACGGTGGCGCTGTGCACAAACTGATAGCGTTCGGCGGCATGCGCCCTGTATATGCAGAAAAATATATAAAAGAAACAGCAGATTGGTTTATTGGTTTTTTTCATCTCCTGCACACTAAGGTACCTCCACGGCTTATAAAGATGCCCTGCAGCACTCAAAGGAGATGATTCTCAAATTAACTGTACAATTCTACCTATGCATAATACTCCCAAGTGATACGCTCCTTGGCTGAATGTGATACTGATTAATTTTCCTTATGCAGGTAAGGTCTTCATCCTTCCAGTGGCTAAGGACTTCCGTT
This sequence comes from Brevimyrus niger, assembly GCA_015164015.2. NCBI lineage: Eukaryota > Metazoa > Chordata > Actinopteri > Osteoglossiformes > Mormyridae > Brevimyrus > Brevimyrus niger. The sequence continues at coordinate 10,151,118 of JAABNY020000034.1, forward strand.
GTTATACTTAAGGTGTCGCCAGCCTATGATAAGTTGTTTAATTACCCATTTTAAAACTTTTCCGGCTTCGTGGGTGAACTGTTAACTTCAAAAATGAAAATCATGAATAAAGCTGTCTGTATCGTAATCCATTTTTTATATCTAATGGTTGCAGACTATTTTACTGAAATAACGTGTCTGAGATTACAAATGAAAAGTGTACTGGATCATCCTTTATCCCTCAGACAGATTAAATTCCAAACCCTGTTACTGTAATAGGCACACTTGTAGCTTAACATAAATTAGAACTCTAATTATATTAGATACCATTTTAAACAAAATAACAGATTCCTCGGGATCCATAGGTGTAATTTATAGCAAAGCCAGGTTCATTTTCCTTAACAATCAATTTCTCAGTGTAGCAAAAGACTAATATAATGATGTAACGCAATTCTTCCTGGGAGCGCCGAAAGCCAGGAATCACAGTCATCGCAGAGGGGTGTTGAAGATGAATGAGCCCGCAATTTATTCACTCATAATTTCATATTGAAGAGGATGTAACAAGTGAACGTAAGGGTCACGGCAAAAAAGGAATGGTACTTTTTATGTATGTGTTTAGCATGTGAAGCACCGCACAGAGACTTCTTACTGCACACTTTCTTATATGCGCAGCGAGTTGCCTTTTATGTTTGGCGAAGCCCGAGGGCGGCAGAACGATCGCGAACAGATGGAGTGACCGTTTTATTCTGCACCATTCATTTTGATCCGTACAGATAATTTTAGCCTCTACACTCGGGTGACATGTCTGTTCCAAATACAGCGGTGTCATTTCAAACGTGATTGAGTACACCCTCCACGGCTGCTGGGATTTAAAAAATGCATTATTGGAATATGAAAATGCATGTATTTGTGTTAGCGACAAACTAAGAGGCAAGAAATATATTCTGCTTTTCGGAAATATAGTGGATATAAAAGTTTTCCTTTTGCATTACAAAGTGTTATAGTTAAGCTAAGAACGTATTGGAACTAACAAAATTACTAGGGTCAGCAATTTAAGTAGACAAAAGGTCCTGTAATAAGGACTTGTATTATTTCATGAATATTAATTGTTAATATGGTTTGCAAGAACTGCTCGTTAAGCAACGCTTACATGCATAAGTTATCCCTTTCATTTGTGCAATCGTAAAAGGGACAGGAACAGTTTGCCTTTAAAAAAAATACAGTGAGTGAGTCTGGTGCAGCATAAGGAAATATGAAGTGATATAAGCTATGATGAATCAGCTTAGAGGGAAAGGGTTAACTTTGCACGTCAAAGTTTACAACTCGGTCGGACCCCGCGATGTCCCGTGAATGCATCTATGCTAACACGCTTTCGGACATATCAGCTGCTTATGCTGTGGTAGAAAAATCCTCATGAATGACTGTTGTAAACCTTGTCTGAGGCTGACATGGCAAAGAAAAATGACAAGTTTGCTGCAATAAAAACTATCTGGTTAGAGGACTGTGGTTGGTTACTATTAGTCTTCATTACTCGACAGTCGTCTGACAACTGTGGCGTGCTACGGAGCCCCAAATGGGGGCTATAATGTGATCTCATGATATATGAAGAGCTGCTAAAGCTAGCCCGAATCTTCGAACTTGGTGTTAACGGTACCCTTTTTTGTAAAGCTGTACATTACCTCAAACCATCACAATTCTGCCGGCTCAGCTATTTGAATTGTATATCTACCAGACCTTTCTGCTACATCATTTTATTCAACCCACAGCAGCCTGAAGAACAGGTCAATAACAGAGGACCTCCTTACTCTAAATTCGCACGGAGGATAGAAAAGGGGCAAGGGTTTGAGCAGAAATAAGACAAATAAATTGCTCTTTGTGTTTGAATAAAGGAAAACTTTATGCCTCTGACAGAGTGACTTTGGACTCTGTCGTCATCGCTTGCTTTTATCCTACTGCTAATCCGTCCCCTGTCAAAAAGTGTACTGGGATCACACCATCTTCCGTGTAACAGTAATGCCCTCGCCGTTAATTGAGGAGTGAAAGGCAGGGCCTTCGGTATCCAGGATATCATTGAGATCTTAGACGGTATGAAACAAATGGTGTACATAATTAAAGGCTTCCACGGCTAATCTGCCTGGAATAAAAATGGTTTGCCTGGCCGTGACCTTGAACACCGTGTCTGGCTCACGTTATCCTTAGTTAAACCTTCTGCCCATGTTATGTGTTCCATATTCAAACTGGATATATTTTTATTTCTTTTTAAAAATACGCCAGCTGTGATGTAATGTTTTTACAACACAGCACCGAAACGCACAGGGACATGTATAAATTACAGCATCACATTTTAATTTTAAAAATTGCATTAAAAAATTATTGAGTAATGGATCCAAGCTATTTCCAAGAATAGAAATCTGCCATAATTAAGCTTCCTGTCACCCTATTGAAATATTGCATTTACTGTTTTCTGGATACCGAGGGATCCACCTTTTTAAAGCGCTTTACAATAAAAATGTTAAACAGATCAATTGAATGTCGTTAACACGTCGGATATTCGGCATTTTTTTTGACAATTTTAACCTTGTTTTGTTCTTCAGATTTCCCCTCAAACTGTGATTTTATGCTTTTCAATTAAATCATTTATGTTTACGCAAGCTAGAGAATCATTTGAATAAAACTTACCAGTCATCTCAAATTATTCATATTACAATAATGTATTTTTAGGTCAGTACTGGGTCAGTACGGGATTCCTTATCATTTAATGTAGTCGCTTTTATTTTATTGACCCTGCAACATGTGACTTTGCCTCTATCATAGACGTTCGTGCATCCTGCTCCCCGTTTGTGTCTCAAATTTTATTGTATTTGACTCTCCCTGCCGGCCCCTGGAGAATGGGTTCCCCCTTTGAGTCCGGTCCCTCCCAAGGTTTCTTCCTGCTAGGGAGTTTTTCCTTGCCACTGTCGCCTATGGCTTACTAACTGGGGGTTTTGGATGGGGATGCTGTAAAGCACTTCGAGACGATGTAATGTTGTGATAATGCGCTATACAAAAATAGTTTTGTTTGTTTGTTTGTTTCATTCTATTACATTTCTTTCCAAAAAGTAAATACCTGATTTAGTTTTAGAATATTAAAGGCAATCGGGAGTTTGAGAAACTGGAATCACTCTGTGATACTATATATCAGGGGTGTCAAACTGCAGTCCTGGGGGGGCGGAGCCCTGTGTAACACAGTTCTTTTCCACAAATGATTCACCTGAAGAGCTGTGTGGTAATTAGGACATAGAGTTGAATCAGGTGTGTTAAATGAGGGGAAGCCCGAAAGTGTGCAGGGCTCCGTCCCCCAGGACTGCAATTTGACACTCATGTTATATATATAAGAATAGATAGTTTAATATGAAGTGTTAAAGTCTCTCTTGACAGACAGCCAAAAGGCTATTAAATCTTAGACCGTCAGCAAATGATTCCACAGATACGAACCTTTACTGAAATCACATTTAATAAGAAATGACATCCACAACCTTTCCTGGTTCCTCTCTTCTCCATATGTATTCTATTGGCAGCAGGTAGTGCAGAACTTTAGGACATATACCTGTTACCTGAAGGTTGCTGGCTCAAGTCCCAGGAGATGCACTGTTGTTCTACTCTTGAGAAGTGTGAAATATCCAATGGTAAAAATAGTTACAATATTCTATACAACTTGCTTTAGACAAATGGATCAGCTAAGACCTCGAACGTAAAAGTGCAACCATATAAAACAACACTATAGTATGTTGAAAAGGATGTAATAGGAATTAGAAAATGCATTTTTTTTCTTTCCCTTTTAATTATGCATGCTGTCCAGGAGGACAATGCAATGATTAATACTCTGCTCGCACACCAGTCACAAACAGCTAGTTTTTACACCATGAATTTTTAAGCATGTTACTTAGAGATAACTCGAAATGGCTCGTGTTAAAATTGTAACTTTGAAAAATAAACGTCTATCACACAAATGCATGCTGCACACTTCTATCTGCTCACCGTTTCCAGCAATGTAACTCATTGGTGTACAATGAATGGCTTACTATTCATCACCAATGACAAGGATTTTTTTTACCGAGGTAAAACAATCTTGCGCTTTGTTTATATTGTTGTTTCTTTCTGTGGACAAATATGGGAAACAATTAGCATATGGTCACCTACACCAGTCCAGAATTACTCTAATTTTAATTTCAAAAAGTTTATATGTGGATCTGAGAAAGGCTTCCCCAACTATCTGCCCGGGGGACCAGCATGTGTAAATTAAATAATGAGCATTCCACAGGAATGATTTAAGAGTAACTGAATGGAGCACCCTTGAGTCAAAGACCAGGCAAAGACTAGTAAAAGCATCAGCTTTGGTTGTGGAAGGAAATCTTCTGTCCGTGTGAGATGCCCCTGGTTACTATGGTATGTCTGGGCAAAACTACTAAGAAGAGCATTTGGTAGAGCTGTGCTGAGTAAACAGCTACTATCCAGTTTAGATTATACTTTGTGGGAAAAGTTTCAAGTTTCATATAAAGCTTTGCATCCATTTTGGTACATTTAGATATATTGCTATAAATAAAAACACAGCTGGATTTAATATAGACTTTATGGTTATATAGTCATCACTGATTTTACATTTTACATTATTTACATGTATACTATGGATAATATACCGGTAGCTATTTTGTTTATCTATTTATGTGATACACATTCTTTGTAATTATATTACATAAATTCCATACTTACATCCAACATATATTTTTTTGTTTCCTCATTATAAATGTGCTTGCATGGAGCTGTTAAAGTCATACTGTGTCTGTACATTAGCAGAGAAATCATTCCGGGACTTTAAATAGACCACTTGTTAAGAGATATGCATGGCACACCACCCTTATCCAAATAAAGAGGTAATTAAACGTTTCATTAGCAGTATTTCCTGTCATTGTAATCTTCCTTTTAATCTGTGTGATAATATTTTGGCCATGAAATTTATTATACAGTTTTTGACTTGACAGATCCTTTTCCAAAAAATTGTCCATGTTTTTTATATTTGATGAATACCACATCTGCAGAATCAAATCTGCTTACATAAATTAAGGCCAGAACATATTCTCATGATGGACTAATTCTGTATAGTAAGTGATTATGTCACCTGTAATTATATTAGTAATTTTGGCCTAAAAGATGGGTTTTTGCTGTAATCAGTTTTTCGCACGGGGAAATTAAGAATTACACACAAGTTCTACCCATATCTCCTTTAAGATGCTCTACTCTTTTGTAAAAATTGTGTTTCTGTTGAAATCATACATTGAGTGTCAAGAACAAGGTCTTGAGTTTAACCTAGGAAAACCTGATACTATGGCTTTTCATGTTTACCTCTAGCAAATTGGGGCAGGGGGTCTCCTTAATAATTCTTGCTTTATCCTTGCTGCAAGTCTGAATATGCATCCCTACATCTGCAAGATTCATTTATTACTAGAAGAAAAATGTGCTGAATAGGTTATATTCGTTAACACATCTGCAGGGATAATTCCTACATAGACGAAAGGACAAATGTCAAGAGAAAATGTTGCTGACTTACAAAAAAATACATGGCAAAATGCTGGCCTGGTGTGTTACTACATAGGCCTACAACTTAAAAAGATGTGAGGACGATAACCACCTTGTTGCCAAAAAGCATTATCGGCTAGTGCAAGACATTTTTAAGCCATTTATAGCCTTGCAATTAAAATTCATGAATTGAATGAGTACACAATCCAAGCGTTAATTGGTCTAGTGTGAATAATTGTGTTATGTAGAAAGTACAGGTAGTAGTTTTCCCTTTGTCTCCCATCACCTACAATTATTGATAATTGTACAGGAGTTTGTGACCTATATAAAATAATTTTAAACTTTGTCCTGTCACGAATACTTCACGATGGATTCAGAGGGAGTGTTACTTTGTTTCACTGTGTATTCTACATGGCTGATATGACAAGAAAGCTTGACTTGACTTGAGGTACATTTATGCGTATGTCACTTTAAGTGCTTTTTACTTAGAGCTTTCAATTTGAAATACGTTGAGTGCAAAAACAGATTTATTGTGTATTGCGGGAGTACAATTTGAGCAATTAAATTATTCAATATGACCAACCATATAATGGAACACGCTAGTTGTCATTACCGTTGTGATTGTCTTTATTGCTTACAGAGGTTGCTAGACATAAGCAAAACCCAGTAATTTTACTTTCATTCAAAATTGATTATAACGTGAATATAAGTGGAATACCACACCCGTCACCACCAACTGTTGTTTTTCCACCTTTAACAAGGGCATCCCATAAATATTCACGCTATAACTCTTTCATTTTGAACGCATCATTAACTTCTGTGGGGAGAAGAGGGTTGAGAGGAACAGGGGGAAGCAGGGTTGAGTAAAGGGAATTGAGCTCTGAGGATGAGTCCGGGTTCCTTGAAAAGAGAGACAGGCGGCAAGGCCTTCCTCTGTTTCATCCTTCTGTCATGAAACTAGTTTTAACAGGCGCATCATAAAACTGCGATAAGCGTAGAAGCTCGTCCATTAGACCATAAATATTGCATAGGTTATCTGTCGAAAACATCACTCCTCAGTTGAAGTCAGATGTATTTCTGTAAAAAAAAAAAAAGTGGAAATTTTTTAAAAATGGAGATTTTTTAAATACTAGAGATATGTCCGTCTATGCTTTTAACTGCTTATTATACGGCGAGTGGTACCACCTTCGCTGCTGGTAGAAGCAACATTCATCCAGTGAATGAGTTGGTGTAAAGGATGTGCGCTTCGCTGCCAACCGCTGTATTGTAAAATCCACGCGTTAACTGGTGCTCTGTTCCCTGAGCCACGTAACTGAACTCAGCTTCATTTGCGTTATTGTCATAAGACTTTTCAAACATACCCCAGTAGTTCGCTCCTGATGGTATCGACCAGGTGCTCCAATGGAATCCATGGCATGTAGCCTACTGTACATTTCTGATCTGTGATGAGTATTTCCTTAATTGGTTAAAGATTTCGACACCGATAGTCTAAGTATTATTAATTCATTTAGTACACGTCAGTGATCCGTTGCAATGATTACCATCGCCCTTTATTGTGTTCGCTTAGTGTACTTCCTAAGCTCAAAATGTAAATATTACCGCTACAACATAGGGCGTGGCCACGCGATCTTTCCACCAATCACAAGGGAGTAGGGTTTCTATATAAAAATGCTTCGTCAAAAACTGAACGCTCAAACAAGGACTATCGGGTGAAAGTACTGCCAACCTTACTAAAATAGCTAGGGGTTCACATGAGAGTACACTCTCAGGGTTCCCACTAATAACTTTAATTACATCAAGCAATAAAAATTCTTCTTGAATGCATCCCATATCTTTGTTATTTACTGTTACATTTATAAACACACACACTCACCCATTAATACTGTCTTCTTTTGGATGTTACAATATATTTGTTCATTATCAGTTTCAATTATTCTAACGTCGTCATTTTCCCAAAATACAAGTCTAGTTTAACCGTTCTGTCCCTAGCGTTTTTCTCTCGACTTGAACCAACCATGGAAACACGATTCAAATTGTCTTGCTCCAAATCAAACATATACATTTTGTACTATAACTACGATTTTTATTTACTAATAAGTACGAATCCCATCTGGCTGCGGTCCTTCAGAAGAAGTGAAACGACAATAGAGGGATGTGTTCATTCGAATTGACTGACAATGAATAATATCATGACTACCGTAGTTCCCTGGCCACTTCTTTCTACCATGTCATTTATAAACGAATTTTACAAAGGCCATTTATTGAAAATGAAATAAGTTTCACAACAGATGGGAGGTGCTCTTTTTTGGAGGAGCCAATTAAAGTGCCGATCGTTCTCGCGTTGGTTATTGTATTTCTATAAACCAATAAGATGTCACTCTGTGCTGTATGTCGTCACGTGCTTAGGTGGGGCGTTTTGGTTGAGCGGGCCATAACAAAGAAAAGCGCGCCCAAGGTTGGAAGGTGCCTTCTGCTTTGTTGCGTAAAATGGATAAAATAAGGAAATGATTCTGCTGGAGCAGATTGCAATGTACTTTTAGCCAAAAATTAAACATTCTTTCCATAAGCAGGAATAGTCGTTGAAAACAATCAAATAAATACATCCTCCAATTCAAACGGCACGAAATATGACATAATCAAGAAATACAATAAATAAACCCCTGAGCCGTTACGTGCAGTCTTTAACTATAGCGAAGCTAAAAAAAACCTTAACCTTATAATATGTGTATATTGTCACAATCTAATATCGACTTTAAAATGTACAATATCAGGATGCTTTGCGAATCTGCTTTAACATTTAAAAACCTACGACCCAGTCAAAACGTATCAGGCGTTTTCTTTAAAAACCCAAAGCCCAGTATGACATATATTTGAAATCACTGCAATCGTTTAAGAGTCGAATATATCATACTGACCCACATTTATGATGAAATCCTGTCCCACTTGTAAAAAGTGCTCCAATCATTACTGACGTAATGAAATTACTTTATTGTTAATAAAATGTGACCCTACATACATTCCACAGTCTATAACCCTGGAATCTGTCCAAATTGCTGCATCTTATGCTGTTGTTCTTAAAAAGTTTTCAGAATTTGTATTCATGGGTTAATCTTTACGTTCTAATATGAAAAAATATCAGTTAAATTAACCAAGAATGTTTTCGTACTATCTAACAATACTTGTCTTCCGTTTGCCTCATCAATAAAATAATTTTTGAAACATTTTTGAAGATAATTAAGCATTAAGGCACTGTACTTTATTATAGAAACACATGACAAACATTTTGCTAATGTTATTATTCCAGTCTAAAACGTATTACTGTAATGTTATGCGTTTCACATCACCTTCAACTCAGAAATCATTATTTAGTAATATTTTAATATATAACAGTATAATATGCTGTTAACTGAGTTTCAGTCTTTTTAGGTACAAATGTCACATTAAATTTATCATTAATAATGAGAATTCCTGATTCGTTAAATTACAAGAATTTCGTGTCATGTTTTTAAACATGAGGACGAAACACCGTGGAATCTAAATTCCTAAGAAAGTATCGACCTACTAGAAAAATCTGTAAAATAAAATCACGATGCTCGGCAGACACCGTTTTCTTCCCCTAGAGAATAACTGGGCTTTGTGGTTTATCAGGTTGACAGAAGGTAAACTATTCTCACTGTCTGAATAATCAATTCCAGGTATATTGATGCAGAGTATCCGTATACTACCAATCTCATCGTCAACTATAATATCAAGTTTAATATGATAATATAATTTAATATGACACCAGATATTCTTTTTGCTAGGTATGTATATTTGTATACAAATGCCGATTTAGCGTGCGTCTACTACGAAGACGTTTTACTTGGTCTCGACAGGTATCTAATATTGGTACTTTCTGGAATCCTTTAATCTTCTTGTTATGTTAACTATCCACATCACAAGTTATTCAACTCATGTTATCTGGAATGAAAATTAAATTAAATTAAATTATGCCTACGTGGGTATTGAACAGGATGGACGATAATAAAATGGCCGCCTTTTATAGTACGCTAGACAAAATGGCATTACATCATAAACAACGCAGTGATGTAATAGTTCCCCGAGAAGACTGAACGTGTAACGTCTTGAAGGCAACAAATATCATATACGTAACATCTATAGTTTGTCTTCCATACAACTGCTATATACTTTTTTCTTTTGTCCAATATTCTGTCGAAGTATCATAAAAAAACCCAGAACAAAGCTTGAGCGAGCAAGTTTAATATTTATTGGTATTTATTTATATAGTATCTAAATGTAATGTACTCTCAGTTGAAGAGTCGTATTACGTTACAGTGACTTGTTACCTTACGTAATATGCACAGAACTCTTTTATTCGACAGATAGTGAAGTTTGGTGTCGCGCTTGTTGAAATGTGTGTTAAACTCGCCATGATAAAGCCTAGTTCGTCAAGGAGGAGCAATCATTATTGAATCTAGACGCGATGAGATTTTGATTGATGAGCTTTAAGACGTCTTAGCAACCAGAGGAAAGGATTCAATTGGCTAAGTTAAAGCCGTTTTACTAATGATGAACATTTTTTTCTGAAAGTCCCTTTTTCATCTCTACTTATTCATGCAGTTCGCAGTTAATTTAATTTTTTCAATTAATTCCACAGCAAACAGACGTGATACAAAATGCAAGAATCTCCTTCCAGGTTTATGCAAGGAAAATATTGCCGTCACATGATTCAGTGACCCAGTAGAAGTTGTGACAATAGTCCAGCCTATGTTGTATCTATAACAATGCCTGCATAGTCATGTATAAATAAAAACTTTACCCGACCAGCACCGTCACTGCTGGTTGTTACAAATGGTTATTAAAGAGAAAAATACAGTTTATCATTCGTTATTTCTGTCACAATTCGAGAATTTTTTTTACTGTTTTTATAAAAGCAAGAATTGAACAGTGATTTAATGCTGAGCTTTGTCACAATCACATTCAGGTGTCAGCACTGAAGATTAAAACATGCTTATTTGGCATTTACTTTAGATTTCGTGTGTGTGTGTGTTTGTGGGTTTGTGTTTGGGTGTGGGGGTGGGTGTGTGTGTGTGTGTGTGTGTGTGTGTGTGTGAGGGAGAGAGAGGGAGAGAGAGAGAGAGAGAGAGAGAGAGAGTTTTCCAGAACTGTCAGCTCTTACGCCAACAATATAAAAAGTGCTGTTTAGTAACCAATTGTTTTCAAGGCACCGGTTAAGACCGCGCTGAAGAGGACATGTATAACGTCCCCTTCCCCCATCCTTCTGTGGCCTTATTGTGTTTGTGAGTCTGTGTGTGTGACTCTGTGTGCGTGTCCGGTATGTGTGCGGACAAAGCCTCGTCTCCTTCGCGATCTTAGTGCGGCACAGTATCGTTCTGTTTAATTAATAAAATCACGTATTAAAAGACACAAAATTAAAGCTTCCTAGTTTTAAACAATCGTTTTCAACACGCTGCACATGAACTGAATTGATTTTAATCACAAGACTTGGGGAATGAAAGGTTCGTTTTTACTGATATCCATTATTTTGAGCACTTTATTTACAAAAATGTTCAACACACTAAAATATAACATTTCAATATCATTAGTGCTTAGTCTGTTTATGCATGAACGGTCTAACGGAGAAAGGGAGAACGTAACAAATCGATCTGGGAATCTGAACAAACACAAACAATGACATGCTCGGGCATTGTATATCTACAGTAAATCAATCTGTTGTAAGAAATATGTTGAATTTCGTTCTTTTTAAATAGTTTCTGACATTTCAATTAAAACAAACCAGGAATATATCATTGATTAACAACATATTTTAGATTAGCGCTACAATTGGTCAGAATGAATCCTTACAAAAACCACAAACACCAGCCACTTGTACAACTGCTTCAAACTATTTTTTTTTTTCATTTAAACCGACTCACTAAAAAGGGGGGGTCGTGGTGCGGGACCACGTAGGTTTGTCCAAATATTGTTGCATAAATTCTACAGATGTCCATACAAATATCTTACATGAATTGAATGATAAATAATAAATGGTATAAAATAGTTCTTTAAATAATAAATATCTTAATCGAGATAACTGTCATAAAATATTGACATAAACTAATAAATTATGCTTTCTGAACTGAAACCAAATGCAGACAAAAACATCGTTTTTTTCCCTTTTTTTCCTTTTACTTTTTTGAAAGAGCTATCCGTGTTATAACGGGTCGCTAATACTCAACAGATCTACAGGACTTACCTTCAAGTAAAAGTTACAAAATTTTCAGTTCTTCAGTTTAGCATTGCACTTTAGAAAATAAAACAGATGACGATAAACAATCCGTCGATGGATCTTCGTTAGTGAAGAAAAAGAACCACTGCTGCTTTATATATAAAAACAACAGGCTAACAGCCATGATAACGATAATAACAATAATAATACGGGCTAATACAGGTGACTGTTGAAGCGCAATTATATAAAGTACTTTAAACTACTGAGGTAATAAAATAGCGAGATCATCGCTTCAGCACACGGATGAACTCCATTACAGATGCGTTAGTTTAGGCGCGTCCTGAATCCTACCCTGAGAAGCATGGTGAGACGTAAGGTCTGTGTATGTGGGATGGGGGTCACAGGGTCCATGATGATGGCTGCCGGGAATCTGAGCGGCACAGCTGTAGTCCACGCTGGCGGATGAGGGATGAGGGAGATGGCCGAGGTTGAACATGGGGCCAGAAGCTGGCATTGAATCAACGAAATTCCCTCCAACGTACACGGGGCTGCCTTGTAAATTGGTGTTGGCAAAGCCACCGTTGCCTTGCATGGTGTGGTGTTCATACTCTGGGCCCGGGTATCTCTTCTGCTGCGGCATACAGCCACCTAATGGTGCAGTGTATGCAGCCAAGCCGTACATGTTTTGCTGCGGTTTGGCGAAAGACGGAGGCGAGGGGGCGTCGTAGCTAATACTGTTTACGTTAGGGAGCTGAGCGGAATATCCGATGTGATTCGCACCACTTAACGGTGGACTCCTGTCCGGTGAATGGCCGATGGGCGAATGCATAACACCCTTGGCTTTTTGGTCCTTTTTGTACTTCATCCTTCTGTTCTGAAACCAGATCTTTATTTGACGCTCTGTGAGATTCAATAGGTTAGCCATTTCCACTCTGCGGGGACGACAGAGATAACGGTTGAAATGGAATTCCTTTTCAAGTTCAACAAGTTGAGCACTCGTGTAGGCGGTGCGGACCCTCTTAGAGGCTGGTCCTGGTGGACTTTTGTCGTCACAGGTGTCGCCTGAAATAAGTAAGAAGACATGTAGTTGCGAATACAACTTATACAATCGAACACAATGCATAGCATGCCACTAGGCAGCATCGTGATTTCCTTCTAATTAAAAAGATGTATACCCAGTTCCACAACCGCTGACGAGAAACCAAAGTATCACCACAATGATTTGTTTAGCATAACCATTTTAATTAAACTGATGTTATTCTGTATGTTTAACCGTATATCTAAATAATGTATCACCTTCGATATTACATTTTTAAACACACAAACTATCTAATAATTTTATGATCTTATTTGTCACATATAATGATTACAAAGTGGGGGTTTTGATTCTAACCAAACATATATTCCGCTATTTACATGCCATTCCTTATTGCGTTTATATGGCTCAAAGAGAGCAGCACTAACTTAACCTGTGAATGAAAGACTGAAAAGGTTTTGAAATTAATTTTAGAATTCATTCTTTAATGATAACTCGTGATTTTGCTTCCACAGCTCCGAAATTACTAGAATTTAAAGAACATTCGAATCATGCAGAAGTCAGGGTCTGTATTTTTCATAGGAAATAAAACCGTCAATGCAGCTTGGTTGTTTTGTGTCATTTTCAGGCAATTCAGGTCAGAGTGCATTTCTGTGAATAAGTTTAACAAACTATCCAAGACTATAAATATCTGATCATATTGTTTTTGACAGACCACATTCTACCTATCCTCTAAATATGGGCACACAGGAACAAACACATCCGTAGAACAGGATCCAATCCACAACAAACAGCCCACACAGATGTAGCAGCCCTTCAGTTGTAATACCTGCAGTAGTGCAGCTGTTGCTGTTGCCTTTCTGCTTTGAGTTCTGCCTGGATTCCTTCATCCATGGGAATATTTGCTTTGTAATAACAGGAGTGGCAGTATTAGACGCCCCATTGGGGGATGTCTTCTTTTTCTGTGTTGAAGCGCTGCTGGGGTTCGGTGAGGAGGCAGGCAGAGGAGGTGCTTGCTGGCGCTCACCAATGTTTACTGGCTGGCTGTTGCTTTGGCTGTTACCAGTTCTCATGCAGCTGCCGTTTATGTCACCACTTTTATGATTTGGGGGTCGAATTGTTGATGTTTGTATTGTGCAGACTGGACCCTGAAAATCATTTTCGATATTCGATGAGGGGTAAGGCTGGTGACTGGAACCGTAGCTAAAGGAATCAGATTTGGGGTACGAATAACCTCCAAAAAGTCCAGAATTATCATAGTAAGAGGTTTTCTGCATTATGGGATTCAAACTGAGCGGGCCAGTCTGCCCTAATCCAATGACATGAGTTTTGTTTTCGTTTTTATTGGTGGTTTTTGACCTGTCACGTGAAAGGAACCGCCCACTCCTTTCTGACCTGTAAAGATACAATGAGAACACGTTAGACGTTAAATCACCACCGCTATACTAAAATACGTGCAGATTTAATTGCTATTTTTACCCTAAAACGTTTTAGAAACGAATTTGGGATAGAGAGGTAGGGAAATTCAATCATAACGAACCACGTAGACCTTTACATATAGAATGGATTTCAGGGGCTTATTAGCTCATGTACACCTACAATTTACTTCATATGCAATTGACGATACTTGTTTTTTTATCCATACTTCTTGAATATCGTTTTGCTTCTTCAAAGAAAGATATATAATTATGCCGTAACTAATTACAAATGTTCAATCATCGCCTTAGAGTACCACTACTGTCACATCATTGATTTTACCACGAGTCTTTGTTATTCATTGGTTATTCAGATCATACGTTTGTATTATAAAATTTAACTTGTAAATTTCTACAGTACTATATTGCACTAGTCCATGTAATTAGTTGAGAAAACATGAAGTAAAGTAGCATGTAGCTATGTCTGCTAGTCAGTGTTTCGGGAGCTTCAGCAGAAAAATGTTTTGCTATTGGGTTTCCCGGTAAAAGTTTTACGAGCATTTAAATTCAATCCTCAAAACAATGTTGCAAAAATAATACAACAATTTAAAATGACAAGACAGTTGTTGGTTTTCAAACTACCTTTTCAAAGTGCATTATTTTGTTGAAAGCACCGAAATCTGCAACTAACCAGTTACCCAGTCATCCAGTTTAGGCAATTATTAAAAAACATAACAATAACGACAACAACAATGCTTTATAATGTGATAATTAAAGGATTTTTTTTAGCGTATAACAACTTTAATGTTCATTACTTCTTGCTGTTATTGCTGTGAAGCTGCCCCTTTTTATTTTCATTTGAAGATAAAATTCGAATAGACGAATACATTTTCTTTGGTAGCAATTTAATATCACATTAAATAAAATTCGATGGTAGCTATGTTGAAAAGAAACCTTTCCACTGCGTCAAATTAGCCCAATTTGGTGACAAAATCAGAAACATGACAGAAAAAAAAACTATATTGTTTTTTTGCTATTTTGTTAAAAATGCGAAATATTTAAATCCCACAACCTTTCGCTTTCAAAGCCTTGGGTTACAAAGAAGAAGAATAAAAAGTTAAAAGTTAACTTGTGCCATAAAGACACCCTTTGTGCAAAATCGATCAAAGAAAAAGGCCGCATCAGCACTGGGAGCCACATATTATTCCTTTCACTTCTGTGCTCCAGCATAACTAAGACAAAACTCATAAGAGATAAACTTTCAGGGCAAGTTGAAAAAATATCGCTACATCGGCATCGCATACCACTGAGACGGCAGTGAGTGGCCGCAAAGTGGTAACCAGCATGTTCATCACTTCATAACATCACGCTATATCGAATATTTCAAATATTCTGAAGAAAATTAAAAATGTATACTGGAATGCAAAATTGTTCGATTTTTGACAACTGCCACCTATTTTTTATACGCAATTCAATGTAGGCCTACATGTCATGTTCATCTACGGCGTTAAAACACGTTTCTATTACCGATATGTCTGTTTCTGAACTTTACTTGAACTTTTTTAAAAAGTGTAGGTTATAAATCATTTCGACAATGGACAGCTGATTCTAGATTTGACTTCTTCAGCCCTGTGGCGGTGTTTGTCTAATTTCGCCAAGGGCGAAATCATTTGAGATCTTTGGAAGTGATCTCGCTATCCGTAATCCAGTCTCCAGCGCAATGCATTGTCTTAGCATTGCTACAGGCAAATGTTACAAAAACACGGCACTCTGGCCTCTCCTCGCGGTAATTATTGTCGAGATGAATGTGTATTCCGCGCTAATTTCAACGTAAATGTTAAAGTAGAACTAGGACAGATGTTCCGGCACGAAAAATTACTCATATCATATCCTCAAGTATTGCATCCCTTTTCTACCGCCTGATGAAAAAAGCAAGGAAATGCCCGCTGTAGCTCGAGCTTTAAATTAATTATTTAAAACAATATACCAAGATACATGAAACATACGAGTGGACAGCCAAATACCGTGGTTATTAAGATGCCCGAAAATCCGCGCACTGCATATCAATGCACCTGTCACTGTGGACTGTGGTAAAATTTATGACTAGCCATGTTATGGTAGTAAACGCCTCACCGAGGAATGAAAAGAAAAACACTTCTCGAGGGTTGCTACCTTCAGAAGTGCAAAACAGTCTGAGCGTAGGAGGAAGACTCGAAAAGAAACCCCCTACTCCTTCCCTTGCAAGAATGGTGGACCAGTTTATATAAACCCAGCAAACGTCTTCCACAAACCATTACCGAAACAAAATGTTGCCGCAAATGCCAAAGAGAAACATTGTCCGAAGGGCAGGAGAATGAAGAGTTACACATGTGACAAAAGGATTATCCGTCTTCTGGCAATTCTAGGAATGGTACTGATCGCAATTAATGCTTAAAAGACAACATTTAGCCACTGCGTTTCTTGTAATTGGACTTAATCAGTTTAATATATAGATTTGTACATACTTCCAAGTCCACTATAGGGACATATTTGTTCGGCAGCGTGTTTGTTTTTGTGTTAGTCTGCCTTGGATTATGGTAGGCCTATCTTTAAGAAAGCCTTTGTTAATACTGTTTTATTATTATTTATTACTTAATTTACGGTTAAATACTTTTTCTTCGTCAAAATGACTAAATTAAACAAAGACAGCAAATGATTCATAAAGCATTTTTTGTTTATACATACTTATAAAAAGTATGTATTATGCTACAAGAGAATTTGTTTTATAGGAGAATAACATTTATGATGTTTAATGCATTTAATTAATAAAAATACATACCGTTTGTTGAGCTGATTTGGGTTTTAATTTTTCCTTTATGCCTTTCTCATCGTGGACGCCCTGACCTGGAGGAAGAAAAACAATCCATTTATCAACCAAGGCATTCTTTGTTATTGTTGCTCTTCTATCTACCACCGCCCATTAAATATAATACCTCAACTTAATATGCCACGACTAACAAATTAGCTATTACGTTCTATGACTACGTCAGCAACAACAATAACAACAATAACAACAACAACAACAACAACAATAATAATAATAATAATAATAATAATAATAATAATAATAATAATAATAGCGATCGTTTTCAGTCTCAGAGGAAAAGAATAAACATTTTGTAGTAATTGGTGAATGAGAGGAATTGAAAAAAACACGTTTTCAAAATTTAACTACGCAAATCTTATTTCAGAAAAGTATTGTAGTGCGGTAATACAAAATGAAAGTCACTCGGAATCCGTTATGTCCAAACCGCAATGCACAGAATAACGGCACTCTGTGTGAGTGGTTACGGATGTAATTCAGGAAATGTCTTAAATTACAGGAGTATATTGTTGTCATGAATTTAACTTGAGCGCTTATTTCTGTGGTGGAAAAAAATGACTCAAGTGAATCCTCACAAAGGATATCTGGCCAGAAATATTTAGCAGTCATAAGCCTTTTGGCTGACCTTTGGCACGCTGAGTAATAACTCACAGATTAATGAACAACGAACGGAAGCCCTCCAAGTAAGTCACAGTGCATCCGATCACCCAACTTTTCACCAGTCGTCTTTCATGCCAAAACAAAGCTCGAAGATACGATACTTTATAACCACTATTCGGAAGAGCCATTTTATCTAAGTAACAACAAGAACGCCGGCTCGCAGTGAAAATTTGCGATCCTTGGCCTTTTCGTTATACAGTACTTTAGTGGTCTTGGCTCCCTGGAGTTAATTTATTGGTATTATTTATTAATTAAGGACGAATGACTTAACCACCTTACATCTAAAGAACGCTGGTGCAGAGGAACGAGACCGTCATGTTCAGTGTGTATTTAATGGGATTATTTATTGTAATTTCAATTGCTGTGAGTGGTTCTCTTTTCTGAGGCAACAATGTATCTCGCCCACGCATTGCTACGGTAAGTTGGTAGATATAATAACACAATAGGGTATTATTTGCATACTTACAAGAATGGTTTTCCAAGTAGATGTGACTATTTCTTGTTACATTGTCGATTTGTTTTGCCTCTTTTTGACCACGGGGTCGATTTTATGAAATGGGAAGCTATTGTTTCAAGATCCATGATCGATATATAGTGGATATATACCTCTTCGCTAATACGGGCAAATAACAAATACGGCAAAATGGGTCAAAATAATTACGTAGACGGTATGCCTATTTTAAAAGATATGCAGAAAATTGAACGTGTAGAGAATTTATAGGTAACTAACTAACTGTGAATCCGTCTAGGTGAATGAAATAGGAAATCTCGGTAATTAGATTGTAGGCGCTCACTTGTCAGGACTTCAGCTTCCAGGCATGTTCCCGAGAAAAGGGCCGAAGTCGTCTTATTTTCAATGAAATGAAGTTCCTAGTTTTTCCCAGTTTTAAATCCGTTGTGTACACCTTTCCAGATTTACATGCAAAGTCAAGATAGATCATTTTTGTCGTTAAAACACCGAAATTGAAAGACGTCTGAGGATTAAGTATCAAATTAAATTACAAAATTGAAAATGTCTTGTTGTTCATTTAGAACGTGATAGCGAAAGAATCAAACCTAGCTTCTAGTGAAAATAAAAGATACTAATCGTTTGCGGTTATTTAAAGTGATGATTTAAAAATATCGTGAAAGCATAAAAGGTTATAATAAGTAACTATTTAAAAAATATCACAGTGAATTTTCTTAAAATACGGATTACAAATTATAATTTTACTTAAAATATAGTGAAGAAAGAATTGTATGATTAGGCTATATAATAATCCCTGATGTATTACATATGTCAAAATTTATTCTTGCAATAGTACGATTGTATCCTTGCAATGGTAAGAGTCCAGCTGTTTCCTTCTCAACTAATTCTTTAAATTTCGCTTACCATCTAAATTGTACATCAGACAAAAACCTCCACAGTCAGAATATATACCTGAGGTGCGTCTGATGAACCACCTCGAAAACACAGAGAATTGTAAAAACGACAAAATGATTAAAAATGAAAAAAAAGTATGCAAAACAGGCGTTTTTAACAATTAGGCGAGAAGTAGCATTAATAAAGATTAACCTTTTCAATGGAATACATCACATTTATATTCCAGTATTATTTAAACCTACAGTTAAAGGTTGCATTTTGCTATGCAATTGCTTACCTGTGCATCAATTTATCATAAACCCGAGGTTCTCACTATAAATTTCTTCACCTGCAGTCTCCAGAATATATCCTTCACCCTTTGTCTGCAGACAATACTGTCCTAAACCTGATCTTGCGGTTTTTCAGACATTTCCATATACCAATGCAGACAGTATTCCCGATAGAATGGAAAGACACTCGCACCCAACCAATAAAGAGCGAATGCAGTTGATACCCTTATGCCACAATACTGCTAATCATTGACCAGGCACTGATTAAAAAACATAATAATTTATCGTTCCAGATAAAATTATTGAAGTAAAGAAAAAAATCATGATTTTGCCAGTGTTTCAGAACCCCTTTACAATAACAAATAAAGGCACTGCCTTAAAATACTGGCATATTTGTCCACGTGATCTGGGTAGCGGATTGTTCTAATTGAGGATGGGACTTTAACGCACTTTTACCTCACAAATGCACTTTTTTAAAGAAGGCGCGTTTCATTCACGTGCCCGTGTATATATCTCATTTTAGATTCTATTTTTTACGAACACACTAAATCCGCATCTAAACTACGGAACTTTAAAGGCGTATCACAGACGGCGTAGTAGAATATATACATATTGTTTCACTTTTTTGGACTACAGTGATATTTCTCGAGACTGCTGGACAGCTTTTAATGTGACCGATGTAACCTTTTAAAAATTCTTAATAGTTATGTACACTTAAATTTTTATTATTGGTTTTTATTAATATTTTTTTGTGTATTTTGCTGCAAAATAATGACCCCACTCGTTTAGATATTCATATTTTTAAATTACCTCGAACTGTCACATTTAGAGTACCTATCTGGAATTTTTGCATAACATGATTGATAAACTAAACATATAGGCCTTTTTTGACGCTGGTTTGAAATTGAAATTAGAGATCGCAATCTGCAGTAGTAGTTTTTGAAACAAATATTGCTCCTAAACAAACAGAATGCTTTTCAATTAAATAAATTTTTGCTTGAAATTTGTGTTGGAAAAAAATAGCACGTTAGTATATGTTAACACTAAAAATCATTGACTTATAAAGCGATTAGCCATTATATATAGGACAAAAGGAAATTATGGAATTATTAGACATTTGGCTAGTATGTCTAAAACACTGTCAAAACCGTCATCCCCCCTTACGATATTTATCACAAATATTGCAAATACTTAGGTTTCATGGTTTTTGAGATTTGCATTTACAAAGCAATTGAGCTCTTTTAGAACTATAGCCTATATGTCATCGCAAATGATACCCATAGAAAAGCAATAACCGGGTCTGAGAAGATAAAACGTTACTGTATTCTGCATGAAATAACATAGCGTATACAAAAGCTTTTTGTCAATGACCGTTTGCCGAATCATAAAGTTAAAATATTTTATCTTCATTGATGGCTTGTTCCGTTTATGTTTTTGTTGTAATAATGCAGGATGCTTTCAAATGGTGATTTGCTACTCCTGAAACCCACAGGAAGATGGAAACCGAAAACCGAAAAAGATAGTGATAATTTTTCCTAACGGTGGGAACCTGGCGGAGCGAAGACCTGTCCAGAGGAAAGGATGCAAGACCTCTACCTTTGCAGCATATGTTCATGGGGCAATAAAACTGAAAGATTTACAGTCCGTGCCCGGCCCCCAGCAGCCTAGCACCCTTTCAGGATTTACGGGAAATGATTTACAACGGCACAGACACTGTCACCCTGCTCAAAGCGCTCCCATTTTCCCCTCAATGAAAACTGCAATCGCTGTAATATCACCAACATTTCCCAAGACTATCCGAATATGAGCAAACAAATACGACAAATAAAGACTTCAATAGATTGTGATTCAATATATTTAAAAAATAAATCGATTGATATAAGCGAATTAGATTTTTCTGATTTTTTTATATCCATCATCACTGCAGTGCATTTAACATTAAGAAGTTGCAACCTTTGTTTTATTCCGCTGTGTTTCCGATTTTTCTTGACTTACTAGCAAAATGAATATTAATGTATCTATCTTCCTGGAGATTTAGAATAGAATCTTATATGATCACATGCACGTAAATATATTTAACAAGGTGAATATATACGAATGAGCTCACGACGGCAAGGCACCTTTTCTAAAGGATCCTGCAATAAATCAAACTGAGGCCCTTGCACGAATCCTCTAAGAACAAGCAATGTCTTACCAATTATACTACACAGATTTTAAAGCCACCTTATAAAAATAGAACCACGTTTAATTAACTGAAGAATATGTGGACATAGAATTGTACAAATCTTGACATGAAATTTCGATGAAAGCAAAATAAATGTTACAATCCCAAACATTGTTTATTGTTAATTTACCTCTGGTTTATTCTGTAAAGAACAAGGCTTCAGTAGCGAGAGGTCAGCATATAGCAGCCCATTACAACTTCAGGCTGTCTAAAGGTAGCCCCAGTGCAAGTACCAAAGGGTGCGATTTATCAAATAAGTGACGGATAAGTTCATTTACCCTTTTGCTAAAAATGAAACTTAAATGTTTACCTACCAAGCTTCCATTTGCTCAGATCCTAAACAAATGTTCTGGCTACAGTAGCGTTGAATACCGGACCGTTTGTATATTATTTTCTTGGGATCTCTTCAGTTTTCAAGTCTGATAGAGTCCTCGCGATTAATGACGACGCCGTGTTTCTAGGGGACGTGCTGCATTAATTATTTAGACAATCACGTGGTCAAATAAAAAAAGAAACAGAAAGAGCCTTACAGTCCCCCTGCTATATCTTCGGATGTAGGCAGCACAGTTTATTATGTCTTAAGGAGCGGTCTTGCAAGGCAGAGACAGTTTCTGCGAACAGCTGAATATCAAACATGGCCGTTTGTGAACCGTGGTGAGCATAGCGGCGGTATGTTTGGAGCAGTGTCATTGTTGCGAGTGGCTCTGCCCATGGCGTTCATTTTTTTGCGTCTCCACCAGAAGGCGAATAGAGAAAGCACGCTGTGGACCAATCTTATGCAATGGATTGGTTTTGTACACTCTTGTTATATAGTCCAACAAATCATTTTTATTCTACATCTTTAATGCCGTTTTCAAGTGAGTGCCCCTCCTGATCTTGAAGTATGCCCACTGAATACAAAACAGACCTCTCTTTACTTTAAAAGTATAAAACTAGTCTAATTTATTTAGATGAAAGACAACCACTTTTATTATTTTGTTTTTATTTAGAAGTAGCCTACTATAAATAAGACAAAAGTAATATTGAACTGAAAAGTAACATGAGATTAAAGTTAAATTTCCATACGCCATTATAGGTATATGGTTGCATTGTGTATAATTCAATATTATTACATCAACAGTAGCTGATTTTTGGAATTATGTTTCATATCAGTGTGACCTTACAGGAGTGACATTGCGTGTCATGTCCGTTTGTTTGGGCATTGTGAGCCGCGCGTGCGCGCGCGCGTCCACAATCATTTCGCTGCTGAAATGAGATACAACGTGTGAAAGAGCTAATGTCGTGATATTTTTGTGGGAAGATGCAGTGAAATTTAAATGAAAGTTTCATTTTCGCTCATTATAAGGTTTTGGTACTGAGCGTGAAATATTGTTTTGCAATACACAGATCTTTAATTACACAGAGCGCATATCCTTAACAAATAAGTTAAAAGGAATATGTCGATGCTTTAAATGTCTTCAAATGAATAAGGAAGACATTTGATGAAGAATGATGAAGATTTGCTTTAATGCTTCAAATGAATCTTGCTATTAGACTTCACTACGCAACCAGATATTTTGTACGAACCAAACAAAACGTAAACGACCTTACACACACACACACACACACATATATATAAATATATATATATATATATTTATATATATAATGGCTATGCTATATTTTACACGCCGAGAAAAACCAAGTTGACCTCATTGTTAGAATTAAGAGACAGGTTTATTTTCCCGTTTTTTAAAAGTCAGATTAAAAGATATTGCATTAAGACCGCATATGTAACATAAAAAGTGAAATGTGGCAAAATCGTACTCGGGATTTTTATCAGGCAAAGAGCTGGATATTGTGTCTTCTTTGTCTGTATTGTCATACCCCGCAGTAAATTAACATCAGAACTAAACACAGGTGTCCAAAACATTACCCACGAGCTAACCTGACCAAAATCCACAATGAGATGTAAATGTTCTTAACGTCTACATATAATATGTGAAATATTACAAACGAGACATTAAAAATATATTCCTGGAGGCGATTTATTGTAAACCGTATCCTTAATTCAGTAACTGCTTGTAAAATAATTCAATTGTAATTCTTCTACGCGGTCTACGACATCGGTGCTGGAAAGTAAATAAAGTAAATTTGAACAAAAACTATATAAACTGATAAAACGCTAGTGTTTCGTTTTTAAAAGTATAACAATATTATTATTTAAGTATACTATAGTCAAGTATGAAATAAAGTTGCTAAAAATGAATGCAAACCCTGTGTGTGGTGGAAAAGACTTCAGGTCCAGCGGGTCAAGGGTCTCGAGGTCAGTCCTCGCGGCTGAAATACGGGTAATCTAATAGAACTGTGTCCTCTGGGTGAACCGACGGCTGAAGCTCCATCGAACTTCAGTAAAAAATGTTTTTTGTTTTGTTTCTTTAGTTTTTTTTTGTGAATAGCGGCGTCAAATATATGATCATTGTTTGTTTGATAGCTTCCTTATTTGTCTATTTATTCCCTGCCCAAGTACAAGGATTTCAAGAATTTCAACATACTTATTAACAGAACGTGAAAGAGATCTCGTTCTGGCTCCAGAGGCATAAATGGATGGGTTAAGGACAAAGTAATGCTGTTCCTGTAAACGTGTTCATATACACAATGTAACACTTTTACCTAAGCGTAAATTCAAATGATTCTGCCAAGGTAATGTTGCAGATTTACGTGAAAGATATATAAATATCTATTTAAAATTAAACTTAAGTGAATACGCCGACCTGACAATATACATGTTGAAATTTATTGGCAAAAAAATAATTTCTTTACGTAGATAACTTGCAAGATGATCTCAGAAGCCTTGATGCGTTCTGTATAATTAATTTTTCACGAACATTTGTATGAGTTGATATTATATAAATAAGTATAAAACACAAGAAATCCTTTATACAATTTTTTAAAAATATATAGGTCATGGTAGGATTGCTCTTATTTAGTATCTTTAAATAACATATGGTGAACAGGACACAGAATCATAAAATGCAAGGTGTTTACAAACATGTCAGGGCAGGATTTATAACTGAGTTATTCAGTCGAGTATTCTGTTCGACATTAGGACAATTCTGCCCTGATTGTGCGCCGTAGTCTCTGCCGGTTTTATTGCATATAGCTCAGTTTTTTTAAAATCAGTGGACTTTTTCAGAGAAAACTTTAAGGAGCAAAAAATCACGCACACACCGCCACATCTAAACGTTCGTCTATTTCGGTTGTTTTCAAACTCATTTTCAAAATTCAAGAACCTAATAAATCAACGCTACAGCAAACCGAAGATTTTGTAGTTGTGGCTACTTTTATTATTTAAAATTATATCCATCCAGTCATCTTAAAAAAGTTTAATTACTTTTTTTTCACATAACACTAGCAATTTCATATGCACAAAGCGTCACATATATTTCTGCTTTCATTTAAATAAACATAAATTCACCGACCGTTTTCTGAGACGTGCTATAAAGCACACAAAAGACTTGGCATTTCAGTAAAATACACATAAGATATCAGAATGAGCAATTTTACAACAGTAAAGTACTAGACTTTTAAGAAGAGATTTAAAAAATCAGCATCGCATTTTTCTAATGATCTACTGTACCTCATTGAAGCAATTGACGATGCCCTGTATCTTCTGTGCCAATTAAGAGTTACAATGGTCGCCTTCATAGGAATTCAGTACAAAGTCCACACACGCGCCTGGAGACTGTGTCATGTTTGCTTCTGTTTTACTTTAAATGACAACGACCAGAAATGTCATGTACGGAAACCATGCAGAGTCAGATGTAATACTGTCTGTTATATACAGTTCATTGTGCACTTGAAGAGAGTAAAAGCGCTCCCTCCTCTGTCTGATTTCCTTTTTTTTATAAAGTTGTGATATCAGTCTGGTTGTCCTTTTGAACACTTTGCAAATGCTGACTGGATGCCGACGATGATCTGCCTTTCGTGTTTGGGAGTTTGTGATCTTTTTTCCATTTCATTCTTCTGTTCTGAAACCAGATTTTGATCTGACGCTCGGAGAGACAGAGCGTGTGGGCAATCTCAATACGACGCCGCCTAGTAAGATACCTGTTAAAATGAAATTCTTTTTCAAGTTCCAAAACCTGCTGTCTTGTATACGCTGTCCGGGACCGTTTTGGCTCTGGTCCTGTGTAATCCGGATTCACTGAAAGAAATAAATACTAATGTGAGAAAACTAAGCAACACTGTTTACAAAGTATATGCCTCTCTCGGGGGAAATTCCGTACTTAACTTTTTAATAAAATAAAACTGAACAAAACAGACGTTAAACTCTTACAATATGTCTCCAATCAAAAGTAAACATGATTCAGAGGAAATCGTAAATACAGAAGGCTTTGGTCGTGGAAGCGGTGAAGTAGCCTACTCAGTAACTCTGTGAGCCGGCCACATAGCTAGCGGCCTATTTCCTAAGCAATAAAAATTTATGACTGGTGTAATTGGCGGCCCCTTCAAAAGAGCCCATAAATATTTCACAGAAGGATTCGTAGGGTGGAAAGAGAACTGGAACACAACTTGCACAAGAGAGAGATGGGAGACTGTCAATCTTACCCGTTGTAACGTGGACTTTCTTCATCCATGGGTAAACTATTGCTGGTTGCTTGGCTTGTATCCCGTTTTGGTTCTTTGTGTTTTGTTGTTGCCCGCAGGTCCGCGGGCCGGACATTTGGACCGAAGGGCATTGCTCGGTCTGAGCGGTGAATGGACTAGGAAGACTGGCTTGCTCCTGTACATGACCTCGCGGCTGCACTGTGGAACCCTGCACCGTGTTACAGCTGAAAGCCTGCTCGCTGTAGTTTGACCGTGAATAGATCCCTGGGTGCTGGAAATCTGTGTCCTGCGCTGGATTGTAATACCCTGTGCCTTGATCAGGTATATAGCTGTTCTGCGAATATTCCTCACAAGGAGGAAATTTGGGCTCCACATACTTGGAGTTCACCATATACGAACTCATGGCCATTAATTTCTGAAGGTAGAAAATACTAATTTTTCTCGAGTTGTCTTTTTTCTCTCTCCATAAAGCCCTCCTACTTGCTGTCAACTGAATAAAGTTAGGTAGCCACGTGACCTGATCAGCCAATCAAAGTAAAGGGAGTATATTATAGAGTAAGTGCACACCTAGCTGCAATTTTTATAAACTTTACTATATATTTAAGTTATACGAGATAAAAATGATGCATTAAGCTACACCTATATTTCTATGTAATTTATATATGTATATATAAATACATATATATATTTATTTATAAAGTGAAAGGCGAGATAAAAGTGCATAATACCAAAGGTAATTGTGACGGTTAGTTAAAAATTTCTATTCTTCCTTAATTAAATAATGAGCTCCATAGAGACAAATATTACTTCGAGTTAGATACTTTTTAGTTACATTTTAACGGCTGCAAATTAGAATAAACCAGTATTGAGGGAGAAACGCTTGGCATAAAAAAAAAAAACAAACAAAAGATAGAAAACGTCCCGTGGCACAAAAAGAGGTGAATAAAGCCTCGAGACAATTGATGGAGATCGTCTTTGTGGAAAAGGGGTCATCCAAAAGTTACAAGGATCTCATCGTTTCATCTGCTCTGCTCCTCTGAAAGCAAACTAAAGAGCTTGATGACCGGTAAAGAGAACCAAAAGGAAAATATGAAATATAATAATTTACGTATGACATAAACAATAAAAATTCAATGCTGAAGTTTTGCTGCATTTGTCTGCTGCCTATCATGTTTATCAATATCTATGTTAATTAATCTGTTGCATGCTGCAAATTTTGTGTTGAATATAGTTTGTTAATTAACTTTTGTTAAATAATACTCTCTTAGAACTTATATATAGTTGACCAAATATGGGTGCAGGCAACAGTTAGAGGCAAACACATAGATTGCTTTTTGCATCCATTATGATAGTACAAATACTATGGTGATTTTAAAAAAATGTAATACAACTAATCACTTAATTTGTCAAATAATTTAATCAAACAAACTCAAATGTCGACATAATGCATGCAATAGAAGCGTCTTGCAAACATGTCCTTCATTTACAACCTACAGAATATTTGATGCTACTACTGAAATTCTTATTTTCGAACAAAATAATGCACAAACAAAATCGAAGTTCTTGCATCGACCATATACTCCCCTAGAATCGAATCTGTGACCGTGATGTCTCACACAAATTCGGTTCTACAGGGTATATATAGACGACGGATTATAAAGCTCAGATGACAGAAAGGAATGAAAATATTGCCAGTTATATGATTGTTTCTAATTAATATGAACACAGGTATTCTGAGTGGAAAAACTATTACATTGTTAGCATCTATGTAGAAAAAGCAATAAAAATGAAATAAAGTAATTTGTAAATTATATTTTAAAACTTATGTGCGGTCTAAAATACACGTGATAAATAAACTGGCAACAAACATTACAATATAGTAACATTTATATAAGACATATTCCTTCATGCTATGTGGGACAAACAATCAAGTTATCACAAAAAATATATATTTTAATAAACCGGTATTTTATATAATCGCATCCTAAAACATATGAGAAAATGTCCAAAATTCAATAATTACTCACGAATTCTCGAAAATAAAGTTACGGGCCACGCGCTCAACACACTGTCCAAAGCTCGAATAAGGAGTGGACGCATATAAGGCAAAGGCTAAAGGCCACGAGGTCAAACAAAATCATTTACTAATATATCACAAAGTTTCATTATTTTTTCGCTGCCGACAGCTCTAGCAAGGAGTACAAAAGTTCACGAATTCTTCATGACCCATCTGATAACTAGGTTGTCTGGTAAAATCGGTGTATCGAAAGGCCTTCTGAAAATGCAAGAACACTCTGTACGCCTGAGGAATAGTATTTCGTTAATTATATTACATAATAAATAATGAGTTTTTGGCTTTAGTTACTGTACTAAGCAGACGCATAATGTGGATGTTGAATTACACCTTTAAAAATTAAGTAACGCTGTACTAATAAATTTCAATGCATTTTGATTTATTTTCTTTGTACTTAATAGCAGAAAATAGTTGTTGAATGTCTGAAATCATTTTATCGGTAAGTTACGATCAAATCTGATTATTTTTATGAATCACGCAAGAATTACATATTGACTATTTTAAATAAATAATTTAAAAGGTATGCTATTTGCGTCATATTTTGCAACATACAACGTTTCATTGCATTGTTTTATTATGACGAAAACATTTTTTCTATGTATAAAGAGCCACCCCAGTTGGATAGGTCGCATTTTCATATTTGTTAGACAGCGTGACCTGCGTTTCACCTTGCTGTGCGACTTCTTCAGACGGGTCAAAGCCGAGTTACTGGTCAACAAGAGTGTTAATAATTTACATCTGTTTTGAAATGTCCAGTAAATATTAAACTGGTAACATTTGATTTTGTTCATAAACCGTCACTTTCCTCGTTGTTGTTGCTGGTTTTGTGTTTAATTCGATTGCTGTAATTTAAAAAAGTTTTTTAAAAACTTTGTCTGGATCGTTTCAATCTTCTAATGCAAATTTTATTTGCAGATAGTTTACAATACCTACAAAAATCGCACAATGTGCATATTTCGTTGTGATGTTATTTCGCGTTTTTAGAAATTAAACTAAGACAATCAATGCGAAATCATATAATCAGGAAATTATTTAGGCCTGTAGCAACAGAATACTTTAAAATGAAGTATATACGACAACTACCGTTTGCAACAATAACAACAAAATAATTACAAAGCTTTGTCAATAAACATTTCAATTCATAAATAAATCGAAAATACTTTAACCTATACACGAATATAAGAGGACCATGATGAGTCGGATGGATAAATTAAAGCGACATGTGGAGTTTAAATATTTCTCGCAAGTAGGCCTATGTGTTCCTTATGGTAATCAATGTACAAATTGGTGTTCAGACTACCATGCTTATACCAATATACTCGCACTTTTCTCTGCTTTTGCTCTTACTCCACGCGCCCGTGAATGCCATTGGTTGAACCCACTGTATGGCTAAAAAACAGTAAGTACGTTGCCTTTTTAAGTTAAAGTTACTGTGATTGGAAGCACTCACTAAAATTAGAATAACAAGTGCAACAATCGTTTATAAGCATAAGAGAAATATTTGTAAGGAGATTAATACCATGTTGTGGCCTGGGGGGCGCTGTGCAGAATAATAAAAAAAAAGTTTGAGAGCCAAAGAGGCCTACATACTCATTACCTGTAAATTAAACAATTATCGTTGGCCACCTCCAGACCAATATAAAAATATGAGGTAATGCCGGTTATTTAGTCATTCAACCAATGCAATGTCGCCTCATTGATATTTTACACCCCCACCCATTCTCTGTATAGGGACAGCTAACAGCTAACAACAGGTCGAAAAGACCACCTACATTCGTATTTTTGCTTCGTCACACAGCATGTTGCTAATGAAAAAAATAGCTTATCACATTAATTCCAAGTGAGCACTTAATAGAGGAAACTAGAATTGAATCAAAGCACTGCCACTTGAAAATCTTGTTGATTTAAAATACAATAACAAAATACATACGCAGGTATTCCAGTTTAAGTTTTCTCGTAATACATATGTACCTTTAAATACACCCGTTTTGTTTGCGTCCTTACGTATGAACCATTACCTGTTGTCGTTTGAGTATTCAATATATCACTTTCTAATTACCCTTATACCGTTGCGTTTCACTATATAATCAAATCCCATTCGAAAACGTAAAAAAACTGAAGTCTGAATGCACAGAAAAGATCTACAAATAGTGTTATACCAAGCACGTATTTTTAAACAAAATCCCCAAAAATATAAACGTAAAGCTTACTTTTAGGACGACTGAAGATAAGGTCCCAGTAAGCACAAGCGCCCATTATTCGAGAAAGGTTAATCCTTGCTTCCACCTATTCAAAGATCGCTCTGCAATTCCAAACCATCTGCACTTCCTTGCTAATATACAATGTGAATTATATTTTGGCTTGTCAACTCCCTGGCCATAAAACAAAGTTTAATGGAATCACGTGCTCCCCCATAGCCATTCATGACACCGCTGTGGTACCATAAATAACCCTCAAAGTTGCACTTATTCAATAACGGCGGTTACACTGACGTCACTAGAAAATACTAGCAATACGTAATTATTATACGTTCAATGGTCTTCAGATTATTTCTGAAAAATATATATTAATATCATTAGATAAACATAACTGTCATTACAATTCTAAATTTTGATCAATTTTGCAACGCTCCTCTTTTATTTTGTCTCTTCATTATCGTGTTTTTTGATCGTTGGCTGCAATAAAGTTATTTTTGAACTAAAATAATATGCAGCAAAACGAAAAAACGCGTAAAACTATGCCGGATTTTAGTGCCGAATGATTTTTTTTAAAAAAAACAAATCAATATGACGTCTGTGAGAGTGTTTTTCTCAACACCTTCTTTCCGGATATCTGAGACAATAAAGCAATAAAATGCTCTAGGTGGAGAACACTTGATCTGATCCACACACATGGGGCAGTGTATCAGACACCACATTCAGTTAATAACCACCCTTTAATCTTTAAAACACTTAGTGCAATTATCCTGGATTTCAAGTATTTTTTATGTGATTGTTTTATGAACGCAAACTATCACGCAATTCACAAATAACCTACATTTATTTCGATCTCAACAGAATTTTCAAGTACGTTTTAAATATTTCACATTTAAAGATGTTGAGATACTTCGAGCTAAGTTTAAATCTACACAACACCAATGGATACTGATTTTATTGTAATGTGCAACTGCTAAGTATCGTTATTTTTTTTTGCACAATTCATGCATCACATATCGGAAGCGAAGCAGCTGTTATCCTCACTTGCGGCCTGCGACACTAATAATTATCAGCTTTACAGTTGTCTAATATAACCATTTTGAAACTTCAGCCTGCCTGAAATACTGCCTACTTTTTCCCTCAGTTTCAACTTCAAAGAGAAAGAATTTCGAAGCCATGTTGTCAGCTCCCGTTCACACTTCGCTAATGTAAAGTAGAAAATCATGAACTCCCTACCCAGACAAAAGAGAGCGCATATTATGGATCACGTGATTCGACGAATCCATAGTAACTCTTTTTTCGTGACGTCTGAGATGAAAGATGCGGAGATAATAAAAGAAACAACCTCACTGTTGGACAACAGCGACCTCTGCTGGACAAGCGAGGATCTTCAGTTCAGAATTACGTCTGGAAATTGGCGTTAGATTGTTGCATTTAGTGATTGGCTTCGCACAGCGCGGATTTTCAAGGCGGGAGAACAAAAATCTGAGTATCTTTCACAAAGGTCATGCTTTCTTTATATAATTTTCAGCAATATAGAGTAAAATTGATAAAGACAATGTGTGGAAAACAACAACAAATTTCTCAGATAAACAAACAAATGCCGTAAACAGTCATAGGAAAGGATTTTTTTTTTTTTTTATAAATTTAACATCCGACGATACTGACAATAGTAAAACACATACATATGTTAAGATTTTGTTAAGTTTTAGAACATTTTTCAGCTTAAGCAAATGATGCATCACTGTGTGGAAAAGTAATGTCGCATCAGCGCATTATTTTTTTTATTAGGTCTGCGTCTATTAGGCGTGTTGTTCTTTGCGCCACTGGAGAAAGCTTGTAACTAAAAATGATAAACTCGATGGCCTCCGTAAGTTACCAATTTTAAATTGCGTTCCTGGATTATGTTGTTAGATTTGAAGACAATCCTATATCCTGTTGCATCCTAGCTGTAGTCAACAACATATAATATAAATAAAAAGTTTTAAAATATTATTGTAAATCGTGTCGTCCACAGTAGCCTACATACGTTGTGCTGCATTTAATTTCCCAAGACTTAAAATTGCCTGGCATCACCTAAAATACAACCAACTTCACAACAGATGGACGTGTCATTACTTCGGACGAGCAAAGCAAAACGCGAGTTTTTAGTTGAATAAATATGCGTTATTGCCCGTCATCTACGGCTGCAGGCCTCGCCATGCTCTCCGGCGCGCGCTCTCTTGCCGCATTGCAGTAAAGCTGTAAATAGTTTAGCAGCTGCCTGCCAAGGAGTGAAATACTGTCTTTGTTCCCCAGCCCTCGGCTTTGGGCCGCTGAAAACAACTCTTCATAGTGCAGCTAACTTTAAATATTTATATTATACATATAAATATATATAAAACATCATTACAAAGTCAAAGGTATATTTTTTAATTTCATTGCTTCAATTTTCAAATACATAAAATATTTTTTGCAAGCAAAAAGAATAAAGAGCAGATTAAAATACTATTCATAGTATTGCAGAGAAATTGTGATTCACTCGATGTGTAGGTAGTATTATCTGACATAAAAAATGAATCACGAATGATGTCCTTACTATAAATTAGATATGTATATATATAATGCATATAACTACACTTCCTAACAAAACGAACACACGAAATGGTTTAATGTATCCACTATGATGTCTATCTTCAAAAAGAAATACATAACCATGATAGTTCCTGAAAGGACAAAAACATGTGAGAGAACATAGACCGCATTAATCTACTAATGGGCTTCAAATGAACGACCATCCTTTCACCGATGTACTGATATCAGGAGCGAATAGGAAATGTATTAGTCTAATCCTATTATTTTGCGTTAATTATAATTTTTTGGTATTGGTATTATTTAGAAAAGAATATACAAATAGTCAGTGTATAAGGAATTTATCTTCAAATATCAAAGCTGTTAACGATGAGATTATTCCATTTTCAGCTGTAAGACAGAAAACCATCAACAGTCATTGTATATAGGTCTGTTATTAAGCTATGCTTCGATATAGCACAACAATTGTCCACTATCAACGAGATAACAACACAAACACTTTAATTAATGACATCTTGACTTGAATATTTTGACACATTTTGTTCACTCACAAATACGATTTTGCCCATTATTCTGAAGAATAAAACCCTCATAGTTAATAAATATATATCGATAAAATTAATCGCTAAGAGATTAAATGCAGTAACTAGTAAAGAATATTATACTTAACTTTCAGTTGGGTTCATTTATTTAAGACGGAATCGTCTTTCATTATCCAAAATACGTTCTCAGCTGAGGAGAAGACTGACAACTGAAAAATGATCAGGTAAAACGTTCACTTACCAACAAACGTTGATTGATACTGGTAATCCATTTGTTTCATCGTTTCTGCGTCTTACCAGATATTATAAAAGGCGTATTTATGGTTTACAGTAAGCGGGCAGAAAGAGGAATGGTATTCGTTCTGGTGAAGAACATAACTAAAATACGCAGGGTTCGACTTTTGCCTCTGACAGACAGAGAAACATCAAAGCTCTGAAACCCCGAACTGAACTGTTGACTTCACACTTCCATACTACTTATGGCAAAACACTAGTCATGAGAAAGAAGGCAGAAAGGACGAGGTTCAGGCGCTTTAACGGTGGAATGCGGTGTAAAAATCGCTTGGGAAATAGGGAAAAGGGCCATGAAGACGTTAGCCTCTCGCACATGACCAGTGGCATCCAATGACAGGCGATAGTGGCTCGTAAAAAGGTCCATTACGAAGTTGTAAATTGTCTTCTAACAAAAAGGAATTTAGACTGCTGCAGTTGTTTTCTGTTTTTTCCGCATAATGACGGAAGATATTCGCTTTTTGAAGAAAATCCTAGTAGATAATATTAAAAAACGAAATCGATAACTATATCTAAAATAATATTATGTTATTATGTTTAATTTTACACAATAAATATATATATATATAAGCCTATATCAAAACTGTACAATTACATAATATACCTGTAGAACAATAACTCAAATAATGCATTTCAGAAAAATGAAATGTAATGAAGATGTGCAGGAGAAAAACACGGAAAGTAGCCTATTCCATTACCTCTTGATTTAGGAAATTATTTTGGTTGAAACGTGTTCAAGATATCGACTAATGCCTACATTATGATTTAGAGTTGTCTTTAAATTTAGAAAAATATGTTGAGAACCAACATTGAAATTTTTTTAGATATTCCAGAAAAAAAAGGATTAATTTAGACTGGCGTCCTGCACACTGTTGGCATGATGTTAAGAAAATAATACATATCCGCATGTTAGCATACGAAACTCTTTTACAGCTGGATATCATTCATTTGTTCATTAATTCAACTTCTATACCCCTTTTCCTATACATGA
>JAABNY020000034.1:10186099-10227728 GCA_015164015.2 Brevimyrus niger
ATATATGTTGTGCGTATGTTTTGTACGTTTGTTTGTTATGTTGTTTTGTATGTTTGTTATGTACGTATATATATATATATATATATATGTGTGTGTGTGTTTCTCTATATAAAGCTTCATAGCAAAAACATGGGTTTGCGGGTACTCAAGAGATTACCTTGGAAATGATCTTTGTCACGCCAATAACAAACATATTTCTGATGTCCGGCCCTTCTTTTACATTAGGATTAGTGACTTTTACTCCTATAAGCGAATTTAAGCAGTTTTATTGCAGCCAACTCTAAGTGATATATCTAAGCGAAAATTCCATTTTAAGCCTATTCATATGTGGCCATTTGACTTTGGGGATTTTTGTCACCCAGCGGCCTCTCTGTGCTCGTGATCAGTAAGCCCAGCAAAGGTGGGATTTGCTGCATGTTCAATGGATCCCATAGATAAAAGACAAAGTTACACATAAAGCGATTTTGATTTGATATATTTTTTTTTAGATTTTCAGTAAAATAATACAAATAATAGATAAGAGAAGTTTATATTGGAGATATTTTTGTTGAGGAACAAAACACGCGTCTGTGAGAGTGAATGGCCATGAATGACGTCCCACACATTCCTTGAAATTAACCATAAAACCATAAGGGAAGGAATAACCGCAGTGACGACGAAGGCATTTTGAAAAAGTCTATGACTGAAAAATGATTGCTAAACCCCATGTGGACTTTCGGGATATGAAAAATGTGGGGAAAATAACAGCTACAGCTAACGAATATGCTGAATATGACTAGATTTTATCCGCGGAAGTAATGTAAACGCGGAAGTAAACAGAAATAGTTAAAAACGTTTTGTCCTATAGTATGTGCTATTATTATTATTATTATTATTATTATTATTATTATTATTATTAGTAGTAGTAGTAGTAGTAGTAGCATGGAATACATTCTAATAATAATGACAATAACAATCTACGCCAGACACCTATCAAACACATACATACAAAACCATAAGAATACTCCTGTTAATAATAATAATAATAATGATAATAATAATAATAATAATAATAATAATAATAATAATAATAATAAACATAATCATAATTAATATTATTGTGTTTTTTTCGATTCCGAATTGACAAATCATTTTCGGTGTTTACATTTTTGCGTTTGCGGCGGAACAATATATTCTAATACTATAATAATCAAAAAAACAAAAACGTAAATATACTTCAATTGTTCGGGATGGATGATTGAAAGCTAAAAATATTAATAACTGATATTTACGGTAGGTCTATGCAAGTCAATATCCGATGATATAGGCTACTGCTGCCTCGACAAACAGCAGCTACCGAAACTTACGACACATCTCTATACATGTGCTGGTTTTTAGTTGAAATTACAATCTGCCATGCAAAATGAAAAAATCAATTCGAGCGAAAAACAAACAGCAGAATCAAACAAACCCAACAAAAGAAAGAGAAAATTAAAGAAATGCAGTTCAATGGTACGACCTGCAGAAGTTCTTCAGTAGAACAACAGTGCCCTCTAGTGGCTACATGATTAATTACTATAGCACCGCTCAACTTAAATGGAACGAGTCCGCATATCCACTTTTCTCCTAGACCAATGTTACTATCTCAATATATAGTAACAGAACATAAATATTTACATTTTAACATTTTTGAGCTACACATTAGACTTTATATCTGTTTCAAAATGTAGGTATGCATTTTCAGATAAAATATTTAAATTTAACCTTAAAGAACTTTTCGTTTCTAAGAATTAAATAATTTTTCGTTTCTAAAAATGGATGTTAAAACATTATAACATATTTAATGTAAAGGTGCATTATACAATTTAAGATGAGAATGGAAAGTATGTTAGCTGAGGTATAAAGGTAATAAAACGGTTTCTGAATGAATAGAAAGGTCGGGATGCATAAATGCGAATTCCTGTGTATTTCGGGAACTGATTCCCTCTTCGAAGTGCGAACAGATAATTTATCGACCAGACACCCAGCAACAAAAGTGTCTACATTTTAGCTTGTCACCCACAGACAAAACACCCAAATAAAATAGTTTCAAAGACGAGTACAATTACAACCCTCCTCCATAAAGCCATTTAGACCAGACGTCTAGCCAATCTCTATGGCTTTATTGGGCCCAGTTTCTTCCTGCTTTAAAGTAATTCTAGGTAAAGGTTTGCCAATAAACCGGGATCAGAGCAACACCTTTCCCCAATCATAAACAATTTATTAGTACCATATCACTCAACAAAACACTACTAAATAAACGTGGATAAATCGTTGAGCGGTTCCTTAGACCCGTTGCCCAACAGAGTTATTTCAAATCGCAATTTGCTAAAATATAAAATGTAATATAACATCCCAAGTTACAAAGGTACGCATGTTCAGGTCGTTGCATGCTTAGTAGCAAAATACAATTTGCAAAACGTTTAGAAACCCTATAAATTTGTGAAATATTACATAACGAGCATTCATCGCAGTTTCATGCTGAAATATTTCGGTTTAGAGCGTTTTTCATCCTCCCACAGTTTATACCGATATATTCTCGATGTGAAAGTCATGTTTTTTTTAACAAAAATGAAACCACGAAGTACACGTAGGAGTATTCGCAGAATGAGAACTGAAAGATAACTAAGCTACTGCACTAAATACTACAGACAATGTTTTTCTAAGTAAGATTAAACTGATGCATATTGTGACTTAGTCTGAGTAATGAGGCATATGTTTTACATTTACTTAATAAACTGCAGGCCAACAAACTTCAGCTCATGGTTGCATTACCTTGCTTTGTCCCTGATTCAGGTATATAAGAGCATTAAACACAACATTATGTCATCAAGAGACATTAAATAAAATAGACTCTTACCCGTTGCCAGAAATGTAAATTTTATAAGGTATTGGACATTATCCTACATATAATTAATAAAAATATATATTTAGACATTGCATCTATGCATTTCACAGGCCTGGTATACATACCCAGTTAGAAATTCTTAATGCAATATCCACCCAAGAAAATTCACATATATACGCTTTGTGTTAGCTTTTCATCTTTGTAATTTAGAAAACAACACGTTTATTAATCTTTTCTGAATATGTACATACTGATTTTGCGCAAGTTCAAGAAATAACTATTACAACCGTTATAGGTTACACATAGCTGCAACCATTACCAGACAATTAAGCACATTTTCCAGGTAATTATAAACTAACTTATATATTAAGTATTTTCGTGATCGGATAACAACTGGATTCGCAGTTACAGTGTAGGATTAATTTAGACTCGAAATTTATTTTTGTTGAAAAGCAAGAAAACACAAATGTAGACAATTTAACCATTCCATTAATTCTACGAACAATTTAACAGAGAAACTAAACAGTCATATCTGATACACAAGCTTCTATGAAAGTTTAATTCTAACACATTACTTGTCACCATATACACACATAAGAGAGAAAGACTTAAGAGTTCAGTTCTTGTACTTTCATTCCAGCGTAAGTCATTGTTGATCCTTATTACCCCTCTCTCTTGTCATCTTTTTCATTTTCATTCTTCTGTTCTGGAACCAGATCTTCACCTGCCTTTCAGTTAAATTAAGAATTCTAGCGACTTCGTAGCGACGATCCCTTGTCAGGTACATATTATATAGGAATTCTTTTTCCAGTTCTAGGGTTTGAAATTTCGTGTACGGACATCGCTTCTTTCTTGTTGAGCGAGCGTGAATCCAGTTAGCGGCCGGATTGTCTGGAATAGAATAATGGTAACTTTTAAAACACAAAAACACGTAAGCACAACTAAAAAGCTTAACAGATTACGTGAAACTCACAGACTTAAGTATAAGTGTAGGATCGGCAAATGTAATAATGTAATATTTGCAATTAGCACACAAATTGCAGTTGTGAAGATAGTTCATTCGAACTAGCTATAGTAAGACTCTGGACATTTTTATTGGTTAGTAAAACCCCCAGTTTTACACACACTGCTCGCACAGTTTCTGGGGCTGTAAATCAAGGAGCAATTTCTTTTACTTACTTGGGTCAAGTTGCTGCTGCTTCTCTTCTCTGGGCTCGCTTTGACTCGAAATATCGCTGCCAGCTGGTTCTTTAGTTGCATTGTCTTTACTGTCTGGTACCGCTCCACAAACATATTCAGGCACTATCGGAGTCTGTGCCTCGAAAGTAGAGCACTCAGTCCTTTTCGACGGTAAACTTTCAGGCTTCGTCCCGTAATGCCGACTGCTTGAATGGAATCCAGAAAAAGACACAGAGTTCGATATAGGGTCTATCCATGAGCGAACGTATCTGTTATCTGCCGCTGTAAGGTGGGACTGTGACACGTATGGATGGTAAATTCCCGACACTGCGGCCGTGGACGGTGGGTGAACCGAGGACCAAGACGTAGGGAAGACGGCAGACTTTGGTGCATAACTGCAGGAAGAAAAATCAGCATTATCCCCTACACCTGATGGCCTTGAGGTCGTGGCGTGCGAGCCCTGGACAAAGCGAGCTCCGTACACATCATCTGCTTCGTGTCCAATTATGGAGTCCACATAATAATTACTAATTGTACTACTGGTCGACATTTTTGGATCCCTTCGTAGTCATATAAAAGGTTACACTGTTACAGATACCTTCTCTCTGAACAATCATAGTATTTTTGCTGGCTTCATCTTCAGCTATTGGTTGCATGAATCACGTGACCATATTTACCAATAAAGTGAGTAAATCAATCCGCATATAACGGTATTTTAAATTTCGACATATTATCACTAACACGAACCGTACTTTATTTAACTGTATATGAAGCCTTTAATAAGTAAAGTAGTTGCTAGATCTACTTATTTAAACAAACATTACAGCAGAGGGCGGTCCGGGACTATTTCTTTACGTCGGCTGGAAAAAAACACCCATTTATTTCATAACCACCCCTCTGCATTGATGCTTTGGCAAATAATTTCAAATGTGTGTAAAATCTTACAAGAAATCGCCGTGATATGTCGCGCACTCGACTCTTGTAAAATATTTTTATAGGCTCGTCAGTTGTAACTCCTCGTAAAATGTTCGTAATAACATGCTATAAAATGAAGAATACGATTTTTAACGGATTTGCGAATAACTTTTTTTCTGCTGTTTGTTCCATAGTCATCCGATCACGTTTGCTCAGGTATTGTTGTATATGTGGCCTAAGAAGCAATCTTTGTGTATTGATTGTATTTATTAGGAAGCACGTCATAATGTTTTTATGTCTATCAATAAATTTTTTATGAGGTGCATTTGATTATACATTAATGTGCCCTTAATAAAAACGGACTCTTGCAGTTACTAAGTGTCTGCACAAAGATGTTCAATTGTCTTTCTTCTGAAAATTCCTATTTTTAAGGCCAGACACCAAAGGTAAAATATACAAGAAATATTTTTCCATATTGACAATATATGGAATATTGACTATACGCGTTACTCTGGCCAAAAGATTAGGGTATATATATTATATTGTCCGTGTGTGTATGTGGAAAAGGTTTTATAAGTATGTAAAGTGAGTTGATTATTCTGCACCATTTTTGTGCATATTGTTACCCAGGGTATTCGTTACCAGATACTAATCTGAGTTATATACACGATCATTTGGTGAAAAACTACATCGAAATTTAAAAAAGAAATCAAGTCTCTAAAAACTGAAAATGGTAATACCTACCACAGTAAATCTATATTTTGTTTAGTTTTTTTCTGCACAACATAACTACAAATAACGCAAATATGTATCATTTTATAAACAATACCTCTGAACGCCAGAAAGTCTAGATTTTCGCTGTACAAGCGCATATAAACACACAGACGGTAACATAAAATTAAGTGCATATAAGCTAAAAACTTAACCAAAATATTTTTATCCATCCGATTCCAGAAAAGCAGCTTATTTAACTTGTAGGCAGCTTATGCGTCAGGCCTACTGTGTGACAAATATTAATTGTGTGTCTTTGTGTCAATATATTTATATGTCTATAAACATGTAATTTTTACAGAAAGGTAATTTACCTGCATTTGTGGTTTATTCGTTTGCACCACGTGCTCAACGTGTGGTTTAAAGTAAAGAGTAATCAAGTTCGAATGCTGAATGAAGAGCTGGTCTTTTGTACATTTAAACATTTAGTGGTACATAAATTACTATACATACTAAAATGTAAGTAAAACATTTAACATCAGATGTGGTGTCAACGCTTTTTGCTAAGCAATATACATCCACTTTTCACAATTATACTTTACATCTTGCGCAAAGTAATTAAAATTGCGTATATCAGTATCAAACGTAAGATACTGAGGTGAATCCTCAGTCATCAGGAATTCCACTTGATAAACTTGATAAGCGTGACTGATTAAAGAAAATGTGAAGATTTTAACATATATAGGAAACAGGTACTAAAGCTTGTATAGCATAAAAGATAACGTTAATAATATAAATAACAATTAGGTACAGTTTCCTCTGTAACACGAAGTTATGTAGCGAATATGAAGCGAAAAAAACATACGTGAAAAATTCATTAATTTTCTATGAACGCGTAGGGTATTAGATAAAAAGATATGTTTTAAATTTGTGGCTAATATTTGATTACTACATAATATATATTACAATATAGTATAATATAGTATATTTACTATATGTTATGTGTCTACGTGAAATTACGATTATTCCAAAGACAACACACATGGTTACAAGTTATATGGTATTTAGAAATGTCGGCATTATTTTGTGAAGGTCACAATTTGTATGGGACGAATTTGTAAGTGTTTCGGTGTTTACATCGGTAATGTTATTATTGTTACATTTTTAATTTGAATGATCCAATTGATTTACATCAGTACAAATGATCAGCATGTAGACAGACTTTAATTTATTGCAGGGTACATGCCACAAAACATGCATTGAAGTTACACCCATATATTAACGATATTTAGCACAGATATATACAGCAACTTGCAACTTCGACTGGATAAAATTGAAACATTATAGCTACTCTTACCAACGAACATTCCTCATGATAATTGCCAGCAGTAAATGTGCTTTCATATTCAGTGTTATAATAGTCTTCAACTAAATTCAATCAGTAGGTGTCTAGTACGAAGATGCCTTTGTCATGAACAATAACAAACACTCCCATAGTGGGAATCTGAAATCTTTAATAATTTAAGACGTATGTAAGACAGTTACCCTGTGAAACATATTTAAAGTACACAACGCGTCACTTGTATATACCACCAAAAAAGTAATAACTAAACACGAAGTAGCAAATACAAGTCACAGTATCTGAACGTGGAACATAAGAGATGGCTAATTGACCCCAGCAGATAGTTCACATGAGAAAAGGTAAACGGTGGAACGAGCAGAAATGCTTTGGACAGATGCTCACGAAAACGTAAGATTTGAAGTAAGTTCCCGAATACGATTCTCTCTGCTCATCTTTTTCAGCTTCATCCTGCGGTTCTGAAACCAAATCTTGACTTGTCTGTCGGTAAGGTTGACACTTTTACTGATCTCTAGACGGCGCTCTCGAGTCAGGTACATATTGAATAAAAATTCCTTTTCTAATTCCAGGGTCTGGTGCTTTGTGTAAGGACATCTCTTTTTTCTTCCACTTTTTGCAGTTAACCAGTTGCTTGTTGGGGGGTCGTTTTTACATTCTGAAAAAGATGACAAAATAAACAAGCTTAGCAATTGCGGACAAACACAGGGTTGTTTCCTTGAGATAAATACAATTACGTGAGCATTCCAGCAATTTCAGCAATCCATTTTAACCACCAAAATAGCGGATTGTGATAGAATTACATTTTAAAAGCAGACATTTTTATCTATAATAAAACAACATGCCATATTTCCACACATACACGACTGAATACAACAGTCTACAATGCTATATGTACTATTAAATTCCATCGATATACATTAAGATTAAACCCGACAACGATTTTCATTCCCCCAGTTTACTTTACCTGTTCAGAAATGGTTGCAAAAAAATAATTGACAGCACTGCTTCCAATATTGTTCATTGTTACAAAAAACGAGAAAAGGGTCACTAACGCACAGAGAATCCTAGCCATTTAACCAGAAAAGCAAAGTAAACAATATAAAATTTGAAAAAATGTTTATTAAAATTATCCACATAGAAAAAATCAGCCAGATAAAGCTAGATAATAAAATAACACCGAACAATAACAGGACTGCGTGCACGTGAAGTAACTACAGTGACATAGAAGAGCATTAAAAAGAAAATATTTAAACTAACATACCATTTTGACATAAAAAAAAACAAAATTAAACAAATAAAATATAAAAAAACACTCACATCTGCATCCCGTAGTCTAAAAAAACGACAAGACTGTTTCCTGTGGAAGCATTTTACTGTAACTTGAGTAAGACTCTCATTAAACATTACGACTTTAGGGTTGTTTGTGTTTTATACTGGTTTTTATGGTGGTGGGGCGTTCGTATAACACCACGACAGGATTCATCCCTTTATTGTACCCACCTTTCGCTTCCGTCTGTGCCAATTCGGGGCTCGAGGCTGACGCTTCAGAGAAGGAATTTTTCTCCTCTTGCACACTTGCGTTTGGATCCGGGCTTCCCGCTGGTGTAGGTGTCTTGATCGCGTCTCGATTAGTCGGAATTTCTATTATTTTCTTCTCCGACTCGGGAACCGAAGACAGCTGCGATTTTGGAATAACTCTGTTTAGTTGCAGGATGGTGTTCGGGCTCGTTTCGTGATTAAAGTCTTGGTTTTTCCCAGATGCATAGGTTTGACTCAGTCTGAAATAGCCGGGAACCGGGATTTCGGAACCATCGACAGAACAAGGTTCAGGAACAAGATTAGAATAAGTGGGGATTTCGGACGAGCTGACCTTTGCTCTTTTGTCGGAGTACATACAGCAATTACTTTCTTCTTTAATACTTTGTGAAAAAGTACAAGAGGACATCTGGATGGAAGTGTGCTCTATTCTGCACGGTCTGTCCGGATCTGCCCAATTGTCAATTTGAGGTATATACGAATGGGCATTCATGCCCATGTTTTGGTGGCTAAGTTCTCCCCTTTTACCGAGAGACGGCAGAAGTCCACAGGTCTGCATCCCATAAGTTCCCATTTCTGCACTGGATGGCATGTACATGTTGCTGCTGGAGTAAAGGCTATCGGTCCTGCAAGCATTGATCAAAGAGTCTACTAAAAAAGTATTGGCAGCGGGAGAGCTGTTGGGGAAGGACATTTTGGAAATGTGTTAAAGAAGAGAGAGATGTCCTCTATAGGCTGACATATCTAGCAAAACAATCCCGTGTAGCTCAGGATGCCTCTCGGCTACCACATGACAACCACACCAATGAAATTTGAAAATGGCCTTGAGATGCAGCCTCTTTTCTTGTCACGTGGACGCTGGAGCACTTCGGAGGGTTGTCAAATGTGGTCAACAGCGACATCTAGAACAAGGACTTGAAATTGATTCCAAGACAACAACTTAAAAGGCATTTAACACGTCTTCTCACTCTTTCCGAAGAAGCACAAACCACAACGAATATAAAAATGTGCAAATGGTTTCTTGAACTATTTTGAAGACCGATTTACCTGGGGCATCGTTTTTAAATTTAAAAAATGTTTTTGTTTGTAAAGCTAATTCCAAGTTCAAGATGAAATTTATTAGATTTCACTATTAAAATTACTTTTACCGTAACATATTGCTTTTGTTGATTAAGCATTTGATGTGTTTAAAGTGCTAAGGAATATACATGCTCACGCAGTATTGTATATTAAAACAGGAAACTAATTGCTGAGGTGTTCAAGAATTTGAAATTGAACTCTTTTGCAATATAAGTCAATTTCACACTGTTCCTTGAACTTCGACATTTTGGGTATAATTCCTGGAATAATATACATTTTGTTTTATAGGCTAAGTAAAAGCATTTTTGCCTGCCACAGTCGGAGTATCAAAGGTTGTTTAATTTATGAATATATATTAAGGAGAATCAGGGCGATCAATATATTTCTCATCTGCATTCGAGAGCTTTCTGGTAATTTTCCTGCTCCCGAGGCTTTTCTGAGAATTATACTCCTAGTTAAAGCAGGTGTTCAGCTATTTTATTAAGATATCG
Source organism: Brevimyrus niger (assembly GCA_015164015.2). Classification (NCBI taxonomy): domain Eukaryota; kingdom Metazoa; phylum Chordata; class Actinopteri; order Osteoglossiformes; family Mormyridae; genus Brevimyrus; species Brevimyrus niger. The sequence continues at coordinate 10,196,238 of JAABNY020000034.1, forward strand.
ATTGTGACTTTGTAAAAGATAGGATGCGCACATTTTAATTTGTAAGATATTGGCAGTATTATGAATTGTTAGAAGGCGGCGTTTGGTCAGGTTTTATTTTTTAAATTAAATTAAAGAAATGGGTGCATTAACGTGCGCAAATACATAGCATTAGCACATATATAGCATTCACAACGTACATCGCCATGAAACCTGATAACAGATTGAAAGGCAATGCAATACAATATTGGTTTACAAAATGATAAAATGCTATTTGAATAGCCCTCTTTGTGGTAGATGGAAAGCACAAAAATAAACAAAACAATATCCATTCGGACACGAGCCTATACTTCTCAAACGCATTCTTTTGTTATGAAAAACTGTACCAGTACACTTTATTTTAGGCCGTTCACATTTTTCCATAACAGTAATTATTTTCCACAGTTTTATAATATAAGGGTTTAATATTTTCGCTTTGTGCCATTTTATATTTAGTTGTAAATGAATGTCATTTCGTAACTGAATTTGAAGTGATGCGAGCAAATAGTAGCATAGGTGTAATGACCTGTGTTTTGACACGATCACCATGCCTGCCCTGTAATACTGGAAAATCTTGTTAAACACAACAGACAGTGGGTTTAAGTCCATCCGAACTGACTCCAAGATGGGAGTATTTTTATTGCTCGTTCTCACAGCATTTAACTTCCTGTAGTAGCTTTAGAACTAAGAACTCGCAAACAAAGAAAATACCTTAATACGAGACTTCATAAGGAAAAAAAATGTTAATCCGGGTAGCCCTGCCACAATAACTGTAACTAAGTCTAGCTAATAACTAATAGTGTTTTTGCGGCATATATCTGTTCGTCTAAAAAAACCTGACATAAATACTCATATAATGGATATTTTTCGTGCGAGCATTCGTGGTGCATCATATATTGTTCAAATAATTTAAATAATATCAAAAGCAATGGAGGGTCGTGGCGGCACAATAATGAAAAAATACACAAACAACACAAACCTATGAAAAACACAACACAAAATGCATAATACATCATTGTCATAATTTTATCAATAGTATTAACAGTTGTAGAGTAACATGACAAAATGGAGAACTTAAGTATAGAAATGTTTTATGCTATTTTTGTACCTTCAACTTCTCATTGTTATTTATGTAAACTCTGCTCACTGTTATTTTTGGCGTTGCAATACTGCATTAAAAGTAACATTTCTTTCCTGTATTTTGTGTAGACACACCAGGACAATTTCCAAAAGCAGAAATCCTGTGTTATTAAAACAAGCATTTTTATTGCTGAAGGAATATTGGATTTACAATTTAATATATATTTAATTCCAGCTGATTAGCAAGCAAGTCTTAAAAAGGAAACTGCACTTATATTATGTATTTATGCTGAAGTACACATACAAACGCTATCTCATTTTCATGTGTTTTCAACTAACATATTGAATAAATAGATTTTTTTAATTCTTTATATTTGAAACAACCTAAAAAATTGCCCAGTTGCTTCATGGTTTTCATTTGTAAATCAGATTCTTGGGATAATATTTCTTTGTACCAAACGACGACTTTGCTGACTGAGTACCTTCAGTTTTGCAAAGCAGACGCGCGTATGTTGTAGCTCACAACAAACATATCCCACGTATAAACCTGTTTACTTCTTATTCAGCTGGATAACATCATCAAAACAGCAAAAGACGTTATACGTTTTCCCTCCAAGCTAAAAATATTTCAGCTTGACGTAGTTGTACAGCATTTTGCCCATCTCGTGTGTAAGAAAACATTTCCCTGCCATTTACCAAACTAAGAAATGTGTATTTACCTATTTTAACACGCACGTATATACATAATTCAAGAAATTCAATAAATTCTTTCTGTTTAATGATTTAAATAAGATTCCGGATAATAAAATTAAATGACGAAATAACTGGAAATATTGAAATGCCAATTACTGCCGGTCTCCTTACTCAGATCATTCATAATTTTCAAACGCATTTTATCCAACCTAAACTGGTTCCAAAGAACGCACATGCATGTAACAACAACAATAATAACGACGGCAATAATAATAATGGAGTGGTCATAGTTAGAATTCATAAAACTGAGCGATTACATATGTTGCAATAACGCCATCCTGTGGTTATTATCAGAAATTACAAAAATAACGGAAATTCTGTGTATATCCAAATGTTATGTAGCCATGTTTAAGTCTACAAATTCAAATGGCATCCAGTAGTCAATCAGTTCAACAGACTAATATAGACTGTTATGAAAAACAGCATAGCGTAACTTATGTTTAACTGAATATATTTTTAAAAGCGAATATTGGGTTTTAAATGGCGATTTCAATTCGTCAGTGGTAAAATGTAGGCCTACATAAGAAATTTCACATACAGTAATATATAGATTATATATTGCATATATTGCACATTGAAATATGTGATATATTTTACTTGGCGTGTACTTAAATCCGAAATCATACGTTATTACTTTGATATTTGAATGTCACTAAAGAAAGACTTGGACGTGTCGAAAATAAAATAAACAAAAAACAATTGAAGTATGCTTGAAAATATTAAGAAATGTAATATTTTCTTTATTTTCATGCTGATTTCAAGCATTTGGCTACACATGCGACCAACGGCAAGAGTCATTTCAAATGGTTGTAACATAGCGGTAAGCATGGCCCCATACTTGGAGAGAAAACAATTGATTACTCCTATTTAATTATGTTGATATAACAAACTAACAAACATAAGTTGTTAAAAGGGTGTTTATCACTGCGGAGTAATCAACAAATTCCATCTGCGATCAGGAGGTGTAAAAATATTGCGATTATGTAAATTACATGCTAACATCGGGGAAAGTCTCTCATAAGAGCAAAGTAAAAATAATTCATTTAAATCCTTCCTTGTTAAACTGGGGTTTGTTTAACAAAAGAAATTGCTCATAATGGCAAACTATGCGCTTTTTGAATTCTAGGAAACCGACTGCCTTGCAGCCATGTTGGAGCGCCAGTGCTGCAGTGCAGATATTTTTCAGAAGGCGTCCTTTTGTTAAGAGAACAGCCAAAAGGCGCCTAAACGAATCTAAAAGGGTTAAAGGGGACGACCTTGACGTTATGGAAGTTCAAAGGCAAAATGGAATATATTTTTAAATATTTGAAATTTTGAACAATCATTTGGTTGGGCGCCTGTTTTGGGTAATATCAGGTTAGAATTATACGTATTTGCATATAATACTCGTGCAGACTGTTTTTTGTTTGGACTCCGGCTTTTTTCTGTATAAAATACAGTATGAGTATGTTCTTATTTTATCTTATATTAGCGCAAATCTGGAGAGACTAAAAGCCGAAATAGCCCCCAATTTAAACTATGCGAATGTTTATTGTTTTGTCTGGATCGTTAAAGCTAGTGTAAACTATATCAAATTGCGCAACATAAAGAAAACAAAGTACTAAGTAGCCGTGCTTTTAAGGTAAACGTGTCCAGCTTGACAACCAAAGGCAATTTTTTGCACTTTGAAAAATTTAGCAATTTAGTACACTGCGCTGTTATCGTTTTAATCCAAGTCGTTTTCACACAACTATTGTCTCAAACAAAAATAATTTATTTTTGTCAAGCCCCAAACTATTAACCTTCCAACCCTCCACCAAATACTACAAAATGTTATCGAATTCTTTCTTTTGCTGGGAAAAGCACATACATGAGTATAATGTTGTACATTTACTCTTGAGTTGTGTCTCTTTTTAAATAATTAAAAAAAATACTTATGGGGAAAAGATTTGCAATATTCTGGTTTTATTTAATAGTTTCGTACATCACATGCGTCTAAGAAATAAATGCATACATTAGACTGTTATAAAATTACATATTGATTACTGTAATCAAATTTTTGTTGCTTACTGCAATGTTGTTTATGAACCATTATAATGAACGCAATAAAACATAAATAGAACATAATAAGTATACATCAATTACATTTAAGTAGCATTCACAATCTAAATAACATAAGAGCGAACACGAAGATTGTCAAAATTTCCTTGTCGTTCTTGTTTTATCGAACGATACACGTTAATTAGGAAACACACAACATTAAATAGCCTAATGTGAATAAGAATCCATAGATTTTCGAGGTAAACGTTACTTTTGATAATAATACAAGAATTGCATAGTTTAAAAAATTCAATTTATCCTTATTTCTTCTGGTGCCCCGTGTAGCTGCGTGATGGAGAAAAGATTCTGTGCCCGAAAAGTCCGGAAACCTTAAGCCATTCCATCATGGAGGCCACGGAATGTTCTACACGATCTAAAATCAAAATGTCAGAATAATGGATTCCCAGTGAAATATTGAAGCCGATCCCTGTTTAGCTTTTTCTCTTTCATTCTTCGGTTTTGAAACCAAATTTTCACTTGCCGATCTGTTAGGTTTAACATCCTTGACAACTGCAAACGCTTCTCTTTGTTTATATACACGTTGAAAAAGAATTCTCGTTCAAGTTCTCGTATCTGGTATTTAGTGTAGGGACACCTCTTTTTTCTTGACTTTGAAGAACCTAAAAAACATAATAACAAGTTATCTCTTATAAACATATCTATATGCATTATGTTACCTGAATTATTTAATAGATTTTTCTACGAACGTACACTTGAATTTACAATTAATTCCATTCTTATATAAGCAGCCGAGTACAAGTTATACAGCAGGACTGGTTACACATTACCGGGTTATTGCAGGATTTTTTTTGTTCTTCTCAAGAACACATTTCTTTTATAATTGTTCTACAAAGTAACATTTGCGGATATAGTTTGCTTTATATATTATGTGACACGATTTCCCCGTAAAATAATCTATAAATTCCGTACAAATTCTTAAAAGCGAATTTGACTCTTATAACCAATCAGTAGTAATCCTAAAACCCACCTAAACTGTCCTGCCGTCGTAAACAGTTTTACAGCAGCAAAGCAAGTCTTATAGGGTATATAAAATCCTTTGCATGCTTATAAAGCCGCACATAAAATCAAACCGACAAAGTAGTGGACTTGTACTCTAACCCCATTTAATGTTTGGTCTTACTCGCACCGTTGCTCTTCTCTTCTGTGCAGTTGGAGGAAGAAGATTCTTCATCTATGTTTTCGTTTGGTTGTTGTTTCTCCTGCGACGACGTCTCTGAGGACAACTGACTGGGCGCAGCATCTCCGGGGAGACTTGATTCTGTCTTTTCCTTTGAGGGTTCGGAGTTGGCTCTCTCGGCATTATTGTTAGCAGTGTCAAAAAACTGGTCAAATCCTTGAGGAAGAACTCCATTTCTGCCAACACTGGTATAAAAACTGCACGGCGCGTTCGAGCCATTATGATGGCCATACATGGAATCGTTTTTAAATATCATGTCCGTCCTGCTAGATGACTGAATTAGATCTCGGTGCATTATGTCGTCGGTCGAATAGTACGATGCATAACTGCTCCGGTAATGCCATTTGTGATCCATGCCATAATCTCTGAAAGCAACTTCTCCAACAGGCTGGACCTGAGCAATGTTTGAAGTATACGGAAAATTTACTTGACACGAAGTCGTCTGAGGTAAAAATGATGTGACAGATGAAAAATCAGGTGCTGATACATAATACGTACAATTCGGCAAATACATATTCGACGCGCAGTTGCTGCGATCGTCATACTCCGTCATGACTTCTTTTGCGTTTGAAAGCAGCTATATGCAGCGTCGGTGTGTTAAACTTCGTCCATCTACTGCACTACAGGCATGTGGACAGGATCCGCGTGGGGGAAAAATCGGAAACGTAGGCTGACGTGCAATTCATCTTGATCGATTCTTGAGGCAATTGTGTCATGTGATCCGGTAACGAAATTACCATATATCAATATCAGTCATTAAGACCGATATAGAGAAATTCATAGGTGAGAGCAGAAGTCAGTTCATTGGTTGCTTGCGTCATGCGGATATCCAAATGTAAATCTTACATTTACACCAACGAATTAGTAGACAGTAAACAGTCCTTGAAATATTAAATCATGCTGCTTCAAAAACGAATACGAGTGACAATGCAACACATGAAAATGCAACGTATTATAGGTTTTTATAAGACGTTAATTTTAACAATAACACGGTGTGTACGTAGTTTATTTGGGATTTATACGTTTAAAAGTACTATATCTTCGACAGCCTACATATATGCTTATTTAGTGTTTGCATTTTTACAGCATTAATTTGTAGCGCGCAAGCATCTAAAACAACAGAAGAATAAATTTTGTAATATGCTATTTACAGAAAACGTACACCTTTAATTTAAAAAACAACCAAAGCCACTTCAGGCTGAACTGAACTAAACAAAACATTTTAATAAAGATATACTCGATTAAAACGATATGGTCAATCTTTGCATTACACAAACTTCCTAAAAAACCATTCATAAACGCCAATCAGGGCCTCGGACACACGGCCAACTATAGCAATTTTTCAAACCGGATTTACATTATTTGATTGTTAATCTGTGCATTGAATTGTGTTAAATGTATAATTTTACGCAATAAGGAAAGTAAACAAATCGTCAGTTTAATGCCGAAAGAAAAGGAAGGAATCACTGTAATTGACGGATGTTTTGTAATGTTATTTCCGCTTCTCGATTTAGATTTCAGACGAATGTTTTCAGTAATTTTTGGGTCTTTCTTCATAGTAATTGCACTGATCTATATAAACTAAAGCTTAATGATAAAATTGGAAAGTTAGCAAGGTTATTAAAGAAATTCAATGAAAATAACATACGCACATTAAAAACACATGAAGAAGCAAAACACGGAAAAAAGAAATCACAGCACACTGTTAAGGAACACAACATAGACTCGAATGTTTTTTAGGTTAGCGAATACTTTTGAGTAGTCCAAAATTATCCGCTGCGTAACTATTTTATAATGCTTACTGAAATCCTGCAATCCCCCGTCATAAATAGCTTATATTGTAATTTGTAAATTCATTACAAAATGGAGAGCAACACTAATGAAGAAAAGAATGCTACATTACCCTGGAAAGATATATGTAAAAACTCCAAATCGGATTGGTTTGATCAAGTTTTTCTGACTTCTTCTTAGGTCCATAGGTAGTAATAAGAAGTCAGATAACCAGAAGAATCAATGGATCACGGAAAGATTCACACTGCCAAGTACAAAACAGATCTTCTGGCTTTGAACGTTGTCTAACAACGCTCACCCAGCCGTCCCCAATAAGCGCCAGCAGTCGGATCATTTTATTGCACAGACAAAAGGAAGCGTTCTAGTTTAAGTGTAGGCTATAGTGAGTAATTTGGGTGGTGGTGGGGTGTGTGTATGCGTGTCTGTGTGTGTCTTTCGGGGGGTTATTGTCTTTAAACAACTAAACAGCGTTTTGAATCTTACTGCAAGACCGAATGGTTCAAATTTCAGATATTATCATTGCGGTATTTTAAATAGACCACCTTTAATATCGTAATTATACATAAACTTAAAATGTATAACTTAACATGGGATTTTTAAAATGAATTATTCTTTTACTAAAGGATGAAAACGTTTGGGCATTTTTGTGCAACACTTGGCTAGAATCTATCAAGGTCTGGTAACACATTACGGCTTATTAGCCTGTAACTTAATATTAACCTCGTCCTAGTCTATTCAGTCTATTTAGAAACATAATCCTCAAAACATAGAAATTAACTTTTAAAAATATTACCAATGGGTGAATTTTAGGACGGATGGATAATTAATGATGAATTTCAAATAACCGAATTATCTTTGTTTTATTTGTCAGTGAATATTATGAATTTGTTCTTCTTCTGCTTTCGTGTTTTGCTTATACTTAGCGAATGCCTACACAACAATTAACTAAAGGACACCTTCACGTGTATTTCAGTCGATAATACAATTTCAAAATTCACGATAAAATTTACTGGACATCAGGGCATTTCGTTAGGTAAATTGTAGAACTAAAGAATATTTATAAGCACACAAGCTGGGTCCTGTTTTTTGTGTTTAAAATTATTTTAAAAATATGAATACATGTTCTTCAAAACAGTATGTTACGCTCATTTAAAGTGTTCTACATTTGGCCTGAATAAAAGAAGAATCTGGGAAAAGTGTATATTTTAAAATTGTCATGGTAGGAAAGGTATACTAACTTGACCTTAACTTTGCAATTGCGCCCCCAGTATCTGGAGAGTATAAAAATCGCCGTCAGGGACCGTTAGACAGGGCGGCTGAAGAAACTGGGCCGTATTCTTCGCTTGTGCGTTTATACACCGCGACCGAATCAAAATGAATTTGTTGTTAAAATAATATCTCGTTCTGCACTTTTTAATTAATGCATTTATTTCTTAGACGATTTAATTACGTATATACTATACTATTTTCAAACAACCCCACGCCTATGAGTATTTGTTAAACTACCGTAGATTTACATATATTGTATGTTACATTATCAAACAATATTTGTAAATATCCTGTTGAGTGTTGTAATATCAGAAATGTGGTGTCAGGAGGAAATATTTGTTTTGAACTATGGCTCATACGGAAAATACATTTTATGAAATGCCTACGAGTTGTTTGCGTTTTCCGCTTTTGAATGGGCTACTTTTTTATTTACTTAATTTTTATTATACATTGCTTTAAAGAACATGACTTTAAATAAGAGAAAATGTTTTTTTATATAAAAATAAATACCTTAATCTATAATAATCATTGTCTGTACGTCAAGGCACCAGGTTCATTGAAATACAGCTTCTGCTTATGATCATGTAAAAAAATGCTGTATTTTCAAAAAAATATTTTATTTCCCTTTCAAATGTAAAATTCTATTTACGCACAGAACGCAACAATATACTAAGAACCGTAGAACAAATACAACGATAATGTAAAATCAAGACTTCCGGCAGTATTCGTGAGAAAAAGAACCACATTGACGCACATTAAAACAGAAGTTCTTCAATTCTACATTTACAACTAAATAAATATAGAGATATAATTGAAAAACACACCATACTGTACACAAACGCAATGGATTAAAATCAATCCTCCATAGTTAATGCATTATTAATGAATTTATATGAATATTATCATATTTATTCCTCAAATTATACTTAATAAGTATATCTTAATTTTGGTCTTAAATGAGTTGATCTCAAATATCCTTGGTTGCTAGATTAGCCCAACACATTTTGGAGCATGTTAATATCGATCTATCGGTAGAATGTTAAGGGTTAAAAGCTAATAGCGTGTAAATATTTCCATTATACGTTTTCTGCATAAATTTAGTCTAAATTACACCAGCCTATTGACAATAAAATACATTATATTTATATATGTATATGTGAATTGTATCTTATGTAGTTACATTAGACATGCAATTACAGTTCCGAAATAGTTTTTAAACCCCTGTATTTCACCTGCCATCCGTTGTTTCAATTCACATGGTGTATTAATATACTTTCTTACTGATATCTCTTACGAAATATTGCATACATCAGCAAATGTATTGCTGGTGCGTGTGCGCGTGTATATACACGTGTGTGTGCGCGCGTGTGAGCGGGTGTGTATTCATTATCATAATAATCATGTGCGATAAGGGCTACAAATGGGAATCTTATTTATAAGACCCCCGTTTTAGTTTTGATCCTAACTTATTAATAATCGTTTATACGGTCATATCCATAGTGTTGGGGGTGCAAATCTGAAATATCGATGCAAAGAAAGATACTGGAGATTTTCCAATAAACCTCCAAGACCCCTAATACAATCCCCTGAGAGAACAATGCGGCCATAATTAAAGAGAACTGAATAGATAGGTACTTATTGACAGCCCTTTATTAATGTACGAATACACAAATCGGCATTTGATATCGAAAGGTAATTTGCTGGGTGAAACAGTCGATGTGAAACGTTCTTTACATTTCTTGGCCTGCTTCTACTAAAAAATGGTGCATAGTCTATACTTTGTAATATACTTCGGTGATAACAATACCACAATCGCAGATGTCCAGAAAATACTTAAAGAACATATTAGGTGTCTTCTTTATTCATCATTAATGTAAAAATTGCAATGTCAAATTGAAGAAGGTGAGGCTTTGAGAACAGCAATTAGCAAGGAGAGACACGATGATGAGATGTAATGCAGCCTTGTAAAGTTATGACCGTCTACATAAAAACCTTGGTCTCTGCGCCAAGATAACAGCTCAGTAAATGGGAAATGCGTGTTCGCGCATCAACAGCCTTTTCTTTTTCATCCTTCGGTTTTGAAACCAAATTTTAACTTGTTGGTCGCTCAAGTCCAGCCTGTCGGAAAGTTCTTTTCTTTTCTGTCTGTTTATGAATTCGTTCATTAGAAACTCGTTCTCAAGTTCTGCAATCTGTTGCTTGGCGTACGGCTTCCGTTTCTTTTTGGTCCTCACTTGTGAGGAACACCAAACAGCACCTGAAAAAAAGAAAACAAAATAATAAAATAACCCAAGCAATATATCATGTTCTCTCCATTTTATACCTCTTCCCGTTCCTGAAAACCACAGTAGAGAGAATTCCAACGTGTTCAGACATAAATATGTGCATGAGTCACATTTTACGATTATGAATATAACATATAACGTGGAAGATGTAGAAGACTGACGTCGCATACCATCAGTGAGGGATGCCCTAACACAGGGGCCACTTAAGTTTGGCTGCACTGTGACATTTGAGTTGACCGGTTCCTTGAAGCCCGCGATATTTGCTTGATTGCTGGAATTCTGTTCCAGTTGTGCAGTGGAGGATTGTGACTGTCCTTCCATATTACAAAAGTTATATTTGGCAGCACAAGCAGGGTGAATAATTCCGTGTTCACTGCCTGAAGACGGTCCATGTCTGACTGATTCCTCTGGTCTATGATTGGCATCTTGAAGACTGAAGTACTTAATAGCTTCTTCCAGTGGACCCTTATTATGAGTGTTGGGATTGGTACTTAGAGACACTGAAGTTGCCAGAAAGGGTTGACTGAAGCTACTGAACGTGCGGCTTTGTGGTGGAGATGAGCACGGATTTGGGGAAGTCCACGGGGTTGAGCACACCTCTCTTCTGCCGTACGAAATGTGATTTAGTTCGGAGGACTGAACCCCGTTACTCCGTAAATTGGGAAAATAAAAATCCTGTGTGGAAAAATTCAAGAGGGATCCAACAAAGCCAGAACTTAGAAAATTTCTGTCACACATTTCCAAGGAGATAAGAGATACAATTCTTACAACCCTTTTAGCTTCCTTCAAGAATAAGAAGGAGGCGATTTCTGATTTGTTAACACTTCGTCACGTGACACACAAAATACGTTATCGAGCCCCCCCTCTCACACCATAGGGTGGTGTCCTGAAGAACATCCTCTAGAGAAACCTCAACGTAAGCATATTCCAGAAAATCGCGTTATCGTCGTTGCTGGTGCCTCGGCGGAAATTGTCGTGTAAGCAAAATGGTATGTTAACGTGAATAGAAATCCTATAGTGCTTAGTCTATTCATAGGCCTAGTAAAACTGAAATAAAACGCAAACCAGTCCACGATTATGTCTTCTCATGTACTGACTTAATTATATATTGAATAAAAACAGCAGCAAAACAATAGCTTTTGTTTTTATTGATTGTAACTAAGATGATTGTTTTAATATTAATAATAAGAATCGACAACTTTTGCAAAGTGCTCATAGGGGCCTAATTCTGCTCGTGTTTGCATACTGCACAATACACTTTGCCAGTATTTGGGAATACCACAATAAATGACTTTCAGTTTAATTTTATAATTTATTACGTCATTAATTGATAAAATATTAATTGATTATTATTCAAACACAATATATAAGCTGATGTTTGGAAAATGTTTCGCTGAAATCGAATTTAAAGTATGTAGGTTTGTAATACAAAAATAGTTTTGTAATATGGAAGGACAGTCACAATCCTCCATTGCATATCTGTAACACAATTCCCGGAATCAAGCAAAAATCTTTGAAGATACAATTATGATTATGTATATGTGTTTGGGAAAAGACACAACAATGTAAATATCGAGGGTACCGAGGGTACGCTTATAAAATAACTCCTTTTTAATTTAAGACTACAAAACCGCTGAAATAATTTATCATAAAGTTCGCTGTAAAACTCCGTTAGAAAGTCAAAATATACCTAGATCACATAATTTCGCAAACTACTAATTTGTTTCTGACCAAATAGAGAAAATTGTAAGATAGACTAATAGAACATGAAAACAAGAGGTGTTAATTTTTATTCAAAGAAATGGAATGTAGTCAAGGGAATCATTCATAAAATTATGTGTCGTTGACTTGGGTAAAACAATACAATTTTGATACATTCCATTAAACTTCCGAAAATTAGAAAAAATAAAACAAACTATACGTCTACGTACATATTGTGCTATTTTATAATAAAATACAGCGTGATCAGTATCATCATCTTTATAATCAATAACAACAACAATAATAATTAATAGCTTGTACATTGTGCTCATAATTATGCTCATATTTGCAAACGCTAATACTCTACATTTCGTATCCACTTTTTTAAATGGACCAACATCAATAATTATACAGTGACTTTTTAAATAATTAAATCATACATTGTTGCATTACTAATTGTTAAAATACAGATTGGTCATTATTGATTAAATAAAACATTATGACTCGTGCTTGGAAAATATTTCGTTAAAACTGTAAGGTAAAACTTTACAAAAAGTATGCTCTTTCGATTTGTACAAGCTTCGTGTGTGTGTGTGTGTGTTTGTGTGTGCGTGTAATTCAGCTATAATCATCTATGTCTGTGCTTAGGTATATCGGTATAGGTTCAGTATTTTAAATATTAGGCGTTTACTACAACACAATGACATGAATGAATTGTCAAAAATGTGATGTAAAAATATTGCATCCAATCCTTATGCACTTTTGAAATATATACAGATCGCAACATTTCACAAAACTGTTTATGACACAATTAGTAGGCCTAAATAACACCATACAACAAAATAAGGGGTTTCTTTTTTTAATTTTCATTCAAACCAGTGAAATGTGTATCCTTTAAAAAGTCCTGGACAAATTATGCAAGTTGATATTCTTAATTTATACATGCACAACATAAAATAGGCCTTTAAAACACACACTTGACATTAAATTAAATGGCTTTCTAAAACCGACTTTAAATACACTTTAGATCCAATCGCATATTAGGCCGATGCAATGTAATATATAACAACAATATGAACAATTAGAACAACAGCAACAACAATCATGATGATATAGGCAGGCAAATGCCATCATACTCCCAATACGTTGTAATTTTAATTGTAACACAATGTCGGCTTTTCATGCAGTGAAATATATCATTTGTTAAAACTGTAATGCCCCTATATTATTTAAAAGGACGGTTAAATAACATATTGTACATTCCACACCATTCACCCTCTTCCATAAAAATATATACTTTATCTGAAATGTTTATATTAAACAAAGTTCCGTCTGTTTACTCTTACTGTGTATGAATAATCCACACTCTTCGACAAAAAAATTGTTACGAATCCGTTAAGTGGTAACAGAATTGAACAGCTGCCAGTTTAGAGATCTAAGTGTATATACCTACGACAACTGAGGCAAAACAGAGCAAACAGCATATCCAGGGGCTGCTAAACGGAGAAGAAACGCAAGCGCGATCGTGGATATACAATGGGCCATATTGGCCGGTAACCTTTGAGGCGATGCGCTAGGGTCTCACTGCGCATGGACGGATTCCCTGTGGCCATCTCTTTGCCGAAATACAGAGAGAATGTAATCAATAAAAATGCAATATAAATTGGCCACATTAAATCCTCCTCACAAAACATAGCGATATGTAGCCTTTTCAATGAACCACGTGTGAAAAACACTGCCTCCAAATCATGCCGTTTAATATCTCATCCAGCAGATGGCGAAGCAGTCCCATGGATCGCAGACTCTTCGTTATGCACGAGCTTCACTGCCGTCAAGGTCAAAGACTCTAATTTCATGTCAAGGTCAACGGTAAAAATCAAATTCAGAAAACGCCCATCCATCATCCATCTTTCAACCAAAATAAGCTTTGAGAATAACAACAACAACAATAATAATAACAATAATAATAACAACAACAATAATAATGATAATAATCGTAACATATTCAAGTAGTAAGTAAATTTCATCTACAATAATTGAACGTACTATTGTGTATAAGAATTTTTAATAGCCCTGTACATAAACTAAATTGTTGCATGACTTAAATATTTTCTAAATGTTTTATAACCTAGTAATTTTATACATATAAATAAAAACTTGTTGGGAAAGCAAACAAAAATCAAATTAGCGCGATATTCTTGGTTTTTGTCTTTTAAGTAATTCACAATGAAAGTTGTGTATGAGAATGTCAAAGACCATTTTCTTGTTTCCATAATCATTTAGTAAATTATTTACATGACAACGAAAACACAATACACGATAAGGCATAAATGCACATGAATTCGATTCCTTTTGGATATGGTAACCATTCGAAAATAAACCATCAAAAATAAACCGGTTAAACGTTTTGCTTTCTTAGCTTAGTAAGCCAAACATATTTTGATTTCTTTATTCGTAGTCCTATATGTAAATGTTCCAAATGACACTTGTTTGTAAAATCGTCAGAAAAATAGTCTAAGTTGAAAATGCTGCCAACATAACAAAAAAATATAAGTTAATTTCATTACAAAAAATGACAAATAAAGGTAATTACGACATACTTTATTAAAAACTTGAACTGAAAAGAAAATCAAATACGCGATACATCTCACATCAGCGTAATGTATCCAAAGTGTCATCTTAGTGGCAAGCATTCAACGTGTAAAGCAATTTTATTTTATTTCTTTTCAGTTTATTAACCACGAGCACAAAACTCAGGAAAAAAAGAAAAAACAGAAATACGCATGAAATTAAAGTTTTCAAGAAACATATTCTCCCGATTAATTGCCGTTCACGCAGCGTAGTCCCAAACATTCATTGAAATTTAGCAGCAGAATTCACGTTGATTTCCTAAGCAACCTTTTCTCTTTGACTCTACGATTCTGAAACCAAATGACGACTTGCCTCTCCGATAGATTGGTTGAAAATGCAATCCGTTGCCTTTTATCTTTGGTAATAAACTTGCTAGTTGTATACTCTTTTTCAAGTTCCCTGAGCTGCAGCTTTGTATAAGGCACCCGTTTCTTCTTCCCGCGCCGAAATACATTGTTGACATCTGGCTGGCTTAGAGCTGTTCTCCCTTGAAACAAATAGAGAAAAATACGTCTAAAATGAATGGCAAGGCCCGAAAGGAAAACACGTTAAATGAATACAGTTAGAACCCATCTATGTACTACTTTACATTTCGCCAGTATTAATGTAGGCCTATTGTCATGTATTAGTTATTTAGCACTTATGCATCTGAATAAATTTCATACCGGTGTCAGTGTAGACACTTAAGTTAATTCTATAATAGCGATAATGTGTTAATACTATTTCACAAAATTTTTATAACACATTGTCCATAAGCACTGACGATAACAGAATCTTACATGCACACGCGACAGCTTGCATCAGTAAATTATAATTATGGTTTTATTTGGACTTATGCTGTGGTACAACATCAACACTTTCCTTTAAATACACGCACTGAGGTTTAGCAATACAGACCTACAATCAAACCTTCGTGGAACTTTTCTGTCAACATGCCATAAATAACTGAAATATACATACTGCTAGAATTTGGCAACTTGGCCAGAATTGGGCAATGCTTCACGCTTTTCTAACCAAGACTGTCATGTTTCCCATCCGAAAATATACTGTTTGAAGAGCGTAAGCGGAAACGAATAACTTTTTGGCCAAGTTAAATGCTATTTTTTTCCAGATATACGCAAAAAATGTATGTGTATATTATCGGGAAAGAATGTTTAAAATGTATATGTAGTTGAGGAGATAGTTCCCCCCTAATAATAATAATAATAATAATAATAATAATAATAATAATAATAATAATAATAATAATAAAGTATTATACCTGCAACGTACGATTTCCACACATGCGTGTTCTCGGTCTGATTTTTTATGAAAGACACCGGTCTGCTCCAGTTACTTGACCAATTCCACTGACAGCCAATGTTAATATCACGCCCAGATGATCCAGAAGCAGGTACATCGACATATCCTGGAATCCGTGGGGAAGAACCTGTGAAGTCTTGAAAAATACCGTACTCTTTGGTCCTTAATGGTAGTTCGTTGCACTGCATCTGTCTTGCGATACGTGAAGTATCCGTAAGCGTTTCCTTTAAATGTTTATTTAAAGTTTGCTTAATTATATCCTGCTGGAATCCAGTACTATACTGTATTTTGAAACTGTAATGACTGTTTCCAAAACAACAACCGAAACTAGCTGGTGAAGTGGTGGAGGCTGAAGAGCACGGACCCTGACCATATAGGTTAGTAGATTCTGGGTTGATAGACGTAGATCTCTCCGCTGTTGAGTATGACCCTAACCCAAAAAAAGAACGGCCTGAACATGTCGGAAAGGACGGACGGTAGCCTCTTCCCTGGACCGAAGGGATATCCAGCCCCAACCCCGCCATTTCCACCTTATGATTTTTTCCAAAGCATTATAATAGGCCAAACTGATTAGAAATGAATATGATCATGACTATTCTGTACATTTATTAAAGCGAACGACGGCTGAAGACATAACCTTCTGCTGTTTTTGTTCCATGTTTACTTTACAGTTTACTCGTTTACCGGTTGGTTAGTTGTGATCACGTGATATGCAAATGTGTTGAAATTTAGTATCACATTCCAATTTATCTTTTCGCCATAGAAATTCATCGTTTAAACCTATATATAAAGCAGTTGGTAGTAAATATCGAACAAAGAAAATGTGAATAATGAATATATCTGAAATAGTAATGTTTTAAATACATCATCTAATACCATAATCGTTAGGACATGACAGTGAACTTGAAAAATACGCTTTAATCCTTTTTAGGGAATTGAAAAATAATTTAAAAAGTTAACCGGTATTGTAAGCCACGTGTTCCTATTTCTGAACTGCAAATGAATTTTTGAAAGGAGAACTACATCGAGTTCACTAAAAATGAGTCTAATATACAATAGCCTGTTCGCTCCGATGAAATTAGTTAGGCCTGCCGAATTAGGCTTAGAACAGAAAACTTGGCATTCTGGTTGGCTAACACATATGGAATCGTCATTTATTTATAACCTGTTGAATCGCTTTAGAAAACAGAAACGGAGACGTAAACTGAGATTATTATTAGACCCTGCACAATAAAAATACAACCGAAATAGTAAGCTAAGGATTCAGTAATAACTGGAGAACTGCCGAACACTAATATCAATCGCAGTATAAATTATCGTTAGAATAACAATTAGCTAAATCACACGATCAAAAACTACTTTGGTTTTTAAATCGGGTCTAGTTGTTCTGAAACATTATAGCTGAATGACATATTAATGTGATACTATATTAAAGCTGAATCATCATGATATCATCTCCTTGTATCACCTTGCTGTGCTGACTGAAGTGAAAATATTTCGGCCATGCATTCAGTCATTTAGCCGGCACCTCCAAAATCTTCAAATATTTTATTGTAGTTTATAAAGCGCATTTGTTAAAAAAAAAAATTAGTCCCTTTAACTGAAATCACATTTAGATCCACATATATAGCAAACCTAAAACTAAACAGAGAGACTAATGTATTCAGTTTATTTAAGGAAGAAATGTACACGATCCTACTTAGTCCGTAATTATTAAGCCTGACATTTGCATAGTCTTCAAAATGGCAAAAACTTCACGCAAATTCGGGCTGTAATTACTGTCAAGAAATATAACTGTAAATATGTACTTCCTTTGTTTAAACCTTATTAAAGTGAAACATGCATGGGGTCTTCCATAGCTTTGTCAACTATTTTTCAGGCGAAGTTACTGGGAGGTCGATTTGTTGCCAAAAGTTTCTAAATGGCATTGTGACGTCATTATGCTACGTGGACAACAGCACATTACTGAACTGTTAGCCTATATTTTATTTCTTATTAACTAATAAAAGTTAATATGCTACCTAACTGGGGTGACTTTCCTGAAAGTTTTATAACAATAAGTGGTTCGTTATATCTAGCCCTTAATATCAATCGTTAATTAGCGAGTGTTTTTCGAATCCATTCATAATTAAAATTCTTCGTTATCTCGTTCGTAGATTTATGAGTGCTCCGATCCACCCGCTATTTTGCTATCTCTACGTGGTTTTTTATTAGAACTTTCGCTTGCTATCCTGTCACAGAGACACAGAGAAATCACAAAACACACTTACTCTTGAATGATGTTGGTGATGATGTATTAATTATAAGAAGTCAATGTTGCAATATAAAACAATAATGTAAGCTATAAAAGCGCAAAGTTCGCCATTTTAACACTTGTATATTATTTCAGTAGATTACAGGTTCGTGCACCATTCAAAATTGAACTGAAAATTACCTTGAATTCAAATTCAGTTAAGAACATCAGTTGAAACCTGTTTGCAAAATTGCAATTTGAACTTGAATATAAGGAAGTTGATTACATTTAAATCGTGTGGGTGCAGCTGTAACAATACAGCTTAATATTTGAATACGAATTACGTAGCATTTTAACATAAGCAGCATATACTAATTTCCCCTCACTATCACGAAAATTTATGTTATTTCTATTACCTGACTGAAAAGTCTGGGCATCATTTTTATCTTAGAATTATCCAAATATAAAGTACATTATAGTTACTTGCACATATAAAAGATCAATTTCAGCATCTACCATTTAGAAAGTAAATCAATTATATATTTGTTTATATCTTGCTATATTATATTTTTTGTTATGTTATTGGAGTAAATTTCTTTTAAATAAAATGTATTCAATTCTTCTTCCTGTCATTCAAATTCAAATTCCAATTCAACATCCTACAAGGTGAGGCAAATTTAATTCAAAATAAATGAATGGAATGGGGCACAATTCATAAATTCTGAACAACCTTGGTACATAATGGGCTATCAAATCAAACTTGCTATGTGTTCTGTCACGTAAGTGACAGAAAGGTGAAGGTGAACCATAATTTATGGTCAGCAATGATAGAGAACTGTGCAACTCAACCAAAGATGACATTTCACACAGCATTGTGCAGGAAGCCATTTTGCTGGTCTGCATTCTATTTTGTGAGCAGACATGAACCCCTCAGACCATCTCAGTACTGAACAATTCATAGTGATATACAGGCTAACCTGGGGTGACATGATGAGCGTCCTTCATCTGGTGCAGGATAAAGTGAAACACACCAGAATTTTGCAGTCAGTCCACTATGCAGCTTCTGACAGCTCTCTCTTTCTATGCCATTGGTGGATACTTGCAGACCAGAAAGGCTCAATTGTTTAAATCTGTGTATGCATTGATCAGATTTCAACCATGTGTATAACTATATACAGTGCCCTCCACAATTATTGGCACTCTTTGTAAACATTTTTGGAAAGGGTTAGAAAAAATCTCACACTGAAAAGTCCTATCCAATATCCAAACTTTAATTGAAATAAATTTAATCAAATAAAAACAAATCCTTCATCAAGAAATAATTATTTTCAAAAAAACACACAAACAACAATTATTAGCATCCTTGGAAATTATAGTGAACACAATGTAACTGAAGCATGTTTTCCCTAAGAATTGTACAGTTTTGTGTTGATTGGAGTGTGTAGGGACATTCAAGCTGTAATCCATGACTTCCTGATTAACTGGGGTAACAAACAAAAGGTGACACAGAGGCCAAATCCCTTTAGTCATCCATCAACACGTGAAAGATAGGAGAGCGCACAGACCAAATGAGGGAGAAGTGTACCGAACTTCATAAATCAGGGAATGGGTATAAAAATTGGCTACCCACCCGAAAATGCCCAATTCTACTGCTAGGGCAATAATAAAAAAGTGGACATCAACCTGATTACATTTATCTCAGTGAAAGACTGGATTTTCCTCATTTTTTCACATGAAGCTACTTCACCAAAAGGTGGATTTTTTTTCTAACCCTTTATACAAATCTTCATGAGGGGTGCCATTAACTATGGAGTGCAATGTTCCAGATGGAGGTGGCACCATGTATGACACTACAATTGGTTTTCACACCATGGTAGGCATTGTAGGTGCAGTTGATGGGGTGCTCAACCCTATTCATACCTGTAGCTTCTCGAATCCCATCCGCGGCGGTCGAATTGGGTTCATGTCACTAGGCCTAAATGTCCAGGTGATATGCAACCACCAAGGACATTTTACAGACATTGTCACCAAGTGGCCTGGGGTTACACATGATATTTATATCTGGTCCAGCTTTGGAGTGTGGCTGATGACAATGGATGTTGTGCTTACTGGTGACTGGTTACTGGGAGACAGCAGGTATCTGCTTAACCAATACCTGCTGACTCCAGTATCGCACCCCCAAACAGTGGGTGAGAAGAGGAACAACACTTCACACCAAAGAACACAGACTGCTGTAGAGGACGCTTAGGACATACAGACGATGCAATTCTGGTGCCTCCACAAGTCCTTGGTAGCTCTAAAGTTTCCCCCCAAACAAAGCTGTGCTGTTATCATTGTGTGATATTCTGCACAACACTGCAGTAATTTTTTTATTGAAATATATTTTTGACCACCTCCTCAATTAGTTGTTTTAAGGCTTCTTTTGACAAGTTGTACTTCCTTTCCCTAATGCTGCTTGCTAATATTCTTTTTTTACACGGCAGCAAATCACGTTTTGAGCCCATTTATATATGTTTAACAAATAGGTTAATTTTGCCCCTAATTTTGGTTGCTTCTGTTTAATTGATTTTCTATATACATATATTGCATTGTATATTTTTTACATTTTGCATGTGTATGAGGTGACAACTATATATAACATATATTTCAGCATTTTAAATACGTGTACGTGTTTTTGACAGTGTGCTTTTCGTATCTGGAAGCTGTGGAGGAGCTAACAAAGTACTAGGCCTACTCAAAGTTTGTTTGTTGTTTCTGGAATAACGAAGGGTTTAGGGAAACTCGTCCTCGTTCTTTTAACTGCGTCGTTTATCTTTGTCCTGGGTCTCAAAAGCTTGCTTAACGGTACGTCATTCGTAAGTTATATCTTTAAACAAAGAACTTATGAATGACGTATCATTAAGAATATTCGGAAAACTCACCCGTGGTCCCCAAAACGTTCTTTGTTAAGTATGTCTAACGTAAGAAATTCTTTCGTAAGGTTGACCTGAGCCAATCTTGGTTGGCTTTGTAACAGTAATTAGTTCGTTATCTAGTATCTAAGATCAATCGATTACTTAACACGAGTTTCCAGAAACCTATCGTAACTAAAGTAGTTAATCTCTTTCGTAGATTTACCCACTCATTATTTTCCATATGTCGTTCTTTACTTGAACTTTTGCCTGCTGTCCTGTCACAGATACCGGCCAAAATAGATGTCAAAAACACACTCACAATCTTTTTTGGACAACGTCATAATGCTGATGATATAATAAGAGGTCAACACTGCAATATAAAACTATAATGTCGACCATAAATTAGCACAAATGGGACTCGTTGTTGTAACACTTGCATGCCATTTGTGTACATAACAGGGTTGTGTACCATTCAGAAGTGACTTGAGAATGACCTTGAATAACAAATTCAATTCGTAAATCAGTTGAAAAGACGGTAGAGAATGACTATTAAACTTTAAATATGTGAAAGTAGAAATAAAATTAATTGATTTTACAAAAATTCATATACATAGTGCAAGTGCAGCATTAACAATACAGCTTAATATTTCAATTTGAATTACCCAGCATGTTAAGCACCATTTGCGACGAGATATATTGCACTCGCTATTTAGATCCGTCGCCGTAACTCAAGCGCTGTCTCGCTTCAGTGATTGTTTTAAGGGGGTTTAAACTGCGCAAGGCACAGAAGTTAGCTGCAAGCGTCGTCTGCATACATTAAAAGTGTGTGTCACTTATCTAGTGTCGGCAACCGCCTAGCTACCTCCTTGGTTACGAGTGCAGTCAGCAAATGCCACTTTAACATAAACAGCTTACATTGAATCCCGCCCATACCCTTCATCACGTGATCACAAATATTTACCGCAGTAAAAAAGTACCCGTCGGCCATGCCCCCCCTTCTCCAGTAACTGCCTGAAAAGTCCGTGCATGTCACTGTTATTCATAATAAATACCACATTTAAAGTGTCGTCTATAGAATAAACTGATTTTGTGTTTCATGGTGAAAGAGCACTTCATACAGTCATAAACCTAATGCTATCACAGCCCTATCTATCTGACAACCCCCGGGAAAGGCTACTGCATGCATGCAAACTCCACACAAACAGTAACACACATAAACAGTTAAATATAAAACAGCTATAAATATGTGCCCATGAAAAATGACTTTTGTTATTGGTAGACTAGGCTGAAACAATTAAGCAGTATTGTCTTATAATCATACAAATGTAATGTTCACTCAGTAGTACTTGAGTACATGAGGTTAATATATGCCTCTGTCATATTGGAAGTAAATTTGTTTAGTAATTATTTATGTTTTGCTAGATTAAATGACACCCATGTGTTGTATGATTGCATTGAATTAAAATCTTCTTACTGTAATTTCAACATCTTGCAAAATGATATATTCAAAATTCAAATCATAAATTCTAAACAACCCCGGCAAGCTGCATAATAAGCTAACCAAACAAACTTGCTATGTGTTCAGTCACACCTTTTGAACCGGGAAGGCGAATCACCCCTCACAACCAGCAATAGCAGAGAGCTCTGCAAGTTAACAGAAGACGGCGCTTGAGACAACACCATCCAGCTGCTTTTGCCCGTGATCATGAACCCCTTGGACCATCTCAGTAATGAACAATGCATAGAGAAATGCAGGTTGACCTGAGGTGAAATAATGAGCCTCCTTGGTCTGGTGCAGAATAAATTGAAAAGAGGAACACACTGGAATTTTACCATAAGTGACCCTTGCAGCTTCTAACATCTCTGTGCTTCTATGCCACATGGGGAGTCTTAAAGATCATAGGTGAAGCGCATGGCCTCAGCAAGGCTGCTGTGTCCTGCACCTGTGCATGCAGTGATCGCATTTCTGTTGCACCTATATACAATGTCCAGCAGGAGGAGATGCCCTGCATGACACTAAAATTGGTTTTCATGCCATTGCAGGCATACCCGGCCTTGTAGGTGCAGTGGATGGACCAGCAACCCTATTCATGTATGCAATCCCATCTGCACCTGTCGAAAAGAGCTTTTGGCACTAGGCCTAAGTGTTTAGGTGATATGCAACCATCAAGGATGTTTTTACAGACACACGACGGTTATATTTGGTCCAGCTTTGGAGTGAGTCAGATGGCAAAGGATGGTGTGTTTGCCGGTGGCTGGTTATTGCGAGACAGCAGGTATACCTGCTGATTCTTGTGTTGAGTTCCCAAACCATGGCTGAGGAGAGGAGTAACCCCACACACCAAAGAAAAAAGGATAACAATTTGTACCTTTGCTTTTCACTGTGCCTTACCCTCAAGACTGCCAATTGTACCCTTAGCTGTAGGTAATTGTACCTTTAAAGGTACAGAAATGTTGTAATTATTTTATTAAAATACATAATTTGTATATGATATATAAAATTTTGATCACCTTTTTACTTTCTTTTCCTATTGTTGGATTTAAATTATAAGGAAGTACCATCACATTTCATAATGAATTCATAATGAAAGATAAGGAACTGCCTGCTGATTATGTATTTTTTAATTTATTTTTGAAGGTGGAGGGCTTCCTCTATTTCCAGCACCCTTGGAATGCACACAACTGTCTAATATGCCAATGTCATAGTATATCGATACTTTGGTTAATGAGGTTGATAAGAGTTGACACTGCAGGTTCATTTACATGTAAGTAAATATATTTTTCCCCAAAATACTCTGGAATAATCCTTAGTAGTCAACAATAAAGCACATTGAACATTCTGTTATGCTGAGACAGTAACGCAACTTTCAGCTATTGTGCCATCGCTCCTTCCAGTAGCAATGTCCTGCACATATATTGGTGCACGCAGGTGTTTTATAGAACAAATAAAAATAAAATTGTAAGATATTACAATCTGGGGAGGTGGGTTTGTGCACTCAGTCGGCGAAAATCATATTTACGGGCAATTTGTTAATTCAGGATTTGGTTTGTTAGTTTTGTATTTTAGGTTATCCCCAGTTCTGATTAATGAAATATTTCGAAGCATCACTGCAGTGCTATATTTATAAAGAACACCACCTTCTCTCATGTCACAGTCAAGCAGCTGCTGCATGGGGGGAATAATGATGGACTTTCGGTCCGTCGATGTCAAGTTGCTTGTCTAAATACTGTTTCGCGGGCAAACGAGATCTTCTTGGACCATCTTAGTAACGAACAAGTCACAGAGAAATACAGGCTGGCCTGGGGTGAAATAATGAGCCTCCTTGGTCTGGTGCAGGACAGGGGCGTTTCTAGCTATTGGAAAAATTAGGGGCTAAGTCAAATCCCTGAGGCTTGACTTTTTTTTTTTTTGAAGGAAGATTGACATCTGGGCTAAAATACTCCTGGCTATAATCCCCAGTGATCGGACCTAACAACACCCATGGGGCAGGATAAATTGAAAAGGGAAACCCACTGGTATTTCGCACTCAGTGCACTGTGCAGCTTCTGACAGCTCTCTGCTTCCACGCCACCAGTGGATTCCGGCGGGCCTGCAGATGCACATGGCCTCAGCAAGGCTGATGTATTCTGCATCTGTGCATTCGTGCATTGATCACTTTTCCATTGCTAAGTGCACACAACTACCTACAGTTTTGAGTAGGAGGGAATGCTTTGCATGACGCTAAAATGGGTTTCCACTACAGGCATATCTACCGTTGTAGGTACAGTGGATGGGACACCCAACCCTATTCATACTCACAGCATCTTGAATCCCATCTGCTCCTGTCGAAAAGGGTTCTTGGCACTAATGCTGCATTCCAGTTGAACTCGTAACTCATAAATCCTGAGCTCCTAGTCGGAAATTTCAACTGGAATGCCCCCTGAAGTCAGAATTCCGGCTCGTGAACTCAGAGAAATCGACACAACCCCAAGCCCAGAATTCAAGATGGCTGCACCTTTTATCAACAGAATTTAAGGCTGTAGTTTTATGCTGTTTACTAGGAGTTGCATCTTATTTGTGGCTCATTAAATCGGTAGTACACACAGTACTGTCCAACCACTATCTGTGGACATGTTGCTATACGCAAAATACCCCATAATGTGTTATTATCCTAACAACAGCTAGCAAATAACTGGACTTGAACTGAGGCCCATTTCATTAAGCAGAATTTCTTGCTTAAGCGGACAGCTTGTCGAATTTAAGGTAGTCTGGGCTAAATGGAAGTGAACAAAGATAAAGGCCATTTAAACTGGGGCACCTTAAATCCGACAAGTTATCCAGGGATGCGTTTCCCAAAACCATAGTTACTAACTACGCTAGCAACTTGCGTGGTTCAAACTACTGTGGCACGGCGGTTTTGAGAAACAGTCGTATTTTGAATGTTGGTTAGTTTGAACTACCAAAGTACGACGCATCGGTAATGCGAACTTCTGTCATTGTTTGGGAAATGCAGCCCAGGTGAGCAAGAAATGTACCCCTTTGAAACAAGTCCCTGGTCCTGCTGAATGGTTTTCCGACTTTCTGTACACTGTTAACTCGTGTGTGACGTCATTCTCAGTTCCCAGTTCTGACCTCCGAGGTAAATGGAACACGGCAAAAGCCTAAATGTCCAGGTGATATGCAACCACCAAGGACATTTTACAGACATTGACACCAAGTGGCCTGGGGTTACACATGATGGTTATATCTGGTCCAGCTTTGGAGTGTGGCAGTTGACAATGGATGTTGTGCTTGCTGGTGACTGGTTACTGGGAGACAGCAGGTATCTGCTTAGCCAATACCTGCTGACTCCAGTATCGCACCCCCAAACAGTGGGTGAGCAGAGGAACAACACTTCACACCAAAGAACACAGACTGCTGTAGAGGACGCTTTGGGCATCAAGAGATGTGATTCCAGTGCCTCCACATATAGCTCTAAGATTCCCCGCTGAATGTCACTCTGTTGTTCTTGTTGTGTGTAGTATGCATTGCAAAAGTCGTTTTACTAAATATATGTTTGGTTACTTTGGTTACTTCTCTGTGTTCTTTATTTATTTCCGAATTAGTACAAATGAGTTTTTTTTAAATTACATTTAGATATGCCTGGTATGACAAGCATGTAACATACACTGCTCAAAAAATTTAAGAAACACATCAGATCTTAATGGGAAAAAAATCATGCTGAATATCTATACTGATACGGACTGGGTAATGTGTTAAGAACAAAAGGGGGCCACATTGTTTGATGGAAATGAAACTTATCAACTTACAGAGGGCTGAATTCAAACAGACCCCAAAAAAGTGAAAAGAAGATGGAGCAGGCTGGTCCATTTTGCAGAAATTTCATTGCAGCTACTCAGAATCGTACTCAGTAGTTTGTATGGCCCCCATGTGCTTGTAGGCATGCCTGATAATGTCAGGGCTGCTTCTAATGAGACGACGGATGGTGTCCCAGGGGATCTCCTCCCAGATCTGGACCAGGGCATCACTGAGCTCCTGGACAGTCTGAGGTACAACCAGGTGCCGTCAGATGGATCCAAACATAATGTCCCAGAGGTGTTCCATTGGATTTAGATCAGGCGAGCATGGGGGCCAGTCCACGGTATCCATTCCTTCATCCTCCATGAACCGCCTGCATACTCTCACCACATGAGGCTGGGCATTGTCATGCACCAGGAAGAACCCAGGACCCACTGCACCAGCGTAGGGTCTGACAATGGGTCCAAGGATTCCATCCTGATACCTAATGGAAGTCAAGGTGTCGTTGTCTAGCCTGAAGCGGTCTGTGTTTTCCTCCATGCATATGCCTCCTCAGACCATCACTGACCCAATGCATGGACTATTGCACCATATCAGCTGCAAACAATGTGCTTTGCATGGCAATAAAATTGGCTTTCATGCCAGTGAAGGCATACCTGGCCTTGTAGGTGCAGCAGAAGGAATGGTCATCCCCGTTCATACTTCCAGCCTCTTGACTCCTATCTGCACCCGTCAAAAAAGGTTCCCGACTATAAATGTCCACCACCAAACCAGTCATGCTGAACAATGTTACAGGCAGCATAACATTCTCCATGGCTTTTCCAGACCCTTTCACGTCTGTCACAGGGTGAACCTGCTCTCATCTGTGAAAAGCACAGGGCGCCAGTGACAGACCTGCCAAATCTGGTATTCTATGGCAAATGTCCATCGAGCTCCACGGTGCTGGGCAGTGAGCACAGGGCCCTCTAGAGGACGTCAGGCCCTCAGGCCACCCTCATGAAGTCTGTTTCTGATTGTTTGGTCAGAAACATTCACACCAGTAAGCTGCTGGAGGTCATTCTGTAGGGCTCTGACAGTGCTCATCCTGTTCTTCCTTGCACAAAAAGCAGATACTGGTCCCACTTATGGGTTAAGGACCTTCTATGGCCCTGTTCAGCTCTCCTAGAGTAACTGCCTGTCTCCTGGAATCACCTCCATGCCCTTGAGACTGGGCTGGGAGACACAGCAAACCTTCTGGCAATTGGCACATATTGATGCACCATCCTGGAGAAGCTGGACTGTGCTGTGCAACCTCTGTAGGGTCGCCTCATGCTCCAAGTAGTGACACTGATCTTAGCTAAATGCAAAACTAGTGAAAAAACTGTCTGAAAAGAAAAATGTCAGTGCCCCCCACCTGTTAAACCATTCCTGTTTTTTTTTGGGGGGGGTCACCTCATAGCTGTCCCTCTAGAGCACTTGTTAATTTCATTAACATCAAAGCAGCTGAAACTGATTAACAAACCCCTCGGCTATTTAACTGACCAGATTAAAATCCCAAAAGTTTAATTGACTTGATGGTATATGCTGATTTAGAAGTGTTTCTTAAATTTTTTTGAGCAGTGTATATTTAAGAATATTAAATACGTGGGATCAATGTTCCTATTATTGGCTGGCTGTGATTTTCTTACGCGAGGCTGGGGAGGAGCCAGCAAAGTACTACTTAAAGTTTGTTTGTTAATTATGGAATAACGGAGGGTTTGTGGAAGCACCTGCGGATCTCACATACCTCCATAGCCGCTCGTTATTTTCTACATTGTTCTTTAGGGCCATTAGAACTTTTGCCGGCTTTTCTGTTAGAGAGATGGAAGTCGCCATAAACAGTCATTTTGACGTTCTTTTTTGGACAACATAATACTACTACTACTACTACTACTATTACTACTACTACTACTACTACTACTACTACTAATAATAATAATAATAATAATAATCATGATATAATAATAATTCATCAATATTATAATATAACATTATAATGTAGGCTATAAAAAGGACTGTTTGTAGTTTTGAGGCTTGTATACAATTTCAGAACATAATTACTTCACCAATCAAACTGTATTCAGTTACATCCTTCGAAATGGGAAGGTGGATCACCCCTTATTTCCAGCAGTCACAGCTGTAGCCATGCAGAAGACTCCGCAACTCGAACAGGGTTCCAGATGACGTCGTCCAAGAAGCTAAGTTGCTGGTCTAAATGCTGTTTTGTGGGCAGACATGAACCTCTTAGATCCGCAAAGGGCCGGTGTGTATGCAGGTTTTCGCTGCAACTAAACTAATTAAAGGAATTGGCTGAAGAGTCCTGACACCTGGGTTTGAACAGCTGACCTAAAGGTTATCCCAAAAACCTGCATGCACACCGGCCCTTTGCGGATAAGATTGGCCACCCCGGCCTTAGAACATCTCTGTAATGAACAATTAATATATAGAGAAATACAGGTGATACAATAAGCCTCTTTGATCTGGTCCATGATGATATGGAATGCGGAACACACTGGAGCTTTGCTTCTGACAACTTCTCTTTTATTAACTGTTGGTGATGCATGGCTGCGGCTTCCAAATTCCTGCATGCATGGACTATTGCGCCAAATCAGCTGCAAACAATGTGCTTTGCATGGCAATAAAATCGGCTTTCGTGCCAGTGAAGGCATACCTGGCCTTGTAGGTGCAGCAGAAGGAATGGTCATCCCCCGTTCATACTTCCAGCCTCTTGACTCCTATCTGCACCCGTCAAAAAAGGTTCTTGACTATAAATGTCCAAGTTATATGCAACCATCAAGGACGTTGTACAGATGTGGCCGAGTGGTCAGGCAGAAAACATGATGCCTATCTGGTCCGTCTATGGAGTGTGAGGGAACTGAAGCTGGGAATGGGTGCACTGAAGAAGCGGGTTGGGGTGAAATGGATGGAAACTCATCACACATACACCCCTCCAGAGAGCTCCTCAGTAGTTGGCCCCAGTCTGACCTGGGCCTGCTCTTCTTCTGGTGGGAGAAGGAGCCTGTTACTGCCCACCACTAGTTTCGGCTCGTTGTCTTCTCACCTCATCACCCTTTATTTTGACAACACTGGGAAATTCATGCCATCTTTTTCTGGCTTCAGTGCCCGGTCTTCTTTGAGCATCACACACACGTATTTTCCATACAATCCCAGGCTACGTTTTTTCCTTTTTGCAGTTGTATCAGCTTCCGAACTTAATTTTGGCCTCCTCCTCTATAAACTGCATTGACTTTTCCTTTGGGAACTTTTATTTCCTATTCATATTGTTGCTCGCCGTTGTTCTTGTTTTCAAGAAAGTTCCATCACAGTTTGAGCCCATTTATAGATTTTTGACTAATAGCTTCATTTGATTTGGTGTTAATTTTGTATACACTCACGTGTTCGCATTGATTCTTTCTGAGTTTTATTCACCTGTGTGATGTGACAGTAAGACACATTTCATAACTGAAACAGGTAAGTTCAATGTTCCTGTCATTGACAGTCTGTGCTTTTCCCACATGGACGCTGGAGAGGAGCCAGCAGCATCCATATGGGGGGGTCACCATGGTCTGGAGCCTAATATGGAGCTCTGGGCATGAGGCAGGGAATAAACCAGGGTGGGGCACCAGACCCATCGCAAGGGAGACCAACAAAGAAGAAATTTAAATTAATTCGTTAAACTATGGATAACGATTGGCTTGGGGAAACACTACCAAAACTCATTCATTTTTGTTGGTTATTCATGATGATCTATTGTTTTCAGGAAAAACAGCTCTGATCAAGATCGAAACGCAGACCACGGCTCAATCATGCGTCATTATTTACAGGACAAAAAATAGGTTGCACATCATACGACAGCTCCAAGACTGGCAAATTCATCTTTAAAGAATAGTAAATTCCTAAGGATTATGTGCTGAAATGTGGTTGTCTCCAGCATCAGTCTGCCAGTAGGCCGATTACAAATGATTTGTCCACTAGAACTACCACTAAACCGGCCCAGCCTGTAATACTGCAATACTATCACTAGATGGCCCTATTGGTATACATTCAGCAGAAAAAAACTATTTACAGCATCTACCCCTATTGGTAAAAGAGATTGGTAAAAGGGACCCCCAAAGACAAAGAGAACCTATCTATTATTATGCTTCTCTAAATTTTTGAGAAACACCAGATAAGTACCACACGATTTGCCTTAAATTTAATTCAACATTCGAGGAAATTAAAAATGAGAAAACAGGTTACATTTTTTTGTCTCGATCTTGTGGTTTCTGTCGCTATATTTATACAACTAATTTATAAAATAATAAATTAATTTAAAAAAATAAAAAATAAAATAAATAAATAAATAAATAAATTTTCTTTCATAAAGCCTCATTAGATTTTCATTGTAGAGCATTATTAAATTAATACTTTAACAGAGAGAGTAAAAAAAACATTATTTGTAACTAAACTTTGTGTGCAAAGTTCAACTATAGCCTAACTCGTGTTTTTCAGTTACTTTTCAATAACGATGATTATAGGGTGACTAATGACAATAAGGTATAAATATCACAGTTTCATACTTCAAAAAAAAAAACTAACATGTATTTTCTGCCTATATACTGTACCCTGTGACATTTGTCTTTTACATATTCATCACAGGCTATTTGAATAGGTATGGATGCTTGATAAAGGCTTTTAAGCATTTTTATGCCCATTCAGCCAACAAAAGTTATCAGATTATCAGGCCCAAGACATTGTAAAACATATATCCATCCATCTTCTAAGTGCTTATACGGTTTAGAGCCGCGTGAGCACCGTTAATTGTTGGTCAGTTGTGTCAGTTATTTTTCCGAGTGAAATATCACAGTTTCCTCTGGAGTTCTTAGAACTTTTCTAACAGCAGTAGCAAATAGATAGATAGATAGATAGATAGATAGATAGATAGATAGATAGATAGATAGATAGATAGATAGATAGATAGA
>JAABNY020000034.1:10247301-10284893 GCA_015164015.2 Brevimyrus niger
TTCCTAATGTTTGTAATTTTCACAGTTGCTTTCTGGAGAAACCCAGACCCATTTAAAATGCATAATGGTAGTTTTATTGATCTCGAAGGTGTATATACAGTTAATTAGTGAATAAAGAGTATTTTGGAAATGGACTTGTTTTGTAGAACTTCGTCAACGCAATGTGACCCCGAAGCCACCTGTTATGGGGAGCCCCGCAGGCTCCGCTGCTCAGACCCCGATTGTCCTACCAGCCACCCCCTCTGGCGCACCACCACGCTCAGCCCCTGGTGGACCCCCCGAGAGAGGCCTGGCGTCCTCTTCTGCTCAGCAGACCCCGCTGAGAAGGCCTGTGCCCCCTGGGAGCGTCATGGGAATGGGTACGTTAGCTGCCGACATGGGTGGTGTACCTGTATAAAATAGGGCTGACGGTAGCTTAGCGCTCACATGACGTGCCGTTGCTTCAGAGATGGACCTTGATGTTTTGAGCATGCTCTTAAAATGGCGGCAAGCCAGTTCTGTTAATTTTTATCCATTTATATGTATCGGTTTAGATTAAGTCATCCATTGACCGTGCTTAGCAACCAGGGCATTAAGAGTAATAAGTGTAAGTATCCTTTATGTGAATTATGAAGAGCCTGTGGATAGTCATATTTTGTGATGCTTCTTGCTTGCCCTTGATGGGGAGATGGCCATCATTATGGAACAACGCGCCCCAGATTTTGTCTGTCTTTGATGTTTTGTAGTGTCGTTCTGTTGCCTTAAGATGGTAAAAGCTAATAGAAAATTGAAATTCCAACACTTTACACAGCAGGCATTTACGATGCATGTTATACTTAAGTGGCTTAAGTTAACCAAGCTAACTGAGAAATCCTGCTTTGTGGAACCCCCACCCCCCCGTTTGGAAATGGATCAACACTGCACTATATCATCTGCCCTAATCCCAAGGGAGAAATTAAGGTCCTTGCACTTCAGAACTAGATTTGTGTCATGGTGATCTGTGTGCATTAAGTGCATCCAGAATTTTATTTGCATCATCCCTCCTAAATTGGAATTATTGGCATAATTGTAATGATCTTTAAGATGGCAAGGCCACAGTTCTTTTAAACTACGGCAAAAATCTGTCTTTGGGCTGAAACCAAGGAAGGAAAGGCAACGTGATCGGTCGTGCGTTGGGGATGAGAAAGTGGAAACGCGCTTGATGTGATATACCACAGTGTCTCCATATGCTGGCAAATGAATAAGCAGCGGGTATCTGAGACTTTGCCAAGATCTGTGGAGATGACAAGTCGTCTCGCGATGATCGCTCTTGATCTTTAATCATAGTAATTAACGCTTACCGAAACAGCAGGACCTTTCGAAACGCTGTTCTTGTGGGATGCTCATTTTAAAGTAATTATTAAAAATTGTCCCTCTTTAAAGAGTTTATCTTCCCTTGTGCTTAATGGTAGATGAATGGGATAACATGCCAATGACAGGGCACTTTACCCCTTTTGCTAGTGT
The DNA here is from genome assembly GCA_015164015.2 of Brevimyrus niger. NCBI lineage: Eukaryota > Metazoa > Chordata > Actinopteri > Osteoglossiformes > Mormyridae > Brevimyrus > Brevimyrus niger. Next base: position 10,248,784 of record JAABNY020000034.1, read on the forward strand.
TGCCAATTTTTTGTATTCTGATGGGGAAGGACTGCTAGACCTTGACTGCCTGTAATGCTTGTTTTCTAATAGGCATGCACCCCCCAGGCCCCCCCCTTGCCAGGCCCATCCTCCCACGGGAACGGGGTACCATGGACCGCATCATTGAGTACATGGTCGGTGACGGCCCTCAGAACAGGTAATTGCAGCTTAACGGAGATGCCGTGAATTCGGAATGGCTGTTGACTCTCACCCCAATGAGTTTGTTCTTGGTTGGTAATACTTTAGGGTATGTTCATTCAGAATTAGATTCCAGCATTGCAAAACTGAAGGAGGAGGAGAGCGTAATACACCCTCCTTTGTGGGCAGCCCCACTGGTTTTCTTACTTGTTTGCTTTGCTTTTGTTATAAGTTACAGCGGTTTTTAATTCGGCAGATTCCATCCATACCACTCGCTCCCCTGTTACTGGTTATCCATGGGTTACTGCCAGAATGGTTCCGTGTGAAAGACGAACTAATCCGATCAATTAATACCCCTTGAGAATGACATCTGAGGAGTGATGTCTCTGCAGGATCTGAATACATATTTTTAAAAAGCTGAAATTCCGAATTTGTAATGGTAAATCAGACGTTAATCCATCGTGGTACCATTAGTGCAGAAAGCAGGCACTGGTGTGTTGAAAATTTTGCTCAGAGTTGGTAGCTTGACTTTAGAGCACCCCTTGGATGACCACAAACCAGCATGTTGTTAAACGGTGCAGACTCCAGGGATGTAAAATGTATTTCCCCTACTGTCTGCTACAAACCTAACTTAGGCTTATGACTTTGTGATGCTGTTCCTTTATAGTTGAGATTTTGTTAAATGTCTTTAGTTCAGCTACTGCTTAAAAACTGATTATTCATATATACTTTCTCATTTTAATTATGCTGGAGGGTATTGGTTTTATTTCATTTTAAAGTGTTCATTTTTAGACTAAATAGATGGAAATTTCATTTTCATTCAATGTTTAATTCAAGAAATCACGTGGAAGAAACTCATTGCAAGATGGTCTCGGAAGGAAAAACGCACAACACACTTTAGAAATGGGGAAGAAAGGTTGTTTTAATTTTCTCTTTAATGAAACATTTTGAGAAGCTTTGTGGGTCAAAGGCTGTGTTTTGATCCTTGCTTGTTCAGCAGGGGGTCTTATGGTGGAGCTGTACTTCTCAAGGTTGGCAGGCCTGGAAATGGGGAAACTCTATGGTTTGTCTTGTTACCCACTGCGGAATTACAATAATAAAATCACTTTTTTTTTTTTCTTTTTTTTTCCTCCCTTCCCTAGATATGCTCTCATATGTCAGCAGTGCTTCTCCCACAATGGCATGGCCTTAAAAGAAGAATTTGAGTTCACTGGTAAGATACCAGGGGGGGGGTTGCAGTCGCTTTTTCTGTCTATGAAATCTTTATCTGCCTCGCGGTTTTTGTCGCCATAATACGACTGAATCTCTGGAGCTCGTCCTTTCAGAAGTGGCGCGTGTACGTTCACGCGTGTCGGCATACAGCTGTACGCCAACCATCTCATTTGTTTGGAAGTAGCGTGATGTTATCCGCCGGCCTCCTGACGCCTTTTCCGGCGATTCTCGTCTCAGCCTTCCGTTGTGCTTACTGTTACGTCCTGAACCCCGCGAGAAAGACCCGACCCCAAGCACCGCGGCTCCCGGAGTTCAGCTTCGAGAGGAGCTTGCGCCCGGAAACGGCCGCCCCGACATCGTCTGTCCTAGAGCCCCCTGCCGAATCCCCTGATCCAGGTACTCCCCCCTGCTATTATAAAGCTGCTCTGTCCTTTTGATACAGCCACACTATAGGCATATTGGTTAATAAAATACCGTTTTTAACATTTGCATTCAGTTCATCTTATTCTCTCTGGGTTCCTTACCCCACGAGTTGTTTTAACTGTATGAGTTGCTGTGATTTTATTATTATTTTTTTCCCCCTCTTTCATTCAGACCAATTGTTCTGAACTTCTTCTGTTTTAAGTAGCCAGACAAAACAAAAGGAGTCACCCCTGTGTGTGGAGTGAGGAGTCCTCTCTGTCTTTAGCTACAGCTCCTTGGAGTAAAGTGCACAGTTTCCATCAGCAACCAAAAGGTTCCTGCTTTTAATGCAACCTGATGCCTGATAGCTCCCTTTAAATAACATGTCCTTGCAGTCAATCAGCCTTTAAATCCAAGCCTGTCCTTATCTGGATCATTTCTGATAGCTGCTGATTTTCAGTAAAAATTGCCCATCAGGATGGATTCATATTTTAATTAAAACTTAATCTAGAGGTCTATTTAATGAATGAGTACTTTGATCTGGGGATATGAAATTCCTACTTATCATACAAGCAGTTAAATCTACAGTTATACTTTGATTTTAATCACTCATGTTATTTAAATCTTGCCTTACCTTCTCGCTGCTGCACGTTGACCTGCCATCAATGCTCCTTTGAATGACTTGGCCAGGCTTATAAAGTCCCCTAACTCAAAATGTGGCTAGTTGCCTTTATAACTGGTCATGTGTCTTACTGGGGTTCACATGGGACGTCCCACAAAGGAAACTGGGACGCATCCTCTGAAGAATGAGTCGTCCCAGTTACTGGGTCTGCATGCAGCTTTCCTGTAGACAGTCAGAGGCACCAGTGATTTCACAAACTGAACTGCTCTCAGCAAAAAAAAATACCGCTAATCTTTGTTCTTGCTTAGATTTTTAGCAGTGACTAGTGTAGCAACCAGGGAGATCAGAGCGATTAATTTTACTGTGAAGCAGTGACTTTTGTGGCACCCTCTGCCATAAGGATTTTTTGACTGGCAGTTTAACATTTAAGGGACATGGTGCATGTTCTTGGAACCCTCAGTCATCAGTAACCTAGCGCTTTAATGTATCTCTTACTCCTGTTGTCTTTTCATTGCACTATAGCTATATGCCTCTTGCATATTATTGTTTTGTATTTACAAGAATGAGCCAGACCTTTTTTGCCACCATTATTTTTCTTAAGTTTTGCGACACAACCTTTTGTAGTTTTGCACTTTTTTTTTTATAGTATGCAGGCCAAGGGAGTTTAATTCTTTTCAGGGGAAAGAACCTTGCAGTTAGACTAATGCAGACAGGGATCATTCCGGATGATAACTTTGCATCAGACTGGACCCTTCTCCAGTGGGATGAAGCGGATGGGTGCGGATTGCCTCTGGAGGGGGGGTGGGTTAGAACCCTTGAGCCACATTAGGCTCTTGGCTGTAAGACTGTGGAAGCCAGATGGGTAGGACTTAGCTTGTGTCCAGAGCTTGGCCTTGCACTCCGAGTGGGTTTCCCTTTGTTTGCGAGGCTGAAACTCCCGCTTGTGCGATCAGAGAGCTTTAGCGCTCGTGTGCCTGGCAAGTCGTTTCTCTACGTTCTTGGGTGTCTCGCCGCCGCCGGAAAGAAGCGGCACACGAGACCGAGCTCTGCATCCTTAACTTCCGAAATGAAACGCACCAAACGACGGACTGCAGAGTTTTTTAGAACTTGCTGGCACTGTAGTGATAATGGGCTGTAAATATGTGCATGCAGCAAATAATTACCAATCATACAATTTCATACACCATCGCTTAACTCCTTAACCTCTAACCATCTGACTATTCAACCTCATCCTCCACCAAACCTTTTTATTATTCAGCCTGGAGTCGACAGACCCTCCTAACCTTTGAGGGGACATTTGCATGATCTTGTTGCTGTACATGTCAGATCCGGTGAGAGGTTAAAGGGCACCCCCCTCACATTTTATCATCTTTTGATGCTGTTTTGTTCAGTCAGCCTGTAAACCTCCACACACACACCCCCCCCCCCCCACCGTGTTAAGTTGCACATTTCACCAGCGTATTAAATACATACTGATGATCTTCTGTGGCTTCTTTGGCGCATTTAAGAGGGAGACTTTCTTTTAATCAGACCTCGGTGATCAACTACATCTTTGCTCTGGATAATTGGGAGCTGGGAGCGGTATGAAATCATAAAAACGTCCGCAATGCATCATCTGCTCAGGGTGCTCATTAAAGCTGATGTTAATCTCGGTTTCTCAGCTGAAAAGGAGCCGGACGCTTCTCCCGCTGAACCAGGAAGCCTGCGGGCAGTGGCTGCCCAAGAGGACTCTGTGGCAGACGGACCCGGAACACCAGAATTGGAAAGCGCCCCGTCTGAAAAGTCTGAAGAGGAGCAAGACGTCTCGCAAATGGAGGTTGAATAAAAACCGTGTCTCCTGTGCGGAAATGAGCGAACAATGTCCGTTGGAATAGGTTTTTAGATGCGTATGTTTACTTGTTGCTGGTTAAGCCTCGACATGCAGCTGGGCAGTTGAATGTAAAATGAGATGGTAGCTGTATGATTTGGGTTAAGGCCTGCTTGCGGTACAGCAAAACATCGGCAGTTGTATCTTTTTCCTTTTGCCGTTTATTTATTTTCCCAAGGCCGCACTTGTGTAAATAACTTCTGCCAGGTATTACATTGTTATTGCTTTTGGGGTAGTATTGGAATGTAGTTTTATTTTCTTTTGGAAAAGGAGCTTATTTGCCATTGTCTTTTTTTAAAGTGGGGAAAACTCTTTTTTTTTTTTTATAGTAGTTTACATAATTTTATGCAAATGCATAAAACTGTCAGGTGCATTAAGTGTTTTCTCGCAGGCATTTAAATGTGTAATAGTGCCTTTAAGTATTGTAAGGGTATTGGGCTCTTGGTACAGTGAGGCAGTCCTCATGTTTACACAGTGATGTACAGCGATGCTTATAGTCAGGCCCTCTCATTTATTCCTGCGACTAAACCCCTACTACACAACCACAAAACTAATAGCATGTGTGCCAAGGTGTGTTGAATCTAGCCCCCCCCTCCCAAAACCATCTAAAATTAAATAAAATATTGTTTTCAAGCTTGGTTTGTGTGGGATTATTCCACCACCCCCTTCCTCAATATTTTAAATGCACCTAAAAATGCATGGCTGAATTCACTTGTATTCCCACTTGTGCACATATTTTAGGTGGATTGAATGGTCTGCTATTATGTCCTGTTTTTGTATTTAATAAAAAAAAAAATGTTGACTGCAGTTTTCATTTAGAAGCTCTGTTTTGTTTGGAGTGCAAAGAGAAGAGTTGCACCCGCCCTGTATACGAAGATGAGCAGAATATTTTGCATTTCTGTGTGTTCATAATAGGCCGATACAGCTTGTCTCTTAAATGTATATAAACCCAGGGGTCATACTGCATATCTGCTCTTTGACAAGACCCCTGATCCCACATTTTTTATTGAAGTGATCAAGAGCTTATAGATACTGGAATTCCCTTTTATCACCTCTTCCAAGCTGAATATAAAAGATTTTTTTAATCCGTCATACTTTAAATGAGTATTTTTGCGCATGTCATTTTGGGGTGGGGTGGAGCTTTGTTTGCTGTGTGTATATATGCTCTTTAATTGTCGGCCACTCCTCATCCATGATTCCAGTAGTGATGACTGACCCTTTTGCTCTTTGATAGGTGTTGGGAGCGTGAGACCATCTTGGGTAGAAATGAAGTATTAGGCATGTTAGTGGTCTGATTTATCGGTCATGCGGCAGCCTGTCAACACACTATCTGGCCGTGTCACCGGGCGGGACGCTGAGGGACGCGGAGGAGAACGCGTTACGGCACATTCCATTTTCATTAGCCAGGCTATTTTAGCTTGTGATCATTTTGTTTTAGCTCATTGATCATTTCGGACAGTGTTAGGTAATGGTGCTCACTCGCAGCCGCAACCAATCTTGCTTACTTGACCCTCTTCATTTGCAAAAAGCGTGTCATCTCTGTCTCCAAGTCAAGACCCTGGCCTTTAAGATTTTTTTTCTTCACCCCTACTTTTTTTTTCTCATATACCCAGGAAGAGGGCCAAACGGGTCAAATCAAATATGTTTCTTTGGAATTTGATAATGTATGTTTACAGAGACATGACCTTCTGTGCTCAGTAATGCATCAAAGTGACACGAACAGTAACCAGCCCAATCGTGCCGCGCTCTGTTTGAGTTTGACCTCTGAACAGTATGAAGAAGGAATAATGTGCCTCAGAGAATGATGCTTGTATCTCTCAACACAATAGTATCGTTGATCAAGACCATGTATGTCACCGTCTGAGTGCATGATGCATGATAAATCTTAAAGCTATATGTAACAGGTCATTTATACGAAACTGACATGTTTTGCTGTCCGCTTTATTTCAGTGTGTCATTTTGTCAAATAACATTTATTTTATGTATATTTTATGCCATGCGCTTGTGCTATTTTTCTCTTTGAAATAACGGTACAATTATTTTTCCTGTTTATTCTTACATCAGTGGAATTTATCATCTTTAACTTTAACCCTCGTTCCTTTTTCCACGCAATAGAAAGGTTCTTGGGAAGCCAGTGTTCAGAGAACAGATGGTGGGCATGAAGACGCTCACATCGGAATGAAACATGAATCCTTCACCCTTAACGTTTCACATTTTGAAAGAGTAAACTTGTTCAATTAGATATATTCACCTGTAACAAAATGTTTTTTTATGTAAATCTTTCATTTTTTACATATATTTTATAAGCTCTTGTTGGTCCTGTTGTCAGGCGCACACATATTACATATACATAGCAATATTTAATATTTCAATATTGTCAGCACTTCACATGTCCCGTCTGACAAAACCTATGCACAGCTGTCTGGGTGCTGCAATCTGTGTGAGAGATGTGTGTGTGTGTGTGTATGTGTATGTGTGTATATATATATATATATATATATATATATATACACACACACACACATGCTGGGCTTTCTGAAGGCCTCCAGTCTCAGTTTGTCCAGAGGAAAGAGCTGTTTCTTCTGCTCAGCGTTATCAGTGAAGCGCTAATTGATTTCAGGAATGATAAATGGCACATATAGCCCAGAACGGCAGTAATTCCAAATGCAGTATGAAAATGTACAGCAGGGCAGCCCCAAGGTCCTCTGCTCTCCCCTCATCCATCTCTCACACATACATGCCGGGGCCCTTGACTCAAATTTATACTGATCTTTTATTTATACCCTGAAAATATGGCAGATAAAAATCATAAGTGTTCTTGATATTGTGTTTTGTCATATCTAGCAGGCAAGATTGAAATCCTGAAAAACAATTTTCTGAAGAAATGAAACAGCATGGCCTCCTGAACCCAGGAGGAAAATAACCTCACCATTTGGGCGGAATATGAAACAGAGGCGCCAAATAACTAAAATAGACAAGTGCAGCGGCTGTTTCGGTTTTCCATTTGCTGCCTTGAGGGGTGAGCACTTCGAGATCCTCGCCTTTCTTAAAGGAGCCTCTTAATGTCATCTCAACACACTCATATCAAATGCCATCATAATGTCCATCTGGTGCAATGATAATTGAAATGGAATTCTCTGTGCGCGGCTGCGCTGCCGTAATCAGCTCCCCAGCCAATCGGAAGCCAAGGACCACGATGGCTGAAATTCACTGTGACAAGTCGTTTCAAGCAGGAAATATATAAATATATAATACGATTGTCACAAAAGCAATTTACATGCCCAGGTTGCTTTATGAATATCAGAGTTCACCATGGGATGTTGACAACGGCATCATTATCAGAGTTGTTTTATTGCACTGCTGTCAGAGACACATTAAAATCAAATTAAAGATTTCAACAAGAGCTTGCCTCAATGACTTACAGTTAGGATTAGGTTTTGAGCAGTTGGCTCTTGCCTATTAGTTCTTGGCTGCTTGGGCTCTAAATGCCACAAGACAAAGTTGAGAGGCGGTAATACATTTGACAAAAGGTCATCAAGCATAGAAGATGTGCTCATTTGAATGGAAATACGCCTGTAAACTAGTCAGTCATAAAAATACTTCTCGAAATATCAACTGCACAGCTGTGCTGCATTTTACACTGAAAATGTGTTTGTATTTTTTTTTATTGATTAGGGGAAATCCAGGCACCGTTTTTCTATTCTGCAACTCACCAGTATGTATGAACGGTTAGATTGGTAAGTGGGTTGGTGCTGAGTGTCAGCCAGCAACAATCCAATATGGCACTGATGATATTTCAATGTGACATGAAGAAAACAGGTTCAGGAAACAAACAATGAACATGCAGGAACCAATAGAATGACCAACTAAGGAACAGGGGAAGAGCAGGCACAAATAAAGAGACAACGAGGCTTAGACAAGGAACAGGTGGAGGCCATTGACAATGAAGCAAACGTTGGGAATTGCTGTAACAAGAAGTGAGGGCAATCAAGAATCACTGCACAATACAACACTAGGGACAGAATGGCCAGTGACATCTGCTGGCCAAACAGGAAAATGATAGACAGGACAAGGCAGGGACCAATCCTGTAGACATATATAGTATGAATAAGGTGATTGTAGCAGTATAACTTTATTGGTTATTGTCCTGCATCTGCTAGAATAACCCAATTGCTTTTTAGTAAGGGGACAGAGACACTAAACACCTATTGTAAGGTTATTGCCTATTTTATGTTCTACAAATATGCAGAAAGTCAATGAAAACAGCAATCACCCAGTAAAGGACAAAACATATCTGTGGAGAATAAAGAAATGATAAATCCAGTAAAGTCTGATGTGGGATAATAACATGAAGCTCAGAGACACATAGTATGCATGTTTTGGACCCTGGTCAGGAACGGGATTTCGTAAGCGGCGCAGTGTGGAAATCATTCCAAGCATCCCGAAGCCAGCAGGTTCATTTTATGGCTTCATCCATTACTGTACTGTCATTGTTAATTGTCTTCTTTTTACCTCTGCAGGATTCTACAAATTGGCCATATCGAAAGTGACAGGAGGAAGAGCATTAAGCACCTGACAAGATGATATCTAAGTTCAATTTCCTGCTCTTCACCTGATTTATACCTGCAGAAGATAATTTTCCTTTCTGTCATAAAGAGCTCTATAAATCAGCGGTACTTATGGGGGGTGCATGCCATGCTCCCCTGATTGGTGTCCTGTGTGTTCACTATTAGGGAACCATCACTGCCGCATTTTCCTCCTTCAAACAAAAATGATCAAGTCTAATACCTTCAAGATTAGGGCGATTAAGAACAAAAACAGGAACTGGAACAGCTCAATATAAGCCTCCATCTAAACAATCTGTGGTAAACTCAATAAAAGTGGGGCTTCTTTCCCGTTGACACCATTATCCATCTGTTTGGACAAAATTGCTGTATCATGGTATAAATCTGTGATTCAAGTGACATATCCTCTAAAATAAAAGGGAACATTAACTGTTCTATCTTCTAGAGGCCCTGGGACTGGCTGGCTATAAGCTCACTCAAGTGTGATGGCAGTCATTCTGTGTTTTACTAGACTCCAGACAATTATCCTTTGCTCCTCTGCCTGCAGAAGACAAACTGCCATGGGGTCCGCTGAAATGATCTCAGATAGATTTTCCAAAATGTCTGTCGCTCGATTGCTTCCATACATTTATTTCCTTTAAATGGGTCAAAAAGGGACGACGCTAATTCATAACGCGGCGCGTGCTTTAAAAGCATACGTGTGAATTCTCTGGTATCATCTGCCCGTTACCTATAGGGTTTAAGGCAGAGTGAGGTCCTCCCATGGACTTTCCGTTGACACCGTATTTAGCCGCAGTCTTTCCTCTTCATTTCAGCTTCAATTGTTCGTGGCCCGCTCTCCCAACATAAATGCAATTTACGGGGGGCTTCATAACCACGCAGATTGAAAACTATAACTGTCTTTGAAATCCCCCAGTGAGGAAGGTCGTAAATAACTATCAATCCCTAGCAGCAACTGGACACTCTGAGATACCAGTTCTTGTTCACGGCGTTGAAACTAAATTTCCCGTTCTGTGTCCAGATGTCTTCTAACAATTGATTCCCGTTTTAGACGTTGAAATACACCTTGCTAACTGACTGCAGGCGTCAAGGTGTCAAGTACGATCCCTCGCATTTACATGGACCACAAGAGAGAAAAACTTCAGTTACAGACTTAAGACACAAGTATGCTTTTTCGGCAGTAGCCAAAGCAAACAAGTTGTGTTTTCTTCAGAGTGTATTTTTAGTGACGTTAAGCCAAGTGTGACACATTGTATTCAGACAGCATTTCTTTCCTTAGCGACATAAGTTTGACACAATCTTTCCAAGAACGTCTACCTGACTTTGCCTCTATTGAATGGCTGCTTATATATAATTTCAGTCACAAAGTGGGGGACACGAGTCTTGGGTTAATAGTTTATCATAACTAAAGAGGAGAACGCTAAAGATTAAGATAGTGAGCTGCGATTCAGCATTACAGCCATGTGCATTTATTACATAAACACCCACGCATGACTCAATCCATCTCTCTTTGGTGCCGACAGATTTTGTTAGATGAAGTTATGCAAAAAGTGCCGCAAATGTGCAGAATTTGTGCTGAATTGAAACAACTGTTAAATTAAATAACTGCTTCACTGGTTTCTTGGAGCAAATGAAAGAATTTCACCTCTTCATAGTTTTTATCTTTGTTTTGGCTCAGTTCGTGTAATTTTCATAATTCATTCATTTGGTCAAGTTCTGAATAAAAATAAGATAATTACCCCTTTGTCATAACGGAAAAACCGCAACCAGAACAAAACGTAAATCGTCCTTAATGGCAACTGTCTTTTATCGAGATGGGTGAGGAATTGCGTGGGAAAGAAAATGTGAAATCTTGAAATTAGATTATTTATCACTCATCCCAATTAATCCGCCCTTTTCCACGTTCGACTTATTCGCGACGCCCATCTACAATTCAGCAAAAATTATCCAGTGAATGGAGAGACGCCGTGTGAATCCCGACTTAATTTCAGGAGCAGTCAATCAATGTCCTTCGCAGAACAACAGAGACATTGGTAACCACACAGCAATTGGCTGTGTTTTCAAGGCCAACCTGGTGCTTGACTGAAGATGGTTTTAAAGTGACCCCAAGAATGAAATAAAGACATTTTAACCAAAGAAATGAATGACTTACACATAAATGCGTGTGTTAAAGAATATTTACTATGATCATAGAAAAACGGCATTTATCAAGTCTCCACCTTCTTCAGCTAAACATTAGACTACTTCACAACTTAATGTATATGTATAACTATGAAAATTATTCAAAATCTGTTTAGGCTAATACGTCGTTGTCATGTTGTCTGCGCACGGTGCGAGTAAATGTGTCTTATCTAAAAATCATTTAATCATAATTATACTCGGAAAACACATTAAGGATACAATAAAGGCTACCTGGCATAGGATCAACTTTGTGCTGTTAAAAAATTGCGAAAACTTGCTTTGACAATTGTCTGCAAGAAGGCGTTTCAGGTTTTCAAGACCAAGTAAGAAGTCCACGGCACATCACTGATGTCCTTGACCTCAAACCTCGCATTTGAGGCTATGGAGTTCAGGAAATATTCTCTGAAAATTAAACAATAAGTCTGCGATGTTTACCAGAATCACAAGGACACGTGCCCCTTTTTACGCCATAATTAAAAAGCAGCACTTTTTTTTATTAAAATATTTCCAAGTGCATTTATAGCATTAAACTAAAAATGTGTATGGTATTATTTCACTACAGGAGGTGCTCTTCCAGTAATATTTGTCTCTGTTTCACAGAAGGTCAGTGCTGACAAGTATCCGTCAGCTGAGTGCAACAGAGCTTGAGAAGCAGGAGGGTGAATTGACTTGGTCTCACCCAAACTCCTCTGCGCCATGAACCATTCAGCACATGCAAACACTGTTGGCGACGGCAGTGCGAAGCCCACGCAAATGTACAGAAAGGAGAGGCGACGTAAAGCTGTCATCCTCCCTGGCGTTAACCCTGTAACTCCGCCATACTAATTGCTACGAAAATTTGCAGGTAGCCCTTTACAGATATATTCCCAATTGCCAAGTATAATTAATAGCTTTACAGTCTTCAAGGCCATAATGCTCATGAGTTATTAATTAGCAATTCATTTTACAGAATAAATAATACTTATGATTGATGATAGAACTTGTAATTGGGCTCTAAGAGTAATGCTCTGGGGACGGTCTTCTCTTGGAAGTGCATGTATTAACTGCAGCAGTGGAACAGCAACCGTCTCCAACAATAGGAATGGCCGGGCTGGGAAACTGTGATACAGCCGGGTTTTCCCATTCAGCGTGGGCGAAAATTCACTCAGGAGAGTGTTATTGTGCGCCTGACGTCTGAATCAGAACGGACCGTATTGGCGTCAGTGTCCCTTCCGTAAAACGCGAACGTTTACTACATTGCCAGTCCTTCTTGAGTAAGTAGTGTTGTGAAATTAATCGGCTGTATAAATATAACCTACATGATAACCTACATTCTTTACATTCATAATTTCACGCGAAAACCACATACATAAACAAATACAATGAACGGTCTTTTCTTACAGTTTGCAGCAGATTTATTATTTCAGCTGCAAACTGACTTTACTAATTATTATTTGGGCCACAAGCTATGTTTTTATCCAAACTGGAAAAATAAGCACCATTAAGGTATGTTGAAAGAATTTTGAAACATTTAAAATAACTGGTAATTTGTATTGTCCCTCACGTATTACTAATAAGGCATAAATTGAATAGCATAGATTTTCATGTCTTGTTGACAATGCTGTTAAATATAAATTTTAATCCAAAGGTAATCTTCTTATCAACTTCTATAACAACACCCCATCTATGTTTCTGCAACATATTCCAGCTAATGGTGATTTCAGAACTAAATTAATATGTGTTTGTGATTTATATTAATTTATGCGAAACCCAGGAAAATAAAGTAGGTCTATATATGTTCGAGTTTTTATTAGGCGAAAACTACATATAAAACCGACCTGTATTTCATCTAACTTGTAATTGTGTCATTTATTAAATTTTGGCATCAGAAAACATTTTTTGTTAGGATATCATCGGTAACTTCTGCATTATTTAAATATGCCGGTGGAATTTGAGTATGAATTAAGCTTTTCATTGTGTTTTGTAACCTGTTAGTGATTCGGTATAATGTTACGGGGCAGCATACTTTCGTTTTCTTTCGCCGTCGCAGAGTGGAGCGTTTCGCAGGATGGGCGACCAGATGCTGCTTTCAATTAACAGCCTTTGTTATGCATCGGGCTTAATTGTTTGTCTTGGCAAGAAGACTGATGACGGCGAAAGGAAAAAAAGTTTTGCATTTGTTCTTCAAAAACTTGTCACTTGAATTTGACAAGTACATAACTGGGCTATCTATTTTCAGGGGGCCCGATTAATTATTTTATTTTATTTTTTAAAAAAAGGTTAAGCTAGCTAAATATTTTAGCCCGCATTGTGTTAGGCGTTAGTCCTTCTAATGGTAATTTATTAGTTTCACAAGCTGAATTTCAGAACACAGGCCTATATTTATTGGCCAGCTAGCTAAGTTTCGCAACTAAGTTCACAACGGTGACTTTGGTTATTTAAGAATTGTAAATAAACGTTGTAAGTGAAATGGCTAAAACAAACAAACAAATGAAAGAGTTAATCTAATTCAAGAAATCTGAAAAAGGCAACTCAGCCTAGTGCTAAGAGTCAATTAACGCTACCCTGTATCATGTTCAATTAGTTCACTCCCCTTTCCACAATAGGCAGCCATGAGCAATTGCTGGTATAACTGTACAGTGTCGCTAATCCGCGGAAACCTCAGCGTTGCTAAGTTACGAAAGCCTCCCGGGGCCCAGTGCTGCGCGGCGTGCTCCTCTAAATGACAGAGGAGAACTGTGAAAACTCAACCCATCTTTGGCTCCGTATCGATTTTACACAGAAGAGCCAACCACTGATGATAGACTTTTGATATATTTTCCCTCAACAGCGGGTCCCTCAGAGTATTACTAGAAAAAAAATCTGTCAATATGCTTCTATTATGATCTCTTGATCTGTGGCCATAAAAACCTTTAGATTCAGCCCTTATTATCAAATAATGGAGAAGGCTATTTTATGTCAAGTGCCCTTGAAGCTGAAGAGCTTTAAAAAAAAAAAAGTTACCCAGCTTCCAAAAACAGGTCATTTGCATGCTGTAAAATAATAGCGCAGACTTTCCGGGCCTAATTAATTTGATTGACTCACAGTGGGGAGGGATCAGCTGTGACACCGTAAGTCTTCACAATAAATACCAACTGATGGGCAGGCCGCATCAATAAGGCCATCACTGGTCTCCCTCACTTGTCACCAGGCAGGGAGTGAGCAATACCAACCCCCTACAGACTTCCTGCTAAGCAGTTTCTGCCCTATTAGCAATTTATAATGGTGATCAAGAAGTCGTCAGCGGGCGAATCAAGACAACTGTCGGGCCCGCTGCTTAATTGGCCTTGTGTGCTTTTTTGATAAATGGCTTGTGACTACAGTAGGGTCCCCGGATTTCATCGCCTTAATAGGCCAGTGTGATTAGATTTACCAACAGATACCAGGTCAAAGGAAAGGAGAGTGGGTGCAAAAATGTTAATTAATATCAATAATGGCCAATTATTAGCGAGACAGAAGGATCCATGCTAGCTGTGTGCTCTAATGGCTCAGAGCTAACGTGAAGAGAAACACTGCCAAATTAACATAACTGTGAATGCATGCTGCACGGCAGAGCTCAGCAAACAGCTGTTATGTTAGTTATTCAAATAGAATTCCTGTTGGTGTCAAAGGCTGTAGTTGCATAATCAGCTATTCTTCTAGGCCATTCTGAAGGCACTAACAATGCCCCTGTGGCCACTGTAGCTCCGCCCCCTGGGCCTTCTGATCAGATGTGACCCCATGTGTACCTGGCATTAACAGAGGAGTTAAACAAGGGGTTTGGTTAACACAGCCTTATGACAGGGGGAATAAGCTTCAACAGACCCAGGCTCAGCTTCTGTGCTCTGCTCTGGTGCCACGTGGGACAGTTTTGTGTGAGGGGCAGGCGTGTATACATATATACAGTCAGTAATGTCAGATTCATGAATTATAAATGCATTGAGAGAGTTTATTTTGTGTGGTGGGACGCGGCGATTCCTTGTACACTTTATTCTGCGTTTTATTTTTTTTTGTCTTTCATGCAAAACCAACAGCTCCTCTCTGGATCTGTTATCTGTTGAATTTTTAGGACCTTCTCCTAAGATATGATTTATTCTTGAATAAATTCCACGCCTGTACTGAATAAATGCATGAAATCAGATCATACAACAGAAGAAAAGGCTATTCAATTACTTTAAAACAGCGGCACTCTCATGGGTTTAATAACCATCCCAGTGAAACCACCGCAGACGCTGGTATCTTGCCGAAAATTAATTCAGCCTTATGTTGCTGAATATTATTTTCTCATCGAAAACGATATATGAGCTCTTTTGATTAACTAGATTGGATTTTACAAAACAATTAAAGCTTCCCTCCCACCGTTGTTTGTTTTCGTACCAGCAAGTTATTGATTGACAAACGGTTGTGTGTTTCGTGGTCTGTGGGGACAGTCTGAGGGCCAAAGGGTTGACACTCTTTGCTCAGGACGCTTGTTCAGCCATGAAGTTCAGCGGTACTGGAGCCAGTCAAAAGTTCAAGTATACCTAAAAATGTGAAGTATGTGTGTCAGATATTCATGCGGGGGTTCTGGCCACAGACTCCAGCCTCAACACTCATCATTTAAGCCTTTAGATTGTAGCTACTTTGAGCCCTTAAGGTGCAAACATACATTTGGTGGCTTTATGCCTACATAATGTTTTCAACCTCCTCTGCTTCTGAACTTTTCTGAATAACATTTTAATTGACTGTGATGGACTGGCATCCCTTTGAGGGTTGGACCCCAACCTTGTGCCCGGCGCTGCCTGGAATAGACCCTCTGCATTGCTGACCAGAATAAATGGCTTGAAGATGGATGGATGGATGGATGGATGGATGGATGGATGGATGGGTGGAAAGCTTAATTGAATTTTGGTTATACTTTAGGTGACCTTTAAACTGGAAGGTGATGTAGCTTCAATACCAATTAATTGTTTTGCTAAGTTTGCCTCTGTACCAAGGCTACAAGCCAGAACAACTGCAGTATGAAATCATCATTGTCCAGTAAAATTCAATATCCTATATGTTAAACTCTGAGAATGCACTTGTTATTGAAGCTAAAAACATTGGGGACTGAGAGCGAATTCCTCTTGTCTTTGTATCTTCTTATGGAATCTATTTGTTGCAATATGAAGAAATAGCAGATTTGTCTGTACATCCCTCCTGAGGGAGCCATAGCCCTCAGACTTTGCCATTAGCACCAGATATGGAATTTCCACTGGGGTCAGTAGCAATTGTGAGAACCCACAGGACGGACGGTGAAGTATCTTCCACCATGATATCACGGCACGAAAATGGTGCAGATAGATTTTATTTATTTTTCAAAATACAAGGCACAAGCTCTAATATTTAGTGCTTCTACTCAAATTGTAGCTATGTGTGTGACTGCCAGAGGCAATTCACTGCAGGTGAACCTGCTGAGTCAAAGGTACCGTAAGGGTACAGCAGTGAGACCCCGCCCCCCGTGGCATTGCCTTTAATGATCATCTTTGGGGTTACCGTGTGTTTTCTTCAACTTCCTTTCCAGCTTTGTAACTTTCACTCCTGGCATTTACTAACGTACTTAATATGTATGTTGCCTGACCATTGGTCCTTCAACTCAGAATAAACAAAACCAAATTATCCATTAAGTGAAGTATCTAAATTATATATATATATGAACCGAAAAAAAATCTTTTTCATATTGCTCATAGTTAAATTTAAATCAGATATTCACGTAGGCCTACCTTCCCGTCATGACAACATTCGACTACTTATTTAGTAAACTGGATATTTTTTTCTCGTAAGGCATTCATCGCGAGGGCTAGCTATATCATATGCCATATATCATCGCAAATAATAAAGTTTCTTACAAATAAAACGAAAAACGCGAAAGCAACGTGTTCCTGTATTTAAAAATGAATTTTGATACATAGTTTCTCCTGTGTAAAGGTAAGTAAAACCGCCATTGTCTCTACACGCTTTGACCTTCTCTATTATAATTTTCCGCATGTAATTCCCCCTAAGGACTTGTCATGTTTGACCAGGGCTGAGGAGATACTGCTGGTAGTACCATCCCCATCCAACCACCGCACAGCAGGTGAGGGAGACTGCAATGGACAACTGAACGCTCCCCTCTAGGGTAAAGCGCACTTTAAATGCTAGTGAATACACCCAGGTTCACAATGCCTGGGGCTGTGAAGGACAGTGTTTTGTCAGCAGGAGAATATTTTCGCTTATTTCCAGGCTCTGGACAGTGTGGCTATGTACGAAGGAATAAGTGTGGGATTTTAACATAGCGGTGTTATATATTATTAGCAAAACGAGGAAAAACAACTGGTACCTCGGGGAGATAATAGACATCAAAATCCAATAGGAGGAATGTAATACAGAAACTGTACGCAATTCAGAGGTATAAATGTACTCCTCACAGCAATGTTGAGGCTAATAGATAGAAATATTTAAATTTTCATTTTTTTTCATTTTCTAGGAAGCGTCACAGTTATTTTGAAAAACGCGACATATGTTTGTATCCACATAGCTGCATTCAACAGATTTCGCCCGCAGTTTACATGAGCGCCCGCGGTGTGAAATGAGCACTAGGCTCCGCTCCACTCTGCCTCTCGTGCTCTGGTGTGTAAAAGTGCTTTATGGTGCCTGCCTCGTCTCTTTTTCACTCGCCGGCTACCCTTTCAGTGCGGCTCCTTGTGTCCCCTCCGAAACAATCAGTGGAGTGGAGACAATGGAGGCGTAATGATAGATCTGTGTACCTACCATCTGTAAGAGCAGCTGCTCCCTTACATCTGTACAATATGCCGGAGCAGGGAGCCTCAGTAATCTGCATAATAAGCGGAGGGCTTATCGCAGTCTAGTTAATAATCTCGAGCGATCGATGCACTTCATTCCCTCACTGTGACTGGGAAAAAAATTAATAAAAAAGCAAAGTTTCATGATGCTCGCTGTAGCCTACCTGAAAATCACAGTGGGGTGACGGCGCAATGGATAGCTGTTGATTCTGCTAAAACCCACAGGTTTTGCCTGTAATAAGCCTGAACTGCTTAAGAACGATATGCTCAATGAACTCTGGTTTGTTTTATTGCTATCTTCCTTACCGGGATGGTTTGTTGTTTAATGTAATCCTCAGGGCAAAAATACGCAAAGAATAAAGAGTTTTCCCCCCATTCTCCTCTACCCAGCGATCAATAAGTTCCGTCACAGCATCTCGAACACAGGTTTAAGGGAACTCTGAAAATGAGCGCTGATATTGCAACCTTTCGAGAAAAACACAGCGTCCCCGTTTTTGTCATTTTCGGCAAAAGGCACAGTAGCCTACTGGGCACGTGTAAGACATAGTTTCACAGGGGACAAAAATAGGAATCTGTAATGAAAGACTGTGGAAAAGTTTTATTAGCTGTTCTGAAATGTGAATTATTCGACCTATAGTTAAAACAAGGATGACTTTTTAAATCAAGATAATGCACTCTCCATTTCCACTGTCAAAAACAGAGGGACAGTAACCACACTATTTCAGATTTCCATTCATTAGAAATACTATTCATATCGCATTACACGTTTATCCACGAAGTTCTATTGGATTTTTTACATAACTTATTAAAGTCGTTACTGCCATCACATCACTTCTGTGTGTTTTCCAGTTTAGTCTCTGTTAGAATTGCATGAGGTCGATGCAAGCGTTTTATTTTTGGAGGGAAATTCAGGGGCGTGAAATAGACACGGGTGCTAAGCAAAGAAGAAATGCGTTTTTATAAAGCACATCACCAAATACTGATACGATCACTGTAATACGTATTTTAAAAGGTCTGGATTTGTGCACTCCGTGAAGTTTTTTAAATACCTTGGGGTATATGGGTATTAAGATTCCTTATAAAATTCTCATTTTTATTCATTTAATGCAATTTATTAAACTCGGTATTGGTCCATAAGCAGACACGGAATTGACAGAAGAGGGCAGATATTGTGCTATTGATAATTCATATTCTTCTGGGTCCCTGTTACCCTTAGTTGCACTGTAAAATCTCATTATAATGGGAGCGTCTCTGTCTGCAGTTCTCCTCTGCCGATATGTGGGGTGCAGCATGAATGCGTCCTCATTCCGAACGTAATCCCCCCAGTCGCGCTAGACCAGTCCTCAGCCACAACCGGGGACACGTTACGTAACCTGCGTCTTAGTTCAAGCGTTTCTCAAAACGACATGAGCTCCTGTGTAACAACTTTTTTAACCACTCAGACAGTTGGGATGTGATTGGGGCATTTGTTTCGTAGAAGGTTATTATTTTGCTTTACAACTGATGCAATTCTCTTCATAATTTGGGAGTTCTCTTAAATGTCGTACATGTCCAGTATGTATAGGCTACCCATATCAAAGCTATGCTACCAATTAAAAACTTAAACATCCTTTGTTAACAAAAGAATTAGACTTACTAATTCAGTAGACCTACCTTATTCAAATATTGTAATTATACCTGCATAACTCTTAATGCTGGTGGCACAAAATATATAATGATACATAACCAAAACATCAAACTGTATATAGGTACAGAGCTGAACAGTGGGCCAGACATAAAATTAAAAAACTTGGCAAATGGTTATTAACACAGTGTTGGGCATTTCAGATCGAGAAGCTACAAATCCAGACCGAAATTTTGTTTCTACCAACCAGGTGAGCATAAAGAGTAACAGTCACTGAGTACTCTCTGGGTTGGTAGAAACAAAATTTCGGTCTGGATTTGTAGCTCCTGGACCTGAAATGCCCAACACTGTGAGCACATGAGAATGAGCCCATATTTTTAATGTAAAGAGCACCTTAAAGGAGGCAATGTTGCCATAACGAGACGCGTGCGGAGCATGGCCCTAATGGCAAGCTTGTCCTCTTTGTGGCCCACGTGCCTCATCATTGTGAGTTTGATTATCTGGTTCTTTATGTTTGGCGGCACAGAGTGGCTGCTCGGCCCCTACACCGGCCATTATCTTCTACCTGCAGATTACATTATGACCAATTACGACGTTCTGACATCTTGTACAAGGCCTGATGGCCACGCCCCCTCACCTCTTTGTAATAGAAGTGCCAGCTTTCTGGGAGTCGGACAGTGAAGAGGAAAAGCCTTACAGACAGGACTGGTCATTAGAACTCTGCAAAAACTTCCCAGCAGCCACTGCCGTCTGCATAACGCACGCCGTAAAACGTCCTGAGATTTACGAGGACCCTTTTCATCCTGGACTTAGTCACCATCTGATAAACAAGCAATCTTAGCTGCAGGCTAAATGATGCTCTTTGAGGTTCTGATTTACAATGCTGTGAATGATGTATTTGCGGTTCCAGTTCTGAGCCTCCTACTGTGATTAGTCATCCGTGAGCTGAAAATTTTCGTCTTAGATCTTTGGCTTACGGCCCTGGAAAAAGTCTTGAAAATGAAAGAATAAATAAGCGATACAGGTTGCTTTTGGAGTTAAGTGGAGAAAAATGAACTTTGTGCACATGCAAATGACTTGTAGCTTTCAGTAATTTCCCCTGATTCCTGTTGAATTCGGATTGGCTTTTGCTAGCGAACTGCAAGATTCGTTTTCCTGCCTTTTAACGCACTGGGGCATTGTTGCTCTGTCTCTTACATTCCTGAGAGGTGTGATTAAAGAGAAATCCCTTGATGTCTTACCCCCGCCCTCCCAGTAATAAATGAGTCACGAATTTGAAATGGCTTGTCCGCCTTAAATCTTATCTTTTATCACAGCAAGTACGAGACTTTGGTCAGACGGACGCACTCTTCACCCCCTGAGTAGGTACAGCAGGGGCAGGTCATGTGACTCAAAGAAGCTCCTTATTCACATCGCAGGACTGAAATCCAGTGCTTTTAAGTGAAGGATAAACGCAGATCCCTACCATCAACCATCTCTTGGTGGCCTTAGTTAAGTTCATCTCAGCACTGTGGCAAGGTGCCACCCCCCCCCCCCCCACAGCTCTTAACGCCCAGCATGATGCATCATGGATTCCAGAAACTTCGGCAGCTCCCCCAGACCACATTATACTTTGAATAGCCTCAGGTTTTTACCAGCCTCGTACCAAACTAAGGGGCTCAAGGTTTTGTAGAGCAGGCTTTGGAACAGCAGAAAAAAACACACCTGCCGTCTCTAAATGTGGCGGAAATTTTCATATGAGTATGAGTGCAAATACAAGTGCAAATGCTGATAAAACGCAAGCTGATTTCTCTGGGAGATGCGCAAGCAGCCATTATAGATATTATATATATATAGATATTTATATATTCTAAGTGTATGAGCCCCCAATTAACATATAACCATTGTTAAAAACAAGTGTATTCATTCTGTTGTTAGTAAAATGTTTTGATGTTGCCTAAAATTTATTACAATCATAGAGTCCAACCATTCCTTTGGTAACTATCGAGCACGCTTAATTTTTCACTGTGAAAATGGTGCGTTGAGCAATGTATTTCACTAAGCGAATGCTTTTAGGTAGTAAATTACTTTTGATTGCAGCTGGATGAACATGTAGCCAAGGTCATAATGCGAGCTGTACATTTAAGCTTATAAATTTAACTTAATTTGACAAGAGTCTTCAGGAAAGGAAATCGCTTTATCTTTAAATTTATGACACACAGACTTGTGTATTTACAAGTTTGTGGTGCATGACAGGAACTTCTGCAGCCTGTATATTAGCCAGTGAATTAAGCTTTAATGACAGCATTACGTAGATGGAAAAAACAGTCATTGATCATTTACTGTTTTTTTTATTTACTACCAATTTCCCCCTTCCAGAATATGCAAATACATTTTTTTATCAGTAAATTTTTGGCAAAATTTTGCAAAAGGCATAATTATATATAATTTATATATATATGCGGCATAATGGTGTTGCCACACACCTCCAGGACCAGGGTTCAAGTCTCCGCCGGGGTTACATGTGTGTGGAGTTTGCATGTAACCCCCTTGTCGTCGTGGGGTTTCCTCTGGGTCCGGCAGTTTCTCCACACAGTCCAAAGACATGCTGACTTACTAAATTGCCCATAGGTGTACATGTGTGAGTGCCCCCCCCCCCCATCCTCATGCCAGTAGCTTCCAGGATGGGTTCTGGACCCACCAGTTTGGGAAATGGATAGATATGTAATTCAAAAACATGTTTTGTTATTACAATATGTTTTATGCGTTTGTGTGCGTATGTATGTGTGTAAATATATATATATGGGTTAAGGTTGTCATAGTAATATTAGCATTTTTCCCATAGAAATGAATGAGCAGCCCCCAAAACTATATGATTACTTGACTGTATGTGTATGTGTTTGTTTGTGTTTGTGTGTGTGAGAGAGTGAGTGTACATGCACATACTGGCCATGTATATCATTATATCATTTTTAAAATACTCCCCTGTTGTATTTTGTATTTTTGGATGGTACACTCTGCAGTTTCAGTCCATTGTACTGAAGCACATTTGCCATGGATCTATACAGGACCCCTGCTTCCAGATATACTTCAATGGATTTCAGATGGCTTTCAACTGTATTGATCCGCTACATAGCTGCACGCCAGAATCCAGCTCACAGGGTAATAAGCGCTCTGGGTCACATGGGCAATGTGTGGCATTTATTCAGTGTGCGGTATTTTGCTGTGGCCATAGCCAGTGCAACTCCGAGGATGATGCACCATAAGAAAGCCTTCTGTCACTGTCATTTATCTTCCAGTCAAAACGGCAAAGTTGTCTATTGCCGGGTCTATATTGATTTACTTTTTAGGAGGGTTACCAGGCCAGTGATCATTGACTATGGTCTGCAGTGTGGTCAGTTTGGTGATGATGGATTAGACAACAGCTCTAGTGTGCAGCTGAATAATGCCAAGGTTAACATACACTGTATGGCTACCTTTGAATATGCACCACTATAACACCCTTTAAAGTCAACATTCATTGTATGGCAACCATTGAATATGCACCACTATATGCCTCCTTAAAAATAACATGCATTGTATTCCAGCCATTGAGTGCACCACTGTAATATTATTTGAATTTAGCATACACTATATGACAACATTTGCAATACACCACTGTAATATTCATTAAAGTCAAAATACAGTTTATGGCAGCCATTGAATAAACACTAATACACTACTCCTTAATATTATCATGCACATGCTGTGCATGTACGCTACTGTAATACTGCTAAAGCTAAGTCTTTTATTTCGTGAATTTCCACTGTTGCGGGTGAGTGACAGTTGCCCCTTTGCAGCCTGAGCTTGGCAGGACATAGACAGTGTAAGCAGGATCCCCATTGACAGTGGCAGGGAGTTCATGTCAAGGCGCTCAGTGTCACAGAGATAGCTAACATAGCCCAGCGCTTAGCATGGATTTAAATATAGCTAACATCTGTTTCCTCTCATGTTGCAAGGTGTGTACAGGCAGCAAAGTCTGTACTGAAAAAGAACCTTTGGCATGAAATTATCTTTCTGATCAGTCGCTGCCAACTCTACTGGGTGCCTTTTATCACATATAAACTGCCTGCTAGGATCTAAAAGCACTGTAATTGTGTGTGTACCTCTATATCATCTGCCTTCAGTTATAATGAATGTAATGACATAAAAAAAAAACATAATAACATGTTTAGATTTGGATTGATAATGGAACATAATTGATGACTGAAGAAAGAGGTGAATGTGCAATGCTATTAAAATGTATAGTCTTTATGATATAAAGAACTGTTGAAAGTTGTCGAGGGATTCAAAAAATTACATTTAAAACTGAAGGTTTAATGTTGTGTTAAAATCTCAAGGAGATTTTATGCAGACGATGGTTTGTTGAAAAAAAATGCTCTGTCATTAGACATGGAAACTGGCTTATATTAAGCAAACAGATTTAAAGTACCTTAAACACTTTTTGAGTATGAGGGAGGTATTCAGGCATCTCATTTACAAGGGTGTATGCCAAATATAAATACATTTATTTTAACATGAGATATTTTTGTTTCATGGACAGGTTACTATGAAAGACAATAAAAATGCTATGAATGTTATATTTAGAGGTGGCTGCTTTGAAAATATGATAAGATGAATTCTGTTTTGCTTTTATGTCGGAAAAGGCATGATGTTTAATAAATACACAAGCATTTTAATAATTATGTGAGGCTGATCAAAATACGTAAAGGTGGCCATGAGTTGCTATTGCTGTTCCCGTAACAGTGTATAAGGCGATAAAAACGACAACACCTCCAGCTGGAGACCCCAGGAAAATTACAGAATTAGGGGGATAAAATGTTATGGTTTGAAGTTTAGTTCAGGAATCCACTTACACACGTATCTCTGTTGAGGAACAGCTTTTGTAGCTGACTCATTGTATCCTTGTTTATCTGTTTCCACAAGCTCACATTAATAGGGCAACATTAACGATGAATGTAATTATAAAAGATAATTATCTACATAAAAACAGTGCTTTATGTGTTGAAATTTTTTTATGCCATAGCAATGTTTCCGTGAGTGGAGGGGTAGAAGGTCCTAAGTCTGAGGTAAGCCTTAGGCTGTTCTAATGAGGGGGGGCTGTTTTACAAAACAGACTTGGTTATCAGCTGCTTAATCCTGTCGCTTTTATTGGCTTTATTGGTTCATTCAAGGGGGTCTGTTGACATCCCCATTGCCCTGTTAAAAGCCCCCTGCATCACGAGCGAATGTGGAGTGTTCTTTACAGAGATGGGAGGCCCCTTGGCACTCAGGCCTCCCTGGGGGGGCTGTGATTTTCCTGCTTAAAGTGGCTACTGTCAACCCTAATTTGTCCTTCGTCTCCTCCCCTTTCAGGCAGGGATGCCTGGCGAAAGTTTTTTTTTTTCGTGTGTGAGAGAGACTGGACATATTCCACGCTTTTGGTGGCTTATGGCAAGCAGGGGACACCGGGTAATCATTACCGGACTAGAACAAAAGAACCAAGTTACATCACAAGTCGCACGTGATGCCAAGCATACGCGTGCACACAGACTGGTCCGTGATAGTTTAGCTTCTCTTTTCGCTATAACCCACTATAGCAATAAAAAACAAACAGGAAATCACATTGGCTTATACAAATGGTGCCCAAAAAAGTGCACTCAAAATGCATTTTATGAAGCACTTAAACAACACATAGTTTTATTAAACGTACGTGATAATAAATTGAAATAAGAAAGCTACACGGGACTGGGGTTCGGGGATGTCCAGACCTCAAAAAACAAAGAATATTGAGGATGTGGCACAGCATCATACAAGTATACCGCTAAAGTATACCACGTTACATCTTTGAAATTCTGCATGCAAACACTCTTAGCAGACGTGAAAACCCAAAGTTCAAATTATCCGGGAGTCGGAAACAAAATCACAAGCTACCGGCAAATTGCAACTCGTGACACGATTCCCTTGCGCACTTTTCCGCGGACAACGATTGCTTTGTACTCGGGGCTATTAAGAGCAGGATGATTGCGAATAATAGTTACTGACATGATTTGTGACTGATACATGCGTGGGTTTAGCGGGTTAGCCAAAGAGAATTGCCGTATTTGATTTATCTGCCTTTGATTTCCAAAGAAAAATCAATGAAGCAAGGTAATTCTTTTCAGCTATTCAGCCATCCACTTCAATGATAAGCCATTCGACGACCAGTCAGGAGACTTTTCTTTTCAATTATTCCTGACTTGTTTACATTAGATTCCCCGGAAGAGACGGCTGCAAACGTGTAAAACCTTGTACGGGCTGTCTTACGGAACGAGCTAAATACAATTTTAGTCCGATGTGGAAAAGAATCAGTTATGGAGAAAATTGTTCTGGATTTCAGTTTTGGGCCAATTTCTCCTCCTTATTTTGTGGTATATGGTAGGAGGAAGAGTATGGTAATATAATATGCATAATTCATACGCCTGGGCCTTCTCTGACGTTTTGATTTTGCAGTCTTGCCCATTTATTTGGGGAAAAATTAAAGTTACAGTGTCCATTAGGGGGTTTGTAACACTTTATGCACAACAAGTTGAAATGTCCTGCAGCCTAAAACTGATTGTCTACTTTTCAAATAGCTGTAGAAGGGTTCTGCTTGTGTAACTTTTTTCCCTATAAACGAAAATGGGTTTCGTTGCTATGTAAATCCGTATAGTGTAACGTGGTAAATCAAGTTCTTTTGCACGTACGTCTATTTCTTACTTGTAATTTTTGAACAAAAAAAAATACAAAATAGTTGTCACGAATATGGATATGAAAGAATGCATTATGTAAACATGAAAGCTGTTTCCTGTTTGTTATTATATTTGCGCGATCCGTGAAAGGGGCGTTTAATTCGGTTACAGTTTAGAGTTTAGGGGCGATGCTTTAATTAAGAGCTGGGAAAGCATGCAGGGCAAATCAGGCAGCATTAGAGGAGATGATGTAGGCGCCGCTGTAGCAGTCATTCTTTGGGGCTGCAGACACAGATCAATGTTTACCAAACCAGGAATAAGCAAACATCTGACAGGCACTAATTATTGCTAATCAGCTAATAAGGATATTTGTTGTTCAGCTTTAAGTAAATTTCGGCACAGTGTAGCTAAATTAAATCGTTTTAAATGACTGTTTAGCTATAGAAAATATATCGTTGGACGTCGACCACAGAGAGAAATGAATAGGCCTATACCATGAATCGAAATGAATAAAATAAGACGAGGTGCCAATTTTTCATTAGCTCCAGAGACACATGCAGTAAAATAGTTGACAACGTGACAATGTTAAAATGGATTTGAAATACACCAAGAATAACATTTTAAGTAATGTATGCCAAATAAATGCTATGAAAGAAACTTTTCAAGTCTATGCTTTATCAGAGCAATTCAGCAAATAAAAAATAGCGTGCACATTACTTTCAACACGTGGCAGTTTCTGCAAATGCATTTTTGGGAACTATTTTAGTCCAATGGTCTCAAGTGTTTGTAAAAGAAAAAAACTTACATTTCCCTTGTAAAACATACGTAAGTACGTAAACAATATATTTGCGCATAAACTATGGAATACGTGGAGTCCTTTGTAACCCTTTATTTTTATGATGAAAATCACTTTGAATCTATAAACATTTTCTACAAAACTATCCAATAGGTTCAAAATGTAGTATATGCGAAACTGCCTACCAGCAAATGAAATACCATACGTATCATCAACAATATATTATATAACTATGCAAAAAGTTGCAGTTAACTATAAAAAAAAATCAACTGCAGCATCCATTATCAGTGTGTTTTTATTAATGTTATTATAAATTCCCAGTCGTACTGAGTCAAGGTGAAATTTATATAATTTATTACCATTATTATATGGGGCTGCAGTATAATTGTACCTTAGAATTGTGTTTATGACATGTTACATTTAAGATATTACACGTAGGGTTATGTGGTCTTATAAGACCCGACGTAAAGTTGTAGTAAAGTTTAGAAAACTTGCGCATGAATTTTGTGGTCAATATTTCACAGCATAATATTCAGTAGGTGACATTTTTCATCTGGATATTTTTTGTGTTCTGTACTTTTAACACTTATTGTAAAGATATGTATGAGTGGATTACAGAGATATGTTTTACATAATTTATATTTCTTTATTCAGAGAACATTTTTCTTTTTAATAAAGATACGAGTAATTAAATAGTATGCAAAAGATAATACGAATGATTGAAAATATTTTTTTCTTGTGCCCATGAACTGTATTATTGTTTCTTTATATATGGATACTGGATCCAGAATGTAAAGTGTTTAGTAATTGGACAAAAATACCTTTTAACATCATTTAGCTTGTTAAATATTACTGTAATGTTGTCATGTAAAATGTCGACGAATGATGTCTAAGACTATAACTTGAATTTTGAGTAGTTTTAAGCTTTTTCTTAAAGACAGATTATTGTAAAAATGGGTCTAGAAGCGATACTGCCCCCTAGTGCTGTCAGTACTAGCTGACATTGCTCAGGTTCTTAACGCCTTTGAAAGAAGGAAAAAAATAGGTTTAATGTCGCTCATAATCACCGACGAAAACAAGCATTAATAACTCCTGCTCGTAGAGCTAATTATAAAGAATAAAATAATATTTAATGTAGGCCTATTCGTAATTAAAACGCGACTACATTTTGATCGGACTTGTGATGAGACGACTGAATTTATAATAAACGGAATTTATTAGAGGTGACGTACGTTTGAACCGTTTAGCAGTGAAAAACATAAATCACGGTAGAACTTAGCGCTAAGAAAACACTAGGGACTTTGAAGGATACTTTTATGTAGGTTTTTATACATATTGTTTAGATTGCACGTGATGTCATTCTTCATTGAGAAAACACAACTTTCTTGCCCACCCCCCAGAATGTCTGTCTGTGTAAATGACTCTCGGCGACTGCCGAGCTCGGCCCCGCTAACACATCGGCTGTCAGAGGAAGTGGGGGGACGGGCACAATGGGCACAATGGACACGCTCCTCTCGCTCTCCTCGGGACCGTGATGAGAGAGCACCTGGGCCAGGGTGACCTCGGTGTGGTTCAGCCTCCCTGCTGGGAACACCGGGGCCAGACACATCCGCAGCCCTGCCTGCACTTATTAGGCCATGATGGGGCTAAGCACGCCCATTAGGGGACCCTTCTGAAGGAGCACTGGGTTGGACTACCGGAGAGAAAAATGGAAGCCCTCTTTGTTTGTTTAATTATGCCCTTTGTTTTGGACCGGTTCCAGCACCAGCGCTCCTGTTCGGGGGCGTACGGTCAATCTGATTTCGCCTTGTCGAACAGAGGGGTCAGTCAAACGGTCTTAACATGACACAGCTGGAAAAGGGATGGAGCTGGGAGATCAATTCTGCGGCGTGATGTGATTTATGGAAGTCCTTTATAAAAGAGCAAAGTATCGAGCCACTGGGCGCCCCCCTCCCCCTGCCCCGTCTCTAATGAACACGCCGTGGTACAGGCGCGGTATCTGTAAGCGGGGGCTGCCACTGAGTTGGGAAGGAGGCGGGAGGGCGCTTGGGAGAGAGCATGACCCCCGTAACCGCGCCGCCACTGGCCTCGAGGCGGGCACCGTCACCCCGCCGCACGCTGCCGTGGAAATGTCACACCTTGGGTTTATTCTCTGTAAGCTCACATGCTTACTGAGTGCGGCTGGTGATAAATTCTCGAAATACTGTTGAGAACCCAGACTGCCAGGAATAAAGGCTATGGTGAGAGATGCAAAAAAATGTGTGTGTATGGATTAGGTTTATGTTACATTGTGGGAACCAAATGTCCCCCACAGTGTAATAAAACATGCATTTTTAATGTTGTGGGGATCATTTTTCAGGTCCCCACAAAAATCTCTCAATACAATAAAAAAACTTAGAGTTTTCTCCATAAAGATGAATGGAGAGTTCCCACAAAAATATAATTACAAACCTGTGTGTGTGTGCATGATAAATGATTTGTATCACAACCTGACTACAAACCAGCTTTTATTCAATGTGTTATATTATTAGTAGCAATTAATAATAATTACATTATTAAAACCAACAATAACAATTATTAGTAATGTCATTATTATTCTTAATAATAAAACATTTTATAATGGAAAAAATTGCATAGTAATAAATATAATAGCTGATTAAATTCAATACAAATATTGTAATCATAATAATTTATATTTCAGTATTTTCATATATTTTGGGCTACATGTATGGTGCAGAAAATACGATGGTGTTTATACGACCATGTCTACCGATTAACTCTGCATATAAAGCCGACAGAGAAGGGTTTGACTGCCGGAACACAGGAACGATGGCAATCCCCTCTGGCGGTATACACTGCCGAGGCGACTTCGGTTTTCCCGGCCAATTTCCTAATGCAGAATTCCTCAGCCCATCTCCGCACGCAAGCCCCCTCCCCACTCCGCCTCGTGCGATTGGCCGGCGGGTGTCAGCTCCCTCCGTCGGCGCACGAGGCTGTATAACAACCCGCGGAGGCCTGGCTCCACTTCCCCCCATCTTTGATACTGAACGACAGCAGCGAGCTTCACCTAAGGGTAGCGAAGCAGAGAAATAATGGCAGCCGGCTGCGGCGGCGGCGGCGGCGAGGGGAGAGCGAGGCAGGCCCCGCGTTCCGAGCTCCTTTCGGGCTCGCCGACATGACGCGTCTAGTCAGACGTAAATAATGACAGACGGAAGCCATCATGAGGTCTGTGGAGCATCCGCGAGCCATTGCTTCCTGTCTAGCCCCGCATTGCCGGCGCCCCCCGGCCCCCCGGCCCCTCTGAGCTCGGGGAGATCATTTAAAAAGCAGAGACTAATGATGCTGCCAGGCCCAACACCAGTCAAGCAGATTTGCATGAGTTTGGATCAGTTAAGTATCTCCAGGTCGCTGCTAGTGCAGACTTCTGACAGCTGACTTCTGACATTCATTCTCACTGTGGAGTCTGCTTCATTTTTCTCTTCTCCATATTTGTAAATGGGGGGAAAAAAAACCCAGAGCTCCCTTTCTCAATCTTTATTCTATCCTTTTTTTGCACTCTGTTACAGTGCTGGGATGAAAGGAAGGATATTGATTCTCTCGTAATGTAAATGCATCACTATTTGAAGGAGACCGGGGCAATATTAAGAGACTAGCGGAAAAATGTCACGTTTCAATTTTTTCTTTTGCAGCAATTTACTGCTGAGGTGTGTTATTAATCCCCTTTCACTCCCAGACTTTATTTCGCAGCGGAATTAAGTATGTCTAGTTAGTGTAAACGACATAGGGAAGATTAAACTTTAATTTAAGTTCATTGCTGAAATACTACAGCAAGATGGAAAAGGTCAGACGTTTAATAATCAGAATCAAGAAAAAATAGTTTTTTAAAAGCACAGATATTCATATGAA
The DNA here is from genome assembly GCA_015164015.2 of Brevimyrus niger. NCBI lineage: Eukaryota > Metazoa > Chordata > Actinopteri > Osteoglossiformes > Mormyridae > Brevimyrus > Brevimyrus niger. The sequence goes on from JAABNY020000034.1 coordinate 10,279,622, forward strand.
GCGGGTGCCTCTAGGTAGCTGTCAGTTGAATATTTAAATGCTGTCATTCTTACATATATGCCAATAAAATGTTATATAAATCATAAAAAACAGCACATAAAGCCAATGAAAACAGCTGGTTTTTGAAGGGGACTACTTCAATTCGATTGGCTGACCAATTTTAGCAAGAAAAGATGGAGGTTTGTTATATATTCCCATTAGACGAAGGATGTCACTGCAAAACCTTACACAAAGACTACTTTAAATACATTAATTTACAACCTGCTTGTAAATTTTCCCTGGCAGGTTGAAAAGTAAGAATCTTTCCAGAAGTAATCGCAGCTGCTGGTACTGTGTGGGCAAACGTGCCATTTTGTAACATGCTGTCCTAGGAGCCCTCAGAATTGCACTGTAAAAATGACAATCATCAAGCATCATAAATTAGTTTTGTCTTTGTTTTTTTTTTTTCTTTTACATTTTTACAATTTCGTAGAAAAAAAGTCAGCGAGGAGCAAATATATGCAGAAAATACTGCCGTGATGCAAAATTCAAGCAACTTGACTGGAAAAGCATATTAGCCTTAACTTCTGAAAATAATCACAAGCTAGTCAGAGTTTCGTGAATGACATCTTGTGGAGTTCTGTGCCGAGGAGAATGAAATCTGCGCATGTATTATAATAAATAGCATACTTAAGCCGTTAGGAAATCACTGCAATGCATCCATCCTCTAGATTTTCATTTATTCTGGTGTTTAATTAGAGCCGGGAAACGGCCTGCAATTTGTTTCTGAACACTGTCTGATTTCTGAAACTGGTTATTAAATATTAAATTGATGCATAATTCAGGCAATTAAGAGAGTAATCACACAAAGTAATGTAATGGAAGTTAATTATTACTGCATAAGCAAACAGTTCATTAATGCTGGTTAATTCTCTGACTGCAGTCCTGGTATAGCATCCCTCGGAGTATTTTAATTAGCTGAGCAAACACAATGCTTCCTGGACGGCTGTTTTTTTTTAAAAAAAAAAGGGAGAGAGAGAAAAAAAAGGAAAAACCAAGGTAGGCGAGCTCACCTGTGCTGTGTTAGAGGTACAGTGCTCGCCTATTTGCCAAGGAGATGAAGGGGGCACTGTTTCTGACGCAGTGGGCGGCTCTGCAGCGCTCTGCTGGGCCCCCGTTACGTCAGACGGACGTTGACTGGCTCCACCTCCCTCTTCCTACACACCAGTCTGCCCATGTGTCACTGCATCCACTCATCTCCAAAACCAGACCCTTGCTGACCTTTTGGCCCCTCTCCTCCTCCAGTCCGGCGCAGCATCCCCCCCCCCCCCCCCCCCCCCCCCCCCCCCCCCCCCCCACCCCCCCGCCATAACTCACGTCATATAGCTCTCTTGAACATATATTTAACAACATCACGCGGATGTCATAGCGCCCCCTACTTCTCGAACCCGAGCGATCGTTTTATCCTCTCCCGTCCAAGTATGTTTACATGGAACAGAGGCTCGGTGATGCCCCGCGTGCGGTTCAGTTCCTCGGAGCTAAAAGAAAAGCGCCGTTGTTTATTGCGGACGAGCAGTGGCCCATCATGCTTTTACGACCGCAAGATAGCGATCTCTCTCTCCGTTATCCCTTTATGGTGGCATTAAGTGAGTGTTTCCTGACAAGAGACATGGGGAGGCTACATGCGTGTGGAAACAAAGACATTGGTCAACATCATTTTAGCAATTTGACCCTGAGGAATCTCCCTTTCAAAGTCGGGAGATAAACCAAGAGCTCCTCACCCCTTCGATGTTCTCCTGAATAAACATGCGTATCACAGTTGACCTTTCCTGGGGTCGGCCTGCTTTTATATTGGCTGACATGTTTTCAAGTTAATAGAACCATTTACCTGGGATCCCTTGGGTGTTTATATTTATTAAGCCACAGTGAGTTGCATCTGTCTGCCAAATCAAAGGGGGTGTCACCGCTGAGGTCATGTGATTTGTGTGCTCACACACAAGCTCGAATGCCCCCCCTGTCGTTTGTAAATTCCTTATGTTCTTATGTTCTCGCAACCGCACCTATGTGACATGTTCATGTGCATTAAATTATATAAATGAACATCAGACGGATGCTGCTTTAAAAATTTATTTCCGTTTTTTTTTTTTTTTTTTTTTAAAATGTGTTCTTTTTGCATGGGCCCCCGCATGCTGCACATAGACGCTGACGGGCTGCATTTTGCGGTCCTGCTCTCCTGTGTTGCTTAGTCTCATTTATTGTTCAGAGGTACATTATGTTGGTCGGTTTTTATTCTCAAAGGATCTAAGCCGTTTGTAATCAGGGATAATTGTCATGAGGAAACATCAGATCTGTTACGGAGTAAATCAATAAGGACCCTTGAAAACTTGGATCCTTCAACCCTAAAGTCTTCCAAGGTTTAGAAACAGCAAATAAACCAATACTAGTCAATTCTTATGTCGTCGTGGAAACTACTTGCCTTCAAACTTTAGCTATTGATTTAATCATTGCTTTCTCACCTTATTGTGATACGTTGGTATAGCTTCCTAATTCTGTAATGAAAAAGCTGAAGTTACATTAAAAAGAAAATCAAGCAGAAAAGTGCATGAAGAAGAATCTGGCTTATGATCTGCTCTCCCCCGGGTAGCTGGTGCTCTGTGGTTGTGCTTCAGGGAGCGCGTAGAGCAGGCACAAAGAAGGAAGAAAACCCTTCGATTTCCTTCCAGAGCTTTGAAAACGGCCTTTGTGGAAAATGTACTTTATGTCAAATAATTTTAGCACTATGGTGTCGTTCATTGATTTTCGCATGGAAATCTGTTTCTAATACTTAGCATGTATATGTTGTATAGTGGTGGGTGAGGGGTAGGGGGGGTCTAGGATTTTCTTTCTTTCTAGAAAGAAGCAAGTTCAGGACCGCTGCTCCATGCTGAATTCTTCCCCTGGATGGAGGAGCTGTGCCTGCACAGGCCAAGCTCCACGTCACCTGGACAGACTCCTGTCATTTAATGGCCGACATTTAAGAAATGACCGTCATCTCCACAAGAGAATCCAGATTAAGATCTCGCCTTGCTGAAGGGGGCCGTGACGTTCGTAAGGAAAGCAAATAAGGGATGCCCCCCCCCAACCCCCCACCCCACATTCTATTCCTTGGGTGTGTTTTTTTTCCACTTTCACCTCATGAAGAAAAAGCAATTGGTGGAATGGTCTCTTACTTGTATGGAAACAAATGTCCAGATATAATGGCAAAGCCTAAACTAGCAGGCTGATATATTATGGCTTCCGCGGCGTATTTATTTACACTGAACTTCTCTGCAAATTGTGTTGTCATCTTAATGGGGAAAGATTAATCTGTTGCCATATAGGTTTAGGTGAGTGAAAGAGATGGACTTTTCGTTAGCTTTGTTTACACACCAATAAAAAAATGTAACCCTTTCGAGATCTGGCCCCAAAGTGGTCTCACCATGAGCCGTTCCTCCCTGTCTACCGTCTGGCAATTTCCAGCTTGATTATGGCGGCAATTACGACAGATTAGCCATGGAAACTGGAAAAGATCAACGTCATGCTTGGCTTTTTTGTAAAACTTACCAAAAACAGGCTCTATCATTTAATGTCAAATTAAAATTTAAGTGTGAATTCCTCAGAAGAAAAAATATACAGCTTCAGTCAATACAGATGCCAATTTATTATTCTTACAATTAAAAGCTTATTAGTCTGTGATCTGTTAATAATAGATACTTAGAAATATGTAAATACTTGTTCCTTATAATGCAATGTCTTTTAAAAAAGTTTAAGGTTAGCGTCCATTAAGGAATTGTATTTTTGTGAATTATGTGTCGATAGCTATGTATCATTTATACGAAGCAGGCAATTGCTGCTGAAAAACTATTTTCGTAATAATACTATGTAAGACATGCGTGATAGATATTCCTTCGGTATAGTAAAGTGTGTGTACACTATCACTGGGTAATAAATAATTCGGCAACATTTATATCCCAGAAGTGAGGCACTTTGGTTTATGAGTATAAAAGACAACATACTTAGCATGCGTCTAACACCTGCGTTTAGAAAATTAAACAATGGCGGCCATTATAGTTAACCAGTGGAAGCTAAACTGTGGTACCAGACTGTTTTTCCAAACCCTGAGCGGGACATCGGTAAGCCTTTGCATCGTTTTGAGAAAGAAGTCCTTTGGAGTCCAGGGGTCAGCATGGTCAAGGTCTCCAAGTAAGATTTATTACTGGAATTGCAGTGAAAGCTACCTTAATCTGCACTGCTGTCTCCAGCTAATCTGAGCTCTGATCCAGCACTAAACCAAGGCTTCACCTTTAGGCCAAACCCAAACCATTACACTTCGCCGAACATTTCCCACACATGCACAAGTAAAATCTTTAAACCAAACAGAATCTGGACCTCAGCGTCAAGGTTTGAGGGCTGTAATAATTACTTATGGCTATACTGGACAACTTTGCATTAATTCATAATACTTTCAATGGTAAATATTTGTTTAAGTATCAGGTCATTTTTACATTCATTTTGTAAATCATTGGTTTCTACATACTTCCATATATCATGTGTGTGTTTTTAAAATTTTGATAAACATAATTGTAACTATTGCGGTCATTTCTTTGTCCTGGGCTAACTGAAACTGTCAATGCACCCTGACCCCTGCCTTTTCATTTTTCACAGCCTGCAGGAAGAGCAGCCCCCTGCATATAATCGAACACACACACACACGCATGCACACACACCTACGGCATTAGGCCCACGGAATGTGGAGTGTGCACTTTGTGTGCAGCTATTTATATCAATAAGTCCCGTGCTGAGAGGCACAAAACGAGCGTTTAAACTCCGGCGCCCAGAGAGCGTGGTAGCAGGTGGGAAGGCTATCCGTGGATGCCCAGACTGGGGGTGGGGGGGGGCGTGCCCAGACTGGTGGGGTGCCCTATTCTATACAGGTGTTGCCCAACCCACCACATCCCCGCAGACCCGGGCCGAATACGCGTGGTATGGTGTGTGGTGGGGGATGGGGGCGGCGGTGCAAGAGACAGCTGGAGGCACCAGCAAGAGCAAGACGGGAAGAGAGGGAGGCGGCTCTGGCTGTCGGGGCCTCCGCAGGTCAGTGGGTCTCCCCGAAGGGACGGTCGAGTGAAACGCCATCAATTCACAAACAAAGAAGCCACTTCACCCACCACAAAGGAGAGCATACGCGGCGGAGCTCGGCTCCTGGGCCGTGGCTAGCTAAAATCTGTCAGCCGCGCCAAATTAGCATGGTTATGCCACCCCCCACCCCCCCCAA
>JAABNY020000034.1:10311745-10328372 GCA_015164015.2 Brevimyrus niger
AAGTCTCACAGATGCACCACTTAACAATGCCGTCCTCAGCTCCCATCAGAAGGATGGAGTGGGGGGGGGGGGGGTTTGGGAGGGAGGTTGCAGAGCTGCGCTCTCCAGAAAGAAAGGGGGGGGGGCAGGTCCCCAGCGATAGGCGAAAGCTTAACATCGATGCCAGCCTCCATCTGTCATGATAGCCCATCTCCGAAACCTTCAATCTGTCAAAAGCTCGCTGTCTAGCCGAGGGCTCTGGGAGATTCCGTGTGCTAAACAGATCTGACAACGGCATTATCACTGCGAGGGGCCCAGCGAAACGGCATCAACGTGTTAATTGTGGCCGGATATGTAAACTGTCACTTCTCATCTCATTTAACACTGGCGCTGGCCGGATTTTGGCGCCTCGTCTTCTACACTTTACAAACATACGGGAATGTTTAGGCGCGTGCTGAGCTCCTTCAGGCTTTCCCAGTCAGACCCGGCCCACCATACAGCCAGCGCCCAGTCAGGGCCCTGCTTCCATCTCCCAGGCAGCTTAACACCCTGCCACACACCATCCCAAACACACACACACACACACACATGTGCGTGCACAAACAGAGCGTTCGGTGCGTAGTGAGTCGCTAAGGTGCCACAGATGTGCTCCCGGACAAATGGTCTGTCACAGCCAGGAGCAGCCCTGTAAGCAACAGCTACTCACATTTGCTGGCGATTTTTTCTTTGTCTTTTCGCTTTATTTAATTGAACGCTTCCCCGGGCTTCCTTCTTCCACAGCTGCAATAGAAAGTAAACTGGGCGAGAAAATGATCGATCGGAGTGTTAACTAACGCTTAAGTGCAATTCAGGTGCTTTGGCCTGATTTTTTAAATAATTATGTCAGTAATCATCGGTTCCCAAAAAAACATTTATTAATATCAGTTAATAATAAGGCAAGCCCCTCTGGTCGGTCATTCTGGTTCATGGACCAACAAATAATAATATATTATTAAAAACTACTATAAAAGCCATCACAGAGTGACCTTAGACAGACAGATACTACCTTTATCCAAAACAAAATTGCTAATTGAAAAAGAATTAATCTGTGCATGTTACTCTTCCTGCTATACTGTCATAACTTCAGTTCACTTCCTGATATTTAATAGTTCCTTAATTCCTAACTTTTTGATCACATGTCCTATATTACTGAAGATTTGTATGATTAGCATCACTCTCAGTACCCAGATTACTCTCTGCATGGAGGAGAAGGGCAGTGTATGGAGCTGTCCTCTTTTAATTACCTGGACATGATTACATCATCAATCACGCAGCTCCTCTGACACACCTCCCCAATCCGGGGCGTTTTCGCCGCGTTCCGTCGGGTCTCGGCCTCCGCGCCATGGCGGGATTTATGAGGCGGCGCCGCTCCCGTCACTGACCCAGAGCCGCGAACTCCCTCGCTCTCCCCCACAGCCCCCGGGTGGGGGCGTTGCCCCCGCGACACCTTGGGCAGGCCCGGCCGACGTGCCGTTGGACAGTAGCGACGCCGGCGGAAGCGCCGAAAGGCAGCAGGCAGGGGCTTAGGTGTGACGGGCGGCTTATTTACAGGGGGTCATTATTCATATGCATTCACAGCCCGCGCTCTTACAGCAGAGCCGAACCAACACGCTGCACATGGCTGCTCTGAGGCGCTAACATAGCACGGTGTCAGACGCAGGATCGGCTCTGTCTCGGAAAATCAGCAGATTAATGAAAAGGTATAACAGGCTTTCATGCCTCCCATTCCCCTTAAAAATGTGCTGTAAAAGGCAGTGCATCTAAATTTCAGTAAAACATACATAAATGCTGGAAACGATATATTTAACAAAAGGGAAAAAGTGTCATTTACTGTCTTAAGGTTATTATCATTTAGTATTTGTTTAGGATTGGAAACGGCAAGACAATTTAATCGATTGCTGTGCTGGCATCGCCGTGACGATAACCTGTAGCCAGTGGCGATCATGGAACATTAAAGACCTCCCAGTAATGTAAATGGGGACGAGGTCTTGCTGAGGTTCCCATCAATTAGGGCAAAGAGGAGCTCTTTGAGTGGCACTGTTTAATTATTCAGGGTGCGGTGAAGCTGTCATGGTCCTGATGTGGCCAGGTGAGCCGGCGCCAGTCGACGCGTCCCCCTGCCCCGGAGACGTCCATCAAGGCTGCGGCTGATGCCTGCACCCAGGACCGCTCTTTAAACCATTATCCCCCTGATTCGCTGCTGTCTTCACTCCACCGGCCACTAGAAAGACCATTAATCTCCACACCTCCGCGCTGACGGATAGGCGATCCGTCCAGATCGGCCGAGGTCCCGCTCGCCGTGCCGTGGAGGTGGAGAGAAGCAGAGCGCGGCCGTGGCAGGCGGAGGGGTGCAGGCTGAGGGTCTGGCGGTAATTAAGGGCAGGGTGACTCTGGAACAGGCGTGGGGCAAGACGTGGCAAATGACTGCATTCCCGGCAAGGAAAGGCGTTCCCACCCGGCTGTGCGGGACTCTGGGGATCTCATCATCCTCCCTAACAGTCAGAATGGGATTTTGTACCCTCCATTCCCCCACTTTTCTCTCCTTTTTTCCTGGCTGCTCTCCTGTCTGCGTTCTCTTGCTCTCTCCCTCCATCCTGTGTGACTTGCTGACTCTCTCTCTCTCTTTCATCCATTCTCCCGGATATTTTTCCGTCTACTGAAGCATTTGCCTAAAAGAAGGCAGATGTCATGCGAGGAGAACGGCGTGTGGCTCACCTCAGATCCGAACTGTTGTGGTTTATCATGAAACCGTCCAGGTGATGCAGCAGCTTTCCGAAACCACCCTGAAATCACTGAAATAAAATAAACAGAAAGCACATTACAGTATGTGAGATATATTTATATATATACAGACACTTTATATACACACATAACTTAATTTACATAGCTTTTAAGTTAGAGTTTTCAGTTGATTTTTGGCTTTAAAGAGCATGGAAAAAAATTATTAATATAAACTTATTTATGGATGGATAGACAAACATTTCATGTTTTGGTTTTATTTAAGTGTACTACAAAAATACCAAACATCCAAAATGGATTGATGATAGACAAATGAATATATATGTGAAATTCATCTGTACGTCTGTCGCTCTAAAATTCCAGCATGGTGTGTAGGAAGGTGGACGACGTCTTCTTCCTCTTTTGTCTGAGCACCTAGCTCAAAATCCCAGAAAGCCCATCTCAAACAGCGGCAACGATATCCCTCACCGACACGGCTGTGCGGACAGAGAGATGGAGAGAGGGACACTACTGTGGTTTAAAAGCACCCAAAGCATCCTGGGTAATTAGCCATTACAGCGCTGTCACCGAAGGGCCTGCAGTCAATACAGACATAATTTGGGCAATGGTGAATGACAGTGTGTCCTGGCTTTGGGGATGATCAAGGACAGATCCAGGTGTAGCAGGCATCTGTCAGGCCCATGAATCACTGCTGCGGCCGATGCTGTCGGGTGACTGAAGCAGGAAGAGACACGGGAGACACGTGCGCAAGCGAACAAATAAACATGTAGCTCACTCTCCGGCGCACGCTGGGAAATGGCCATTAAAGGGCCCGTTTGGGCTGGGGAGGCCTGATACCTTCTGTGGGGAATGACTGACAGCGAGAAGGAGGGAGGGGTGTAAATGTGGCCTGAGCTGCTGTGCAGTAATTCTTATAGCAATCCGAAAGCTAGAATGCTCATTTTATGTATCTCCAATTTGAGATTAACAACAGAATAGCAATAGAGTACAGTGTAAGAACAGAGTGACAATAGTGTAACAATAGTGTGATGAGAGTAACAGCAGCATATCACTGTAGCATAAAAATAGAGTAACGATAGCATAACAATGGAGTATAGCATATCAATAGCGTAACAATAGAGTACAGCATGACGACAGAGTAACAACAGCGTGACAAAAACGTACAGCATAACAATAGAGTAACGATAGCACAATAATAGAGTATAGTGTGATGATAGAGTAACAATAGCCTTGTAATAGTGTAGCTTAATGATAGAATTACACTAGCATGATAATAGAGTATAACATAACGATAGAGTAACAATAGTGTGAAAATAGAATACAGTGTAAGGATAGAGCATAGCATGGTGATAGAGTAACAATAGTATGACAATAAAATATAGTATAACAACAGAATAACAATGGCATGACAACAGAGTATAGTGAAATAGAGTAACATGAGAATGATAGAGTAACTGGTTTCAGGTTCATTTTATTGTGATTCTTAACATGTTGACACCTGTATAGTATAGTGTAACAATAGAATAGAGTGTAACTATAGCATAACAATAGAGTATATTATAACAACAGTGTAACAATAGTATATCAACCATTACAAGTGGTTCTTGATGCTTTGATTTTAAGATGTCTGATCTGTGATGATGTCTTGAGGATGACGAAGAGCACAGGCTCAAACCCAGACCCGTATGGACACGTGAACACCTGTCTGCCTCCGCTTCTCCAGCCGGTCCTCACCAGCCATGCGCCGGACATCTGTGAGAGCTTGTCTCTGGGGGCCGGCCGCCTCGCACCACCTCCATTCACCGAGACGTCACATTTCGCCTCGCGGGCAAACGAAAGCGCCCACTCCTTTAGAAGGCTAGCAAGCCCGAGGAAGTAAACAAGCAGAATAAAAACATTTCCCAGCTGCTGAGCCTTAAATGCCAGACAGAATCATGTTCCCTAAATATGAAGTCATGAAAAACTCACAAAAGCATTCAGTTCTATACAATACAAATGGCTACAATTTGTTTGAGGGATAAAATGCTGTGTATATCACCTCAAAACATATTTTAGGTTTTGCAAGGTGTTTTTGGATTTTATCTTTGAGTCTCTCATAGGATGTGACATGTTTGTGTCCACAGCATCCTAGTAGAATTAGCATGCTAACAGTACTGAAGCTCACTAAAGCCACACTGTGGAATACCAGGCCAAACCAAAGCAGGCTTGCTGGATGCCATTTTATTAGACTTCATTCTGCAGTTTTGTCATTAGTAGGTCCAGAGACACCGGTTGGCTGGCGCTGGGCTTTGTTTTGTGTTCTGTAGCGGGCTTGAGAATCATTATGCACTACAGCCTTAGTCTGTGTCGTTCTGCTAGAGTGAGTTTTTATTGCTCATGGTAATGCGAGACCTACAGTGCGGTGTGTTTAATCATGTCCATGGTACATTCCCAGCTCTGGGGACTCCAACAGTATGGCCTCTTATCATGTTTTAATCAATACCTCTCTCAAAATGTTAACACAAAACTGCAACCACTCCGTAAAAGAATTATGGTCCTGGCTCACTGAATTTTGTAAGGCAATAACCAGATGCACAACACAACAGAGTGAAAGTGATTTCTAATAGAAGTGTAAATTATATTTGAAAGTCTTATGAATTTTTGACATTCGCGACCTTTGTCTCTGTTTTAATAAATGAATACTCATCCCTAAGGTCAGTAAACATTGTATTTTTTCTGCTGTTCTAAGCTGTACGGGATTGACTTACTTATAATTGACTTACTTATAGTTATTTTAATGGCAGTAATTTTTTCGCGTGTCTGGGTAAACAGCGTTATAGAGCCGGGGGTAATCCAGTCCCCCTAATAGACGACCCCCCCGCCAACTGCGACTGACTGCTGCTCCGCGCGCGTCTTATTCAATCATATTATATGGCGGTGACCCGGCGCGACGCACTGTACGGGGAAACGCCGTGTTAGCATAAGTCACCTTCCCACCGTATAATTACGGCCATTCATCTGATAAAGACGCGGGAGCTGCCGATCCGCCTTCCGCGCAACTGCGATGTAGATGCGCGACACTGACAGTCAATTAAAAATGAAAGATAACGCAATACTCTTTACTTTTAATGGAGTGTTTATATGGTACTTTAAATATGTAAATTCCTGGCACCAACCCAGAGCCTTTTCTCCCCCTCATTTTACGATACAATAATAGCGCTTTTTAAAACTCTAAATATTTACCTGGAGTTTAGTGGCGCTGGAGCCTCGGTGTCGCCGTCCAAATGTAGTGGCCCTTTGGGATCAATTCTCGCATATGGACGTGTAAAATGGGAAAGGGCAGAGGAGAGAGTTAAAGCGTTGGATCAGATGTTCACCGCGGAGCAACGTGTCACTCCAAAACACGATTTAAATTATACCGGGATCGGCATTACTCTGCAGAGATAAACATTTAAATGGCCTTTAATGAGAATGTGCATCCTCCTTCCGGCGCCCTGGCAGTAACGGCTCAAATTAAATGCATCTTAATTCAGCTCGCCTGGGAATTGAAGGAAAACATAAAGTAGGAATATAAAAAACGTGGAGCTATTGATGGAGCAGTTTTGTAAGTCATGCAAGTACACAAAGCCGTATTATTTTTAGAAGTTAAAGATTTCCCTCATGATAATGAAATGAGCTGACCCTGGTGGTATAAGTATTGATCTCCAATTACACGTATATAATTTTTATACTTTTTGTGAAAACCTTCTTGTCAATGAAAGATGAGCCAATTGATTTTAAGAGGCTTGTTTACACAGTGTAGTACCTTCTGAATGTGATACGCTATTTATGAGTATTCATATTCCACCCTTTTAATTTAATTCATTTTAAAACCTTAATTTATATTACTGTAAACACATTCCTAAAGATTGCATAAACATGCTCTTGTTGGTCTGTTCAGATATCACTATGTGATTTTTAAATTAAATGTCACATTTAAATGCAGACCAGAGGTTAATTCACGATTCTTGTGATGACCAGCCATTTGACCACTGGCACATTTCACTCTGACCTCCTATCGTGAAAGAGGGACACAATGACACGTGAGTAGGGGGCAAAAAATGAGCAATTTAAAACCCAAATGGAGTTTTGTGTCCCCGTTCTCCTGAGCTAGCAGCTGTCTGTGGTACTTTCAGCCCTAATTATCCATCAGAGTCTGTTTCGTGTCTTGTAAACGCTCTCCTTATCCTCATTTTCAGGCTTCGGAAACTTGCACCTGTAATATAGGTTACTGCCTTAGCTTGGGGGGGGGGGGGGTATTAAACTCATGATCACATGACGCAGAGAGCCGAGATATTTTGACGTAGGACTCCAAAGGGCATTTTTTTGAAAAATTAATGAGGAGTGTTTATGTTTATCTTATGGGTCGGTTTTAAAAGGTGTTTCCATTGTCCCCATTTTCTCAAAAATTAGTAGTGATTTCTAAAGGGCATCGCTGAGCCATGACACGATGTCAGTACTGAGCTACCCTCCAATCCACTGACATCACCTAAACACAGACTGATAATTCATTTAAGTACAATACTATTAGGGAAGAATAAAATCCGCTGGTTCCTGGGTGCAAAATTTTATACTAATGATGCTGACACTGGAGCCATCGCTACGGTTTTGATTCATGAAGGAACAGGAAGAAACGAACTTTAATAAGGTCTGATTGGGAAATACCTTCACGGTGTCGCGCGATGCTCACGTCTGCATATTAAGGCAGCGCAAACTTGTACCTGCACAGCCATAATTCAGCCGCGGAGTGGCAGGAATGAGAGCGTGATCATGTTGGGTCACTGTCCCGGTGAGCGGGCTCCGCCGGCGCCCGCCTTAATTAAAGCGGCGGGGCCCTTTCCCGTTGCCGCATCCTCCGCAGCTGCGGCATTGATACTCATTATTCCTTAAGTCCAAACACCACCGCTGTGTCAAGAAAGCATCCATCACCGCTGGGCCGCTGATAGTCAGCAGAAAAAAAATTCGCACCTCGTCAGCAACTTTGCCAATTTGCAATTTTCCGCAGGGGGTCCGACGTGCGTTTATTTATCTTTTATTTTTTTATTGGCGCAGATCACTCTCAAATACCAAGATCATGAGCATGATACCACCTTGTTAACTCCTCTCTCCCAGCCCCGGCGTTAATGACAGTAATTAACAGCCCCTCCCCTGTCAGAGGGACGCTTCAGGAGGGGTCTGTATGTTCGTTAGCATCCAGCTAACGTGGGGCGGTGCCACAAAAGTCTGTCTGGCCTTCCCGCCCTCTGCCGCGCCCGGCCCTGTCTGTCCCGATTCATTATTGGCCCGGAGCTGGCTCTCTCCTCGCTCTGGCACCGGAATGAATGTTATTAAAGGCCGGGCTGCTTGACGCGCCGCTGATGAAAAATAGGATATTTCCGAAGGTTGCGTCGCCAGCCGGCTCAGCGATGCCTTGTTTATCTTTCCCATCCTTGCACAGAGCAGCGTAATTTAACCACACTACTATATATTTTCCCTTAAAATCCGGTGGGTCTCTGTGCGGGGGCATCATCATAAATAAGGCTTTATTATATTTAGTTTCTTTTTCTGTGGTAAAATGCTCAGTAAGAGACCAGGGTGGGTGCAAATCTTGATGCATATTAAGTGCAAAGGAAAACACAGTTTGGCTCTTCGAATGCAGCCTTTAAAGTTGGAGAGGAGGGACCTCATTTGCAGCTGGTGCATTTTATTAAAAAAATTCCAGTCAATCTGAGAGTCATTACCGAAGAGTCTTTATTTCCGTAAAGCCCGGTCTCCTATCTTCACGTATGTGTTGGCGTCTGCACTCATGATGCTGTGTAACTAGAGAGGCTTAGGAATGAGGCTATGGGGCTCCCATGGTCTGTCGAGTGCCGGGTCAGTGCTAGCTGTTCCCCTCCAGGCCCGGCCCCCGGGCCCACAGGACTGGCCTCTTCCGCCCCCTCCTGTCCCGGAGCTGCCCAGCGGAGTGCTGTCACCGAGACAGGGTCAGCTGGGGATGGGGCTGCTTTGTGCTGCTAGTGCTGCCCGTTCTCCTTAAAGTACCGTCCCTGACAGCTTCAGAGAATTGTGAGCTCAGGAAGAAATGTAAGAATTAAGGCAATCAGCTCTCAGCACCATGATTAGGGCTGTATTGGGATTAAAAATCAGCCCTGGACTTTAGGGACAAATCCTGCTGAGCGATAAACTTTGCACGGATGTCCTGCACAATAAATTTTGCCTACCTGACCTAGTCCAGCCCGGGCCATGATTGACGCTGCAATGTTTAGGCTGTCGGGAATATTCACACTGTCAGGGGCAGTGTTGAGCATTTCAGATCCAGTAGCAACAAATCCAGACAAAGATTTTGTTTCTACCAACCAGATGAGTACTCTGCAACCAAAAATATGGAACTGGATTGGTCTGACTTGGGGACCCAATAACTTATTCTTTCTTGGGCCCCAAAATGTCTAGCATCAGCACGGCACATAGTGATAAAATGAACGATTTTAGTCAACAAGCAGAGCAAACAGAAAATGAACGGTGTAATTATCTTGTACATGTGTGTTACATAAGCTAAGGTACATCAAAATACCAGCGGACTCTCATCAGTGCCGTAGATAACATCACCATTATGGCAAAAGCAGAGCGGAAGAAGTTGTCCAACCACTCTACTGTAAAACGGAGCATTAACATCAAATAGAGCCGCGGTATTTGGCTGGGTGGTAAAAGGCCGTAATAAAACTGTAGGACGGCAGGCCTTCCCATGTGATTGCAGGCCTTCCCGTGTGATTTACATAAGCCTGTACCAGCACCGCGCAGAAATGTTAGGGTCACGGAGTTCAGCCATGAGCCGGATCTGTCAGTAACTTCTCGCATGTCCTGACAAGAGGAACAGAGACGAGGAATGGGGAGAATGATTTACGGCTTGAAATGACATGGGTGTTCGGACTGAGGTAGAGTGAAGGCAGGAGAGTGTGTTTGTGCTGGGGTGGTGTACTCCCTCACATCTAATTTTCTGGATTTTCCTTTGACCCCCCCCCCCCATGATGACTGTTCATTTCGGCGCCATCTAACATCACCTCTGGGCATCAGTGCCTGGCTGGAAGAGTCCTGTTAATACTGCCACCACTGAGCTTTGGGCCTGATAAAGGACCTCCCCATCTCTCATGGGCTTTTCTGCTGATGCCTGAGCATGAGCTGATCCTGGGTCAGTCAAGGGGCCCTGATGGTACACATCTGACTGGCGACAACCCCCCCCCCCCTCCCGCCCAACCAAAACAAACGGGCGTGGGTGTTCTCCAGTTGTTAGTGAGGTCAATATTGAATCGCTTCTCCTTCTGGCTTGTAGATAATGTTGACCAAATGGTTGAGTATTTCACATAGTATTTCATATAACCCTGGCTTTCCATTGACATTTTCCTTTTAGAGATGCTCGTAAACGCACACAAAAAAGTCCCAATTTCAAGGATTTCCTGTGTACCCATGAACATCCAAGGTTGCATAGCGTTTAACATATAGGGTTAAGAGAAAAGCAATTTTTAAATCACGACAGGAGCTGTTTTGCTGCAGCACCACTATAGAACTGGTTCAGTGAAAACATCCAGTGAGTAAGAAGTAAGTAAAGTTTAACACCAGTGAGCTACAGAAGCCACTTTGGATAAACATGCATCTAAAAGGGTGAGGTGCTCAAAGTCATTGTCCTGATCGGAGGGCCAAGCAGAAACACTCAGAGGGGGGGTTAACCTTGTTTTAGTTGTTTTGGTTTGAAATATGCTCTCTGCCAGCAGGAGGGACACATGCAGTTATATTGCACATACAATATGACGGCCAAACCATGTTACTCAACATGTGAAACTATTATTATAAATTTTTTTTTTGGGGGTTGGGGGGGAATCTCTGTCAAAGTAAACTCTGGGCTCTGTGTTACGAAACCAGGCCATGTTCTGTATGCCCATTCCGAGGGGTGTAAATATTATATGATGTCTTTCCAACAGGGGTGATGTTTCCAAGCAGGTCTCAGTAACGTCCAAGGTCCCTCGGTGGTCGACCATAGTCCTGGGGCATTTCTGGGCAGACCTCTCACACACCTTCCTGTGGTCAAACTGTGCATGTTTATAGGATTGGATTTGGAAGCCAATGCCCCGCTTGACTCATTCCACGACATCTCCATCTGACATTCACACACTGCTGACGCCTCGCGCAGCGCGAGGACCCTCACACGTGTTTTACATGCCTCCATGCTTCCAACCACGGCTATAAGGGCAACGTTAAACCCGACCACCCAAGGCTGCACTCTGACTCCTTTGCTCGCCATTTTTCACCACGTAAAGTAAGTCTGAGGACGATCACACTGCGCCAGATGCACATAACCGATGCATCGTCTTTGTATCGGACAAGTTTATATTTCAATTCTAGATCGGAGTGGTTCATCGGCGTTCCGCTATAGCAAAACGGTACTGGATGGTTCAGGACCAGCCTGGACTCCACGTCTTGCCCGGAGTCTCCCGATGACGTCTTTAGTGTGGCCAACAACCTTGTGCGTCCGGTCTCCTATTAGCACACAACAGGAGGGGCCCTTTGGCTGGGTGGCAGGGCTGGAGGGGCCGGAGGGGAAGATGAAACAAATGCTGGCGACGGGAAAGAAAACCCAGTGTGAGTCCCTGTTCAAAGGAGCCAGCCAGTTCTGACTGGATTAACATTTATTGACTGTTTAAGTCTGCTTTTTAGCTCCTGGACAAAGATACATAGCTAATTGCAGCCGCCGTTCCGCTCGCTGATCACCAATGTGGCAACAAAAGCCGTACTAATAGGCGCTTCAACAAAGATTAGAAAGTCTCTATTACAAAACAAATTAAGCGAGCTCTGATCTTAACCTATAGGTCGAACGACATTACAGCGAAGTTTAAGCTGTTAGATAGCTGAAAAACTTATTAAGGCCCAGCGCTGAGGTAGCACTTTGGTATCGATTTTACGATAGCCAGGTATTATGATTTATGGAGTGCTTGTGTCAGTATAACAAGCTGAAGGACACACAATATCATCTCTAACGTCATTAAAATTCAGAAGTCTCCCGAGCTAGCTCATCAAACGAGCCGCCCCGCTCTGTCTCGCAATTTGATACAGATAGATTCACGCACGCAGACTCCTGCCCTGCAAGCAGCATTAGCTTAACGTTGCCATTACAGCAACACCGCATCTCGCCCTCTCCTCTCTCACCTCACTTTTCACGTATTTATATCTGTTTAATCTGTTTATTATTGCTTAATTGGATGTTTACAATGGGGCTGTTTTAATGGGTTTACAATGCGATTGATGCTGGAGTTCTATTCAGTATAATTATACGTACAGGTTTTTCAGACCATTCCAGCGTCAAGGAGACTCGAGAAGGCCGAAATCTGTGGTACACTGGAGCCCCCTGTTGGTGAGTACATATATTTTCAGCTGACTCATCGGCAGGAAAATGAACAGGCGCCGGTTCTCATAGTTTTAACAGACGCCGATCTTTTTTTATGTCCTATCTCTCTGTCGTCGTACGTTCGATTATATCTTATGTTGCATCTTGAGCTGCTACAGCCGGTTCTTGAACTTCTTGTATCTGAGCATCTGCCTGGGCTGGATAATCGGCAAGTCTGCCGATGGAGACGGTGATAGCAAGCAGCTGCTTCAGATCTGAATCCTCAAACCAGGTTTCCTCATCAAAGACACTTTAAACACGTTTAGTGGTATGTATTTTATTTTAAATCTGATACAGATATCCACTGGATAGTATTGATCTGGCAAAAATTTTAGTAAATTAGAAAATATTATAGGCTACAATAAACAGTGAGAAGCTCATATTAATATGGGCTATAAAACTGATCTTGGTTAGGAGCATCAGATACAGTATCCTTGTAAATATTCCTGCTTTAACTTTTAATGGTTTCCATTACACAATGACAGCTTTGCAGAAATACATTAAAAAATTATTTGCTTCCATATTTTGTACAATTTTATCTGTTGGTATTATAATATTTAAACATATTTAATTCATAATATGTCCTTAAGAAATACTGAATATAGCACATTATCTACCTAAAGCATGCCAATGAAATTTATGGCAGAAGTAAAGTGTTTCTGCAACTTTCAGGTCAAAATATTTCCCACAATATCCAGAATAATTAATTTCTTGATTCAGAATACGCCCCAGTCAAGGCTGCATTTCTCTTAACAACAACAAAAAAAACTAATCAGGAGAGCAGTAGCCTTTTCTGGAAGAACACTGTTGCTTTGCAATAGTAAAAATCCTCAAATGCATTTAAGGGATGGAAAGCCAAAAATCTGAATGATCTTCCTACAATGAGTACTTCACATATTATTCTTACTATAAATGCAGCTATATAACCAATATGTTATAATACATCAACAGCATATTCATGATGTGGGAGACTAGGTATAAACAGAGGGTACCCTGCAGGAAAGCTGCCCAAAGATATGCCTGCGGGTCTTGAGTAAGTGGAAGGACCCGTAACTCGGATTCCTCTGGATCTCAGATGTCCTCCACCATCTCCTCCAGCCAAGAGGGTGGCCTGGCTTGCCAGAACGGACTTGCTGGCTTCTGGCGCGAGGCTCATCTGCCAGGAAGGATGGGAGGGGAGTGAGGCACCCTCCCCCCCCCATACACACACACACACACACACACACAACCATGGCATCAATGAAGGCAAACACCCCCTGCTGTGACTTGGCGCACCCCGCTGGACAGCTGGAGACTTGGGGAGCGGAGAGGCTGCCAAGCATGTCTGAAAGTGTGTGTGTTTGTTGGGTGGGGGGGTGGCGTGTGGGGCAGCTGGGGGCGTTTAGCTGTGCATGAGTGGGGGCGGATCCCTCATACCTGCAGCAGATCGCCCCTCCCTGCCGGTCATGGCCCGGAGAGGAGCCCAGTACATCATGTATAATTACGCACTGATAGTACACTCAGATTTAAGTACCTTCACCCCCAACAGTCATGTAATAAGATCACAGCCCCGACTGAGAAGACAACGGGTTCACGGGAACAGGGCCGGCCCACCAAGGTTTTTGTGGGTCACGTGATGCATGTTGGTCTACAGACGACTAACACAGGAAGCGGGGGGTCAACACGTCGTGGTTAAATCCCCTCATTGATGGAGGAACTACAATGAGTAATGTTGATTTATTCCCACAAAGCCTCAATTACAGACAAGGCCATGAATAATGTAACACGCAAAGATGAACCCCACTCTTTCACAACCGATTATGGTCATTTTATTTGAGGAGGGGGCTGTAAATCTCCAACTGTGCTGTGCGAATTACGATTACGTTTCGGGCAAAGTGTTCATAATGCCGGCCTATAAGGGGCTGGGCTTGGCTTAAAAACCAAATGTTTAAAATAACGTAAGATAATCATATAAATTATGCATAAGTTCTTGAAATGGAACAAAAATGTTCAGGCACATACATTATTCATCGTTTCAGACATTTCATTATCATATCTTTGGGAGGCTGGCAAAACTTTCTGCGGACAGTGCGGGGGATCACCTTTGCGGGCGTGTTGATGTTTCTTACATGTAATTTCTCAGCTATCTTCTGTCTCGTGTCCAATTTGAAAACTGACACGCTTTCAGATTAGAGAAAGAGAAGCTGCAAATCAAATGTAAAGTGAGATGTCTTTCGTTGGTTTTGTTATTGTTTGTTCTTTTTTAACTAGTATCCGTTCTGTCGCCAGTGTAATTCCCTCATCCCTTGACATAAACTTGTCCCGAATACCATGTTCGTTTCTGGCGCTATTTAGTCTTTTTTCTTTTCACTGTATAAATCAATTTTCCGAAATGATGCCAAATTAGCAGAGTAAATATTGAAATCAGCCTTTGCAGATGCAATTGTGGCCTATTTACCCCCCTCCCCCCCCCCCCCCCCTTCGATCTCGGCTTAATCTCAATTCATCAATTACGGCTCCTTATTACAGGACCCTGACAGCATCCTGTGCCTCTTGATAAATGAACCAGCTCACACCAGATTTCAAATGTGAAGCTCAAGAGCTAATTATCTGTACAGACCTAGTTAATAACGAGATTTCTTGTTAAATATCTGATCACAGCGTGCGTATCATTTGTCAAGGGGGAGTTGTGAGCTCCAGTCCGAGGAGTTCCCCAGGTTTTAACGGATCGCACCTGGGGAAAAAAAGCAGATCTTTGTGTCTCCGGTAACCGTCTGTCAAATGGGCTGATGGGAAGGGGGTTACACGTGCTCTAGGTAGGTGGAATAAAATGGGGGCAAAAACGGCCCTCGCTGGCCAGCAGGAAACAAACGCGGATGGGGAGGAATATTGAATTGGGATTTGAGCCGTTTCACACCCGTGTCCCTGTTCGCTGCGGACACCTGGAGGGCTGCCACCATCGGCTGGATTGTGGGGGAGTCCCAGAGACACCTTTGTCCTATTTAAATGTGTGTTGGGGGGGGGGGGGATCCGGGCCTTGTCTCCTGGGCGCGGCCTTCGTTTCACACGTCTGCGCGGTGTGGGGTTTTGACACCCCCTGGCCGGAAGGCTTCCTTCCAGCAGAGTCACACCACACCGGATCGTTTCACGCGAGGTCCGAAGCGATGCTGCTGAGAGGCGGCGCCCCCCTGTGTCTGGAGGCCTGATAGCGGCCCCAGACCTCTGGGTCTCAGAGCAATAAACACTTCCTGTGCCCAGATGGAAGGCTCGGCTTGTGAAGGTGTGATGCCACCCATCACCTGCTTGCCTCTGCCCTCTTAGTACTGCAGCCACCCTGCCAGACACCCCCCCCCCACCATGTCTGTCCAGGCTCGCCCTCCTGCGGGCACTGTGGGCCCTTGCTGGTCGCAGCCTGAGCCAGCTCTGCTCGGACCTCCTTAACGGCATGCTTCCGCTCCCTTTTCCCCGTCAGAGCACCGGCCCCGGGTGGGAGTTTAACAGCTCGCCTGCTGGCCGCCCATCTTCACGGGCCCGGCAGTTTAACACCTCCAGCTAAAACTCGCAAAAGTCTCCGCCGAGCCCCAAGCCGGCTTGGAGGGGCAGTGCCAGAAGGTCTGAGCTGGTGAAAATACCCCCAAGTGCGATGCAGACTTAAACGCGGACCTAGACGCTAAAGCAGGTGTTCCGCATGGGCCAGGTGGGACAGTGCATGACAGCCCACCCTCTTCCTGCCTGCCACGATAAAGAGGCGCGTGCTAATCGCCAATCTGCTGATAAAAATAAAGGCTTACTGCCTTTCATCAGCTCGTTGGAAAAATAATTACTATAATATCCCCGTTTCTGTAAGGTGAAACTATTTTAATAATTGGCCTGCCCTTTCCTAACTCTGCTGTAAAGCAGTTAGGAATTAATTACAGGATAACTGCGCAATTAATTCTAAACGCCAGTTAAAGGCAGTGTGAGAGTGGAGAAGGAAGGGGTGGGAGAGCCACTGACTTGTGTGAAACTAAGCAGAGTTAGCCTGTGTCACTGTTAGTTAAGTAAGAACATGAGGTGTGGGTCAGTTCTTACATGTACAGGCAGGGGGTGCTATTGTCAATCATCCCCCTGAAGGAAGAATCGATAAGTATTCTGTACTTAATTTGTTCTTACCTTCAGTACTTAAAGCGTATCTACTTAATTGTCACATCTATGATTATCTATAATGACACAATAATACAACGAGAGACACAAACGTAAATGCAGCACAAAAGGGTGCAAAATCACAGCAGAATTCTTTGGCCTCTCGTTTCATCAGGTGTGGTGAATATCTAGGCCGACTTAAGACACAAGGTAAAGGTGATCATCACTGATCATTAAAAAAAAAAAATATATATATATATACTTTCTCTGTATTTTCCTCAGCGTTAAGCCAAGCTTTTTTGCAAGCTTGATGAATATAAATTGTGTGTTTTTTCTTTT
>JAABNY020000034.1:10330313-10341544 GCA_015164015.2 Brevimyrus niger
CTGGAATGCACTGGAAGCTCGATGTCACTCTTCGGAATGCACTGGATGCTCGGTGTCGCGCTCTGGAATGCACTGGATGCTCGGTGTCGCGCTCTGGAATGCACTGGAAGCTCGGTGTCACTCTCTGGAATGCACTGGAAGCTCGATGTCACTCTTCGGAATGCACTGGATGCTCGGTGTCGCGCTCTGGAATGCACTGGAAGCTGTGTCGACACGCCTCATACATCCATCGATGCAGTTAGTGGGCTGGGTTCCGCCTACAGGCTTTTCGTATTAAAACCTGTAAAGCAACAGCATCTTATAGTGATTTATAGATATGGCTGAAATGCCGACATCCAAGTTAAGTGCTTCAGTGCTTCTGACTATTTCCAGCAGCTTCTACAGCCCTCACCAGCCTTTCCCGCCTATTTTGACTTTCTGTATTGTTCAATTGTGCCGCTGTCTACAAACATTACTTTATAAACATCTTCTATTACTACTTGGTCGTATAATGAAACAACATCAGTCCAAGGAGAGAAAACATGACCTTCCGATAAGGTCGCCCTCATAGGTCACCGAACACTCTATTGAGGTCAAATGACAAAAGTCATTTTCTGCGTTATGCTCCAAAATCGTTCGAGGCGCTTTAAGACCTTTGACAGCATCGCCACCTAACTGTCCTTGTAAAGTCATTTACGCGGAAGGAATTATAAGGATAGTCAAACTCCTTTTTTTTCAACGAAAAATAAAACTCCCTTTTCCAGCTTAAACAAATTGCTATAAACAATAGGAAAAAGTGTATACATACAACACATACACACACACGCACATATAAAATAAAATATATATTTTAATAAACCTTCATTTTCAGTTTAATCAAATTCCCAGACATACCATTAAAAGGTTTGCATTCGAATAATAATGAATAATACTCTATGTATCATCATACAAGCATGACCAGCAAAGGAAGTGGCAATTTGTCTTCAGTCCTATGCAGTGATGAGATACAATTGAACTCAGCTGAATCAGTTTAGTTAAGGCCTGACTTCTTGCTCAGTGTCCCTGGCCTTGTGCCTGATATTGCATTCTGGGATAGATTCCAAGATCACTACAGCTCTGTGCTGGATAAGCGGTTATGGAAGATGGATGGACGGGTGGATGGATGGTTAAAGTATATTTTGGTAGGAAAATGTCTCATAACAGCAGTGTGGATGGGCGTAAACACTGGCACGGGCTCTCAGACTCGGAGTCACAAGGGACGGTGGCCCTTTGCTGTTTGAAAGGACAGAAGGTGCCATTTGGGAAGGTTTCAGTAGCACTTGATGCTCTTGCAGCATGATTACATCTATTTATTTAGTGGGCGCTTTTATCCAAACCAATGCACAGTTGAGAAATCAGGCTCAGCCAGTCCCTGGAGCACTGGGGGCTAAGGGCATTGCCCAAGGCCCAATAGTGAAATCACTTTGCTGACCCTGGGATTTAAACTAGCAGCCTTCCAATCACAGGCAGTCCGTCCGAAGACAATGAGCCACATAACCACCAGATTTTGGCTACATGGAGACACTGCCCTCCCCAATCCATGACGAATGCTTCTGTTGGAAAAGCAGAGCAGAAAGTTACATGCTTTTAAGGGCCTGGTCTCCTAACCTGCCTCTGTACCCCTCTGTTGTACCTTTGAGCGAGGGGGAGCTGTTTAACCCACGGCGGTCGAATAAAAATATCCAGCGGCGTGTGGAGGGTAAATGGGGCGGAGTCATAAGCTGTGTAATTCGCTCCAGATAAAAGAGGCGGCTAAGCAACTAAATGATAAATAACAGGGTCGCCGCGGCAGAGAATCAATACCTGTGGCTGAAAATCTCTTTCTGAAAGCTTAAGCTGTATAAAATGAACTGGCTCATCTCGGTTATGAGCCCCTTGGGTGCGTCATTAACATGCAGGCCGTGTGCCCACGCCACGCGGCACGTAAGCCTTATCAATTAGGGGGGCCGGCCTCTTTTACACATCCCAGGTACGTTATTAATAAGCGTGCGCCGCGTATTTAAATGGCCTGCTTTAGAGCATAATTTAACCTGCACGAGGGCTGACTGCCACTGCAAGGGATCCCCGGTCCCTTCCGGCCCGGCGGAAGCCAGAACCAGCCCCCGCCGTGTATACATGATGAACTCCAGGCCCAAATAGCACAGGAAGGGGGGGTTAGGCAGAAAAAAAAATAATAAATAAGCTCACCCTATTTTAGGCTTGCCAGTGGCCCACTTATAACTTAAATGACTGGTTTAGTTAACCTTTCTATTTGGATGTAACACGTCGTTATGGGCGCGACGCCGCGCCGCATAATTTCTGCCGCATTAACATCCGTCATGTGCCGCCGGCTTCGCTAAAAATACGTCCAACAGGAGAGCGGAAGTGGAGCCGGGGCGGTGTGGGGCGAGGTTCACCGGCGGCACTGCTCGCGAAATACTCGCTGACTTCAATCACCAGGGGGACTCGGGTTCTGATGGAGTTGCTGATATGTCTCCCTATTAGTCTCCCAGGATTTTCCATAGCCCACTTTCTCACCCGATTCTTGCCAATTAAGCGGCCGAATTATGTATAATGGTGGGAGTCACTCGCATCTTTGAGTTGCCGAATGCTATGAGCAGGATGACAGAGGGATACTGTTGAATAATTAGAGTGAATTTCCGGAGCCCCATAAGCTCAATCTTAGCCTGCCACATGCTAACTATTTTTAACCTAATCTCTGCCCCCTCCCTCACCATATATATTCTGTTCTTTTTCAGAGACATTATTGCCGCGCTCTTACGCTCCATCACACCGGAGAGTTCAAACGTGTCACTGTGGTTTTGGGACAGGATAGCAGGAACACGATAATGACTGTGCCCGCCGTTTTGCTTGTCTTATTAGAACGAAACAAGGTCATCCCTCCCGGTGAAACAAAAAAAACAAAAAAACACCGTTTGCCCAGCATGAAACTACGATTACACAAAAATTAAAAAGCTGGCGTGGCAACGCTGGTAATGGCGTCCATATCAGTTATAGTCTGCCCGAATTCCCACTTGTTTTCTCCGAATTCTCAAGCCCCTAGTGGTTCCCACCTTCTCTTCGATCTTGGGCTAATTAATTATTTACGTAATTTGTGAGATGAGCAATAGATTCATCAGTAGCTAGATTAAGCGAAGGAATTAATTGACAGTGAGATAATGTGCGGCTGCCACAGCTGTCTGCCGGTGAGGAGCTCGTCCGCCAGCTCCGGCAGACGCCCGGAAAGGGAGCCGTGCCTCCCGCGGCCCACAATTCCCGGGGGCTCCAATTGCCACATCCAGCTCTCATTGTACAGGAAGTAGGTCCACCAGGTCTATGCCTTCTCTCACCCCTCAGCTGTCAGCTCTCATAAAATTCCAACAGGCACAGTGCAGCCGTGCCTATTTTAGAGCCCTGAAGATGGATGAGCCGCTCGAATCATTCTTTACCACAAATTAATTGACTAATTAGGATATACAAATGAAGACTGTGCTCCGAGCTACGCTGGGGTTGGGTGATGCTAAACAGCTCTTAAATCCGATGCATGGCCGATTTTTTTGCTGCAGTATAAATGTTTACTTTTTTCCCCACTGATGTAGGTTTTTACTTTTTCTCCTGCAAAGATTTTCTTCTGTATCTTCCGCATTTTTCTTCAGGTAGGAGCGGGATTACAGATCGAGGCGTCATCCTGACATTTCGTGATCCTGCCCAGAAGTCTCCGGGTCTGTCTGTGCCCAGTTACTTTTCCTTGCCCTGTCACTGCAAGGACGTGTAACTTAATCATAAAGATGCCACAGGATAGTCTTTATTTTTGGTTGTAGTAATAGGTGAGGTAACACTGACCATGATAGCACCTCTAGGAGATGGGATGGGGGGGGGGGTGGTGTCTTGTCCTCCCCTTGGCTTGTGTGCATCATTGAAAATACAGGCATCTCTCTCGACCTCCGCACCCCCCTCCCCAAAAAAAGATTTCCAATAACATTCCACCTTGGCCGCCTTTGAACTCATGCTCCTGGGGTGAAAGGTCACATTCCCTCCCCTCCTTGCCACAGGGATGCCCGGGATTAGCGATCATGTTTTCTGCATACCACTTAGCCATCTGTCGGTACGGAAGTGGGACGTGTTGTCGTCCAGGAAGACCTAAATCCAGCCGGAACTGAATTGCTGACCTGCTGGGCTTCTCACAATCCCAACTTGTAAGTTTCCACACCTGCACATCTGTGGTTACCTGAGAAATCGGACAGGCACTGTGGCTAACCAGTATCAGGTTACTTCTTATCAATTTTAATGTTGCTACATTTTTAGCATGACACAAACATCGGGCTTCATTCCACACTGCTACATCCTAAAGGTTAATAATCCTTTTAATTAAAGGATAAACCCGTTATTGAGCACAAAGCCTAATCACATAAGGATTACCAGGGAAATGAATATAGCTGGATCAATTAGTCTGATAATTAAGGCTTAAGTGCCGAACGGAGATCAAAGCTCTCACAGAGTGTCGTAAAATTACCACCACGGTTCGAAGGGGGGGGGGGGGAGGGAGCGCTGCACGGTGCTTTATTGCAATGCGTGTTAGCCCCCCCCCCCCCATAGCTGTGAAACTCTGTGTCCCAGCGGATGGAGGGATGTAAAACGACGACAGCTGTTCCCCCAGTGCAGGCACAGGCGTTTCAGACAATATCATCGCTCCATCAGCCACGCCCCAACCCTCATTGCTGGTGCTCATCAGGAGCTCGCCGATAAGTAATCCAGCAACAATTAGCGATCTCGGAGGAGGGAAATGCAAGGTGTGTGTGTGTGTGTGTGTCGGGGGGGGTGGGTGGCTGGAGCCTCTGTGTGGCTGGGAAATGGAGGTGGCAGGCTGTTAATGGTCAGCCTCCGTGGGCCACTTCATGTTTGTAATTGCATTTTGTCACCTACAGAGGGTGTTAAGAATCCTTGTTAAAGGCCATAAAAACGGTTAGGAGACATCTCGCAGTAACCATTATTGTGGAGCAAATTAGCAGGTAGGCAATATCGGAGCTGTCAAGAAAGGTTAGTAAGAAAGACTGCCGGGAAATGGACCATTCAGCCATTCATCATGGCCGCGGTCGCCGGCTCCAAATTGAAAAGTGTGTAAAAAAAAAAAAATGTTATTCATTTTCCAAGAATTAGAGGATGTTAGTTTTGCTTACCACAGCGCCTGGTGATGGCATCGACCATCAAGATACGTTTTTTTTTTCTTAAAGTGATTGGATCAAGGGACAGGAACCACGTGAAAAAAGTGGGGTCTTAACAGTATTTTTATGACACCTTAAATGTCTAAGTACATTGTCACAGAGAGGCATGAAAAAAGCGGGGAGGTCCTATAATGACAGTGCCATTACAGTGTCTGAGCAGCACAGGGGGAGCCTGCTGCCACCTGCTTCCTGTCCCCCCCCTCGTCACACGTACGTCCCCTTTGCAGCGCCGGAGAACTTTTAATGAGTAAGTGGGGCACGTGCATAACAAGTTTGAAATTGAAGGAAGATTCGCACCCGTGACCCAACGTGCAGGCTGGACACGGAGCCCCCCCCCCACCACCCCCCCTTCATTCGTCGGGCGTTTTTTTCCAGATTTGCTTTATAACACACCGCAGATTAAATTATTGGAAATCCATTTTTGTTGTGGAGGACTCAGCGAAGCAGTAAAAGGGTTAAAGTCAGGCTAGCAGAAAAATAATAACATTCGGGGCGAAAAATAAACAGCTCCAATCAGGCCGGGGCTCGGTACCACATCTCCTGTATCGCGGGATTTAATAGGTCATGGTCGGTGTGTTTATAAATGGTACGTATGGTGCGGTAAACACGGCGCCACCGTCTTTGCATGGTAATTGGGCTTATACGCGCAGGCTATATGTCCATTGTCGGGCGTGGTGGCAATTTGTCTACTTTTATGAGACGGAGCTATGGCATAGTGCCACATCAGATTGGGCAATGTGGGGAGAGGGGGCGGAGCCTAAGTGAAGGTTTCGAAGCAAGGGCACCAAAGACCTCAGGAATCCACCTGATGTCGCTTACACAACCATGCAGGGACTCCGAAGGAAGAAAAATGTACCAGGTGATCCAGGCCATCTCTGTGAACAGAGAGGATAAGGAGTTATACAGCAGTGTATCCTTGAAGATCCTCGAGTACCCACAGCCGGTCCACTTTTTTGCTCCCTCCCAGCTCCCAGTAGTGAGTAAAAATGTGGGTTGTCTGGCAGGGAGCTCGGCGTGAGCAAAAACGTGGACCGGCTGTGGGTCCTCGAGGACCGGATTGGGAAACACTGTTACAGAGTATGGAGCAACCAAACGAGGCCTGCCATGCAGCCTGTGTCCATTAGACCATTAAAGCAGAGTCTAGGTAGTCTTCCTGGGTCATTAAACCGCTCACAACTAGATCAACACAATGAGCCCAGCTGCCTCCCATCCATCGGTAACTTCTCTAACTTCTCCTGGATGCTCGTAATTGGGAGTTCAGACGTGTGTGGAAATCTGGCCAAGGGGTAACAAATAGGAAACCCTCTGACTATCTGGAGGTCTAGTGAATGCAACCAATTGCAGATGATTCTATGATGATTCAATTCCCTGATTCCGGAATTCAAGATGATTCTATTCTGTGATTTTCAATGGTGGCTTAGAGCTTTAGCTATAATCAGAATAGGCAGTTGCCCCAGGCCCTTAGATTCCCTGCTTTGTGGAAGAAGTGAAATGATCATGAATTTTCTAGGTAGCCCCCCCCCCCCTCAAGTTAAGCTTAGCCTAGGGCCCCTGAAAAGGTAGAGCTGGTCCTGGTTGGGTGGGCAGTGCAGGCAATATTAAGTGCAAACTGCCGCTGCCCTGACACTCAGTGCTTGTGTCACCAGAAAGGTCATGGTGATAAATAATTTGATTCGCTGAGGAAGCAGCGAGCCCCCACAAATCAGCTTTGAAGAACTTTGAAGTTCTCTGACTGGTGATGCTCCCAATGCCCCACACCTAGTCCTCACAGAGTGAGACATTATTATTATTACTGTAATATTTTTGGATGGCTATTCTTGATGTATCTGCTTTGTCATTTAATTGAGGCTCATAGGTTTGGCGAGGAAATGGCGCACTGGGGATCGCCGTGGCAACCCTCAGGATCCCCACAGCCAATAACAGGCTCCCGTGCAATTAGAATGCATAGAGTTCTGACAAGTCATGTAACTTACGAGTCTCCAGGCCTGCGTAAAGCTGGTCTCCGCAGCAAGCAGCCATGCGACGTAAAATGCACGCCGCTCTCTCTTTAGGACACTTTGCTAATTATTTTTTATATTCCAATAAGAAAAATGAATCAGGAAACAAAGAAGACCCCAGGAAGGGAAGTCAGGAGTGGCTGGTATATATCATTCAAGGTGGTATGAAGATATGAAGGGCCGTGTGTCTGTAGAGTGGAAGAAAACACAACCATCACTCATTAAATTCCTTCCTGGGCACAGTTCGCCCATCTCCGCATCTAATGAATTACGTTACACATCAGAAACTACACAGCCGCCTATTTAAAAGCTGGGATTGTGTCTGAGCACATCATAAATATGAAATGTGAAAGGTAACAAAATGAGACGGTCAGTAACGTGTAAGATTTGTGATGTCACTAAGTGCTGCACAGGGAAAGGTGATGCTGACAATCAGGAATTATGATGAAAGAAATGTAATTTGATGGATGTTTAATTTTCTTCAGGCAATATCTCACAGGTAGGATAAAACCGGTGGATAGCAGTTTTCATTCACTATACAATTAATAACAATGCCCCTGCTAGAGGCAGCCATTACTCGTAATACGCGTATTATTGCTAAGTGTATCTTTCCTGATGCTACAGTCCCCTTCATTTAAATCTTATTATTTTTTATAGCATTTCCACAGGCTTAATCTGAAAGGAGATGCATCTCCACAATGCTCCAAGAAATGCCATTTTCAATTTGCATTTCATATACCTTATTAACAGAAATATATTCCACAAATTATTGCACAATAGCTAATTTCCAAGTAATCAGTTGAGTACAGTTGGAATTAATTTATGTTTAAAATTCCATCTATCAGTTCTTGACATTCACAGCGTGTTTTAAATTCTTTTGTTTTTAATGTATGCACATAAAACATGGTACACAATTTACTGCAACATAGTAATTATATACAACGTAGGTTATTTCTTAAAATATAGAGGTTGAATAATAATATAAAAAAAGTTCCCGCATGTGAAAGTTGGGTTTTAAATTACCTTTAAACGCAAACGAAAATAAAATATTTTGTTGAACACTCAGAAACACCAAGTGCCCCGCTGTCTCCTAATATCTGGTTGTGTTCCAGGTGTGACCATTAAGATACTTTCGAAGATAGAGTGTGATGTTTTGTGTGTTTGTGTGCTTTAAAAATAATCATTGACCTACTTGCAAGTTAAAATGTAAGATTTGTTTCCCTGGTTGTGCAGTAATATACTTTAAGAATTTTTGCATATACATTAAGACGCGCGTGCGTGCATTCGCGCAGCCCTTCGTCCACGGGCGCGCAGAAGGGTCCGCGTGTCATATCGTGCATGCGCGTGCGCTTGTGCCCGCGTAGCATATAGCGTGTGACAGAGCAGCATGTCAATAAACGGCGTATCTTGTGGTTATGCTAACACTGAATGACGTGAAATTGGGTGCAAATTGCAGCGTAAATGACAATTCCATCTTTCTCGTGCTTTTTTTGCATTGTCCCTATTTACTTCTTTACGTTTCTATTTGCAGGCTACTTTGCCCGTATAGTCCTGTTTTTGAATGCGTGATTCAACATTGTCAATTACGTTGCGACAAGAGCCTCTTTTTCGGTGTATTTTGTCTATAAGGCAATAGGCTCTGCTTTATTAAAAATGTTATGATGCATTGGGTTTCTGGTACCTGGGCTTACAGAAGGGAATGATCTATGTTTCTTAAAGTAATGCGAATATATTTACAATACAATGACTACAGAACACAAGGTGTGGAAAAACACAGACAGGAGGCTATAGTCGATGATTTTAGAAGCAATAGTTTTCACTGACAAGTAATGGGATTTAAGGATATTATGCCTTATGTTGTATGTGCTCCACTCGTTACTTTATTAAGTGTGGGACTTGGGGAAGTGGGACTAAGGAGAGCATAGTAGCTAATTAACTGAGATTACATACAGGGAAAAGAAGAAATGCCAGTGAAGGCAATGCACTGACTGGGCACATGAATGGCGGTGAGATCAAAGGCGCAGTGGTGACCACCCTGGTGGTCTCCCTCTCTGCTCTGAGTAGGTGAGGCGTCTCTCCATACAAACTCAACCCCAGAGACAGACTGACCCTGGGGCACCAGTTGGGTGAAGCTTGACAAAGTGACAGATTAATGTAAGTTCATATATCCGCCCCCACCCCCCACCGCTTCCAGGCTTTTGGCGTCCCACGACCGCAATCTCAGCCCCGAATCTGTGTTTGTGTGCGGCGAAGAACCGCAAGAGGGGAGTGTGTGTGTGTGTGGGGGGGGGGGGCACGCTTACAGGAAGCAAGCTGCTGACAGGCTGTGAAATGAGCGCCATTGATCCGGGAGAATCTCCACCTCCTCTGCATGCCGCCCAGCAGCGGTGCCAGATCCTGCGTTTGGCGGAGGGGAGACGTGGTCCCGCTGATTTACATGGAGACGACAGACATCAGATCTGTGGTTATTCAGGTCTGGGGGATGCGTGCGTTTCGCATCTAGACGGGATGAATTTCTATGTTCGTGAACGGCTGAGCGTTCCACAGTCGTCCCGGAGACAGATGCTTCAGAGTATGTCTGTTTTAATGTTTTATTTCGCCAGATCTCTCACTCAGTCATAGCTGCAGCGCTGAGCTGCCCCAGACCAGCTGTGAGGAACATGATGGTAATCCATTTGCTGGAAAACATGAGCCAAATAAAGAAAGCAGGCTTTTCCATTATTTCACACCTTCATATCTCAGGAAAGGAATTAATGTGTATTAATGGCCCCTATAAAAGTAGTTAATAGAGCATTCTGGAACTCGCTGAGAGAGCCCCCCATGACTGACATGGCACAGGGGCTGCACTGCCTCTTTGAACTAGGCTGTAGGCCAGGCAATTAACGGCGGGAAAGGCCCCCCCTCGCTAGATCCGGAGAGCTGGCCATTCATCATGGCCGATCGCTGGGCTCACACGACAGCACGCCATTTTACAAGAGTGGGTCCCTCAGCCCGGAAGCGGCCCATCAAAAACACGCAGCTTCCCGGACCGGAACCTTCCGTATTGCTCCACATGTAGTCAGTCTCGCACCCCCGTCCGCCCATCTCTCCAGATGTTAGTGAGCGCGACTGTTTGCCGCATCCGTCTGTTAGTGGGACGCAGGGGGGGGGGTGGGGGGGTGCATGTGAAAATCATTCGCCGCGCATTAATATATTCAGATGTAACATGTCGGCGAACAGGGAAGGTCAGGCGTGTTCCATTAACAGCGGCCCGCTCCTCGCTTTTTTAATCAGCCGCAGACACCCACTATTAACGGGCCATAAGCGGCTGGCTGTAAATCTCCGTGACCTTGGGGGGGGGCTGGCGTGCTTGGAAGCCAATCACAGCGCAGGATGGCCGTGTCTGTCCGCCACGGTCCCCCGCACACGCTGCCGCCTGCCATCCTCGACGCCGAGCATACGTGGAATCGAGACGCGGCGGGTGCTGGGGGTGGGGTATTACGGCTCTTTTATCCCCCCCCAACACGCTTTGACGCAGATCATTTAAAACCTATTATAAGGAACCTGGGGGCGCCGGTTGGACAAAACGGGCTGAACAGAGGCGTCCGGACCAGGTGGCTGCCACCTTCTCTGTGGAACTGTTGCGCCCCCCCCCCCCCGCCCCCATCGTGGTGGGATCGGCGCTAATCTAATGAATACATCTCATTGATTAGACTGATGATTCCGCTGCTGTTGCCGCCGGTTCTGCAGGCAGGTATCTCTGCTTTGTAGATGAAGACACTGCCACTGCTCCCCAGGAGAAAAGCCCCTGTCAGTTTCAGTATGGAATCAAGCCTCCCACCTGTCTACATCTTAATATTGCTTTTATCCATGTAGATCAGTGCTGGGGTGGGGTGGGGGGGGGGGGAAGGCGGCAGGCATTCTGGATCGTCTGCGGCGCTTTCGGAGTGTTCTGTACTTGCCTTAAATAAAACCCCGAAAGTGGAGCCGCAAGTGGATTGTCACATTGTAACGACTATAGCAGGGTTATTCAAAT
>JAABNY020000034.1:10341644-10355496 GCA_015164015.2 Brevimyrus niger
GTCTGCGGCGCTTTCGGGGTTGACCCACAGCACAACACACCTCCTCTAACTCGGCTGGGGGAGGTTGCTGGGGGGGGTGGGAGCCATGCGTCACACGGTGGCCCCTGCAAGCGATCGCCGGGTCTCCGTGTCTTTATCGCATCTTCCCGGCTTCAGTGACAGTATTGACCTATGGCTGCAGCGTGCCGTGCAGAGCCGCCGCCAGTGGCACGACGGCATGAGCCCAGTCGATGCCCGCACACGTCCCAGGGCATGACTGGCGGTAACAATGATCACGGGTACTCTGCAAAGCTCGGAACACTGCCCCCTCTGGACACCCCCCGCAAACACACCCAGATACGCACGCGCGCAAAAGGAACGCAGACGCACCCTGGTGCACATGCACACTCATCCACACCTCATGATCGTTTGAATTTGCACACACTCGCGTGACTCAAATCACTGGTATCCGGTCCAGTAAAAGGAGGACCCCCCCTGACACTGCCACTGGAGGTCGGCCGTCGGCCTGGACCTGCGGCCCGTCGCCGAGGCACTACGACGTCTCGACAGCACGGTAAAACGCCGATTAAAATACAAACATAATGTTTCCACTGACCTTGATCATCTCCTGGTACATTTTAAAAGCAAGCAGTAAAGCGAACATGCTATAAAATAATAACGGCCATGCTGTAGCCCCCACTGCAACGGTGCTTGGCAGCGCAGGATACTTCTGCAGATTCCCAGTGCCGGGCCCGTCTCGCCCCGGCCTACATGGGGGGAGATCTCGTAAAGGTGGGGAGTAGGTGATGTCTATCCAGCTGTTATTGGAGATCACCATTCCCCGGCCCATAAATGGACACGCGGGGGGGTCTCTGGGATTCGCGCACCGCCGTGGGCGACAGGGGCTCGCTTATAGGTGGCCGGATCTGGGGTCCGGCGGCCATAGGGGGCGGGAGCATATTCAGCGAACGGCCCCTCCCGCGTGTGGATGTGCTGCCCCACACGGACAGGACCGTGCGCGGGATATCAGCGGAATGCTGGAAATGCCTGGGGGGGGGGTGTTGTGTTTTTTTTTTCCCGTGTCACTGTAACAATGCTAATTAAATCGATAAATTAAAATGGGATAATCCGTCAGGTCGTGGCGTCGCAGGTGCGTGATGGCGCGCTCCTGCTTTGATGGCGGACAGCTGCGACGGAGCCTGGTTTTTCACCGCTGATGATGGCCGGGGGTGGGGGGGGGGGGGGCTCACCCCCCCGCCCCCAGCCCAGCTCCTGTGTGCCGGTCGAGGCGGATCTATATTCGAATAAGGTGAGATTATCTGGAAGCCTCCACAGACTTCCTCTGCTGTCAGCCTGGTTCCGCGATGCACATCAAGCACTCCCCCGAAGAGCAGTAAACCCCTCCTCACTTTCCCCCCCCTCAACCCCTTAACAAGTGTGGAACGACGGGCATGCTCCAGATTGGCGGTGCCCTGAGGCCTTTGACAGGACGTGTTGCAGGCACAAATTGTAATTCATAAAGGTTAAGGAGGTCAGTGCCTCTTATTGCCAGTCGGAATGCTTCCGATGCGAGTGAGCAGGAGGCTCGGCATGCAAATGGACAGCCGGTGATGGTAATGTGAGGCTTTTCCGACGGGGGCGGCTCTGAGCTCTGTGTGTGAAGGTGAGAGGGGTAGGGGGGTGTTACAAACAGAGGTGAAGGCCGCCGTTTCCACCATCTTCCAGAGCTGAATCGCAGCTCAGAGAGTTTTAGCACCACTTAGTAGATTGTCAAGCAAGTTTGACTGTCCCGTAAAATTTCATCTCATAAATATATTCATCTGAAGATGAAGTCCAAAAATCACTGTTGACTGTGCATTAGAAAGTTGGAATGTCCCTTAGCAAGTTAAAAAGAAAATCCTAGTTGCTAAATTAGATTAGACATATTCTCATATTAGATTTGAATTTCCTCATAAAATGGAAAAAAAAATCTAAATGTGATTTAAATTTGAAGTAACAATCATTCTGGTTACCCTCAATTATGGTATGTTAATGTAGAATATAAGAAAAAATCAATATATGTAAAGTGCTCTTTCAATAAATTTCATCAGACCATACCTGAAGGAATTTAAAGGATTTTAAATCTAGAGAAAAACGTAATGAACTTCAACAAAACCTCGGCTAATCGAGAGTTGCAATGGCTCCCTCTGCTGGAGCAGGGACAATGATTCGAATGCAACCTTCTTCGAATGTGCGCGTGCATTAGTGCATAAAATAAATATAACTGACGTTAATACCTGATTTATAGCGTGGTACAGTTTAATATCATGGTGTCATTTTATATACTGCTATTGTTTGTGAAGCATTGTTATGGACGTGCAAACACACGCTGTGCCTGATACAGCCAGTAATCCCTGAAAGAAATAAAACTGAATTCCTGTCCATCCATCCATCCATCCATCTTCCATAAGCATTTATCCAGTGCAGCTTTGCAGGAATTCTGGAACCTAAGAAGCATGAGACACAAAGCAGGGGATTACCATCAATGTGATGCCAGTCCATCACAAGTCAACCACACCTACAAATACTTCTTTGGACTGCATGTACTAACTTCTGGTATAGAGAGGAAAGTCACACATAGAGAGAACATGCAAAATCCACACAGAGCCAGGGGTAGCATTTCAACCCCCAATCCTGGTGGTTTGATGTCTCCATGCCACCCATCATATGGTTCCATGAGGTTTCATAAATTATGTCTATTATTCATAGAATTACATCCTATAATGAGTTCACAAGGACAGTGTTTACCTGCAGGTATAGTATACACTTTGCCTTTCTTATTAAATACATTTCTGATCAGATAACTGAGTATATAATAAAGAAATCATAGGCATATACTGGCAGTTCACTGGATAGCACTGCGACCTCACACGATACTGGTGGTTCACTGGGTACAATTGTGATGTCGCACAATACTGATAGTCACTTGGTAGCACTATGACCTCACACGATGCTGTGGTCCACTGGGCAGCACTGTGACCTCACACGATACTGGTGGTTCATTGGGAAGCACTGTGACCTCACACGATACTGGTGGTTCATTGGGAAGCACTGTGACCTCACACGATACTGTGTCTCACTGGGTAGCACTGTGACCTCACACGATACTGGTGGTTCATTGGGAAGCACTGTCACCTCACATGCTCCCCAGATGTGGGTTTGAATCCCACCCAACTCTATATGTGTGGACTTTGCAGGTTTCATCCCATAACTCCAATTTCCTCCCACGGTCAAAACACATGCTATTAAAACATGTGAATTGGTGTGTCTTTAGTGACTGCCCAGTGCTGGGCTGGAATGCCATTCAAGCTGCTGCTGTCCTGGCAAAGGCTCCTTGTGACCTTGTACTGGATAAGTGGTTATGGAAGATGAATAGATGTATAATAGGACTATTTGTAATATAATCGTTTATTTGGATTGTGCTGCAGGTGTACTGCTTGTACACGTACAAAATGGAAGAATAAAACGTGTTGTTAAAATCACATATTGTCAGTCATTCTGTAGGCATGTGTCTGTGTTTTGGTTAACAGTTGTTTTGGCACTGTGAGAGAAAGGAGCTCTCGGTAAAATCTTTCTCCATTAGTCCTGATTATGTAATTTTTCGTGAATAAATGAGTAAAAACACTGCCTGAAATTGGAAAGGCAATTACTCAGGATTTCCAGTGCACCTGTACGGGTCACACCTGTGGAACCAGTGGGGATCCTTCAATTACAGGAGCCACTCGGCAGACAGGCATTTCTCACCAGGCTCATTACCTTAGCCTGGCTGGGCAGACTGCTGGAAAGGTATTCATCAAGGTTATATATTCCTCTCGCCACATTCAAGCGGAGGCATGGCCTCAGGACCCTCCACTGGAAGGGGAATGTTAAATGCACAGTTCAACAGGTACAGCAGAAACACGGAGAGCACTTTAGGAGTTACTAGCGCACCGCAGAAATAATGATTTTCAGCCCTGAAGGAAAGACACCAATAATTTTTAAAATGTTTTTTTCATTACCAAATAAATTTCAAAGATAATAAATTGCCAAAAATAGGCCAGTGATAAATTAACGTCATTTCCTTTTAAAATGATTCTCTTTATACATCTAGTTATCATTTTATATTGCCCAGTACCGCAGTGCCACACACTGCAGGGTTTGCAGGGTTTGGGTTCTGTCACCATTGTGTGTGTGTGTGTGTGTGTGTGTGTATGTGTGTGTGTGTATGTCTCAGATATTTATTCCATTGTGGGTCAATGTCCCCAGAACATGATAAAAACATGTTATATTGACATTGTGGGGACCATTTTTTTCAGCCTCCACAAGGGGAAATTCAATTCTATAAAAATTGGTGACTGTGGTCAAAAAACTAAAAATTCCAAAAGAATGTATTTTGTTTGGTTACTGATGGTTAAGGTTAGGGCTGGGTAGCAGTAAGGTTGTCATTGTTGGGATTAGGGTTTTTCCCATAGAAATGAATAGATGGTCCCCACAAAGATATTAGTACAGGTCTGTGTGTGTGCATGTGTGTAATTTGCATATCCAGTGTCAGGTGGTTTTTCCTTGGAGTACTCTGATTTTCAACCCAGTCCTCGGGGAACACCAGACAGTCCATGTTTTTGCTTCATCTCAGCTCCCAGTGCACCTGCACCAGGTATTCAGTATTCCTGATTGACTGGGAGGGAGCAAAAGCGTGGACTGTCCAGGGTCCCCCGAGGACTGGGTTGGGAATCACAGGTTGAACGACATGCAGTCAGGTTAACTGGCATTTCTAAGTTGCCCATAGTGCATGAATGACTTTGTCTTGCAATAGTCAGGCAACCTGTCTGCTGTGTTTCCATGCTATATACCCTACACTATCTGGGATAGGCTCCATGCCCTCATTATGACCTTGTTTAGGATTTGAGGTTGAACAACATCTGCAACTCTTTAGAGCATGTGATTTGATGGATTTTTGCTGTTACCTTGAGACATATTAAGTAATTGAAATTACAGTACTAGTAGGACCAAAGCAATGTCGTTTATAATGCCAAAAGCTGAAGAAATGTCACAACATGATAATCATCATTTCAATGTCATTACATTAGGTTGTAGGCTACTGTTATAAACTTGTATAAATAGATCCTCCGATTAACGTTCAATATACGTATGTTAACAAGCAACAGTAAAACTATCGGAAAAAGTATTAGTATTAATGAATTTGCGTTCGCTTTTAATTCGCCTATAATACATACAATGTCATTGTGGTTTTTCAATAAAGTTGCAGTGAAATGACCTCCAATATCATAACGCGTTCATCCGGGTTTCCGGGTTAAATATACGCATGCGCATCGTCTCCACAGTCATTCGACCTCTGTAGCCGGTAAGTGAAGGAGAGGTAGCTAGGAACTTGGGAATACGGGCGTAAGCAATCCTGCTTCATCGCTTTAAAAAAACGCTTAAAAATGCACTAGTAATTCGTCACATCTATTCTTTAGATACTTCTGCAAGGGTGGTGTTCGTTTTAATGCTGGATTTTGTTGAATTTCTTAAGAGACTTTGACATTGACCTTAACTGTCTTCTCTTCCCAGAAGCAGACCCGAGTTGACGTCTCGCCGGACCGAACTTCTTCATAAATCCCCCCAAAATGTATGCCTGTGCAAAGTTCGTCTCCACGCCTGCTCTGGTGAGTGTTCGCCATCTGCAAAGCGTAGGTTTTGCAGGAGAAATGCGCGCAGTTAATGCAGCTACTCCGCCGTGGGCCTGTTGAACTTGGGTTTCGCGGCTCGAATCTCCGCTCTGTGCTACGCGCTTTCTGAATGGAGGCTGCTGTGTCCGTTCTTGTATGGCCCGTTGTAATAATTATTGTCCTTGGCAGCTTTGAATTATCCGTTAAGAACGTGTAACTTACTAGCATTTAAGTACTTGGGCGGTTCTGTCGATCCAAGGTCACGATGTTTCTGGTTGTTGAATTTGCTGTTGGAGTTAGCGGACAGCAAAGCGGCTCAGCCCCCCCTGCTTCCACATCCATTTTGTGAGCTCCATATTGGCTCCGCTGAATGCCCTTTAAACCAAGAACTGGCAACTATTGTATGAAATGTAAGCTCTTTTGAATTAAACGTCATCCCTACGGCTAATTTTAGGATATTAACGACTGCATGTAATGAAGCTTTTTTTCGTTAATGGTAATTTGAACAGCGAACCTGTGATTCATTTACCTTGCAGCGTACAACTCGCCTGTTCATAGTAACCCTCGTTGAATTTTAAACATGGCGTCTTATGTCGGGCATGAATGAAAGCGCATATGTCGATATTGTCTTTAAAGCATATACAGACTCGTTCCCATTTTACTGTAAATGGATGCTTCAGCTCAGCTTTCAGAATGGACTGTTAATGCCGTTTGCGGTTACAGGTCCGTGCTGGCTCCCGGGCACTTTACCGGCCTCTTTCTGCGTCTGTGGTGTCGCGGCCAGAGGTCAGAACGGGAGAGGTGAGTGACTGAGATACTCCTCCATTTTCCTCTGCTAAATGTACAAAGGGTATGGGTCTTGTAAAGCTTCTTATTTTCCTTGTTAATTTATGGTTAGTTGACACATTACATTTGTTCCTTGATTTATGAAACGGCCTGAGTGTTGTGAGGTCACTCATTTCACCACACCCTACTTGTGATGTTAATATTCCAGGTCAGTGTGGCTCCTCTGCTTCAGAGCCCCCTCTCCCAGGTAGCGCTTAGAAGCTTCCAGACCAGTGCTGTTAGCAGGGACATTGACACAGCCGCCAAGTTCATCGGTGCCGGCGCTGCCACAGTCGGAGTGGCCGGGTCTGGTGCCGGGATCGGAACGGTGTTCGGCAGCCTCATCATCGGATATGCCAGGTAAATGCATGGTTTGTAGGTTTTCTGATCGAGAACCACAAGGTCCTGACACATGTATTAGGGGCAACAAGTTGGAATGTTGGGTAGTTTTTAAGTCCCTTCCCGGACGTGATTGTACATATGGGGGGCGGAGAATGCTTGCTTGGTTTTGTCAGTGGGGTGTAACTCGGTGGACAGTACTCTTGTTTGGAAGCTAACTTGCCTTGTTTTCTGTAGGAACCCTTCTCTGAAGCAGCAGCTCTTCTCCTACGCCATTCTTGGATTTGCCCTATCTGAAGCCATGGGACTCTTCTGTTTGATGGTTGCTTTCTTAATCCTGTTTGCCATGTAAAAGTGTATATGGTAACTGTTCCAGACTACATATGTAGGAAACTACATTTTACAATGGCTACCAAGAATGTTGTGTTGGTATAAAGATAATGTACCTTTTCCAAGTCTTGACCATTGTCGTCAAATAACACCGATTGTAAAAGACAAATGTACCCAATCACAAAATTAAACCCATATTTGACTATTTAAGAAGCACCTGTATGGTTTGTAATGTGAAGATCATTTCTTGCAGATCAGCTTCAGAACTGAATTCAGCTTTCAGATGCTTCACCAATAGTCTATGAAATTGTGGCTTACTTCTAGGGAAGACTGAGTGTTGAAGTATTTCACATGTATTTGGGCTCAAAAGTTTTACCCATTTGATTAAGATGGCATTATGTCAGTAGGCTGAAATTACATTAGGGCTACTAAGTGCAATATTTTGTGAATCATGAATAAAGGTAGATGTCCATAAACTTCTGGTGCTAAACAATCTTCTGTATCTGGACGTTTGTGAGCTTGCACTACACACTTGAATAGGAGTGGTAGAAATTGAATTCCTTCAGCCATGAAATATGCAAAATTAGCAGCATAAAATAAGGCATATACCAAGCATATGTCTATTTCAAAGATTATTGGTTATAGTATGAGGACTCCAAAAGAGTAAATCGTGCGTAATATCCGTATGAATTATA
The DNA here is from genome assembly GCA_015164015.2 of Brevimyrus niger. Taxonomy (NCBI): domain Eukaryota; kingdom Metazoa; phylum Chordata; class Actinopteri; order Osteoglossiformes; family Mormyridae; genus Brevimyrus; species Brevimyrus niger. Next base: position 10,349,500 of record JAABNY020000034.1, read on the forward strand.
AAAGTATCGCCTATAATCAGTCGACCAGCGCAAATGCGACCATACGTAACTCAGTCGGTAGTTTAAAGTAACTGTAATCTGTGGATTTCACAGCGTTTGTAGAAATACGACTGACATTGAATGGGAGGCCTGCCTGTCCGGAGCTTCAACCCCCGTGTTACGTAACACGCCGACGTTTCCGGAAGTCGGTGCCGTCTAAGCGAGAGGCAGACCACTTCTCGCGAGATGTGACGGCAGTCGTGGGATTTGGCCCGCAGAAAGGTTTAGCCAGGGGGTAAGTCTGTGAATAGTCCGTATAAATTGACAGCTGCGAGCAAAGAAATTTAACGCTCGGCATGCTACCTTCTGGGAAAACTTCAGGACAAACCTATTCATTCAGAAGCGGTTGTAAATTCACGTAGTAGTAATCATAATAATAATATGGCGACGGTGATGGTAGCTGCAGCTGTAGCTAGCGATCTGGCTACCCATCCGAGAAAAGAGAAGGGGTGGTAGCTGTCTGCTAGTAGCGGGCTCAATCGCGCTGTGATGGAGTGTGTAAACAAAAGTATGCTGCAGAGGGGATTTGATTGCGTCGTCCACCTTTTGCATCTTGCACTAGAATGAATAATTAGTTGAAGGACAAAGGCGAATAACGACGCTTGTAGGTTTTATCGGTTAAAACCACGCTGCACTAACTTGTTGTTTACGTGCAGACCAAGCTAGTGCTGGAGGTTTAACGGTACTTTAGCTTTGAAATGTGGTGCTGACAAGCCTGCAGTTAAACTGTAAAAAAAAAACACAGAGCCACCAAGAGGAGACAAGTTTGTCTTGTGGAAATAGCTAGATATCCTGGAGACGTAAGCATTGTTTACTGTAACATATTTACGCAGGAGATAAAATGGATGTGTTTAAACATACCTTGACATAATTATATGTAACATTTTAATAAACTTAAAATCGTGCCTTTGTTGAATTTTAGAAAGACTTTACGCTTGCGTGTGCTCTTTCCATTTCCTTGCGACGGTCAGCCTTATATACCTACATAAAGGTTACTAGTTTAATGTGCATTATGCTGTTTAAAATGTTCATGATATTCTTTCTGAAATTCTAAAAGTAGTTGAAGGATATGGTTTAAAATAAAGCTTATGGCTTCTTCACAAATCTAATTTCTTTTGAATAATGTAGCCGTCTGTCATTGTTTTTGTTTTGCTTCCCTTATCGGCTCACGTTAGTTGTTTTTTTTTTTTTTTTACCTGTGGATACAGTGCAGTGTATATAGTATTTGATGTACTGTGTTAAGTAACTCAGCAGAATGTTGCAAGTTTCTGGTAACATTGTAACTGCTGTCCTTGTCATGTTTATTTTTAATGACAGACCCTGTGCATTTTCTGATATTTTGACATATGCCTTTCTTGATTTCATTTAACGAAGGGTATAAAAGGATCGTCTGAATATGAGTGATGACAAACCATTTGTATGCACTGCTCCTGGGTGTGGTCAGGTATGTGTCACAGTTCAGTACTGCCCAGTTGCCTTTGTCCTAGACGTTTGGTCTGAACAAATATCCCATTGCATCTGTACAGCGTTTCACCAATGAAGACCACTTGGCTGTCCATAAACACAAACATGAGATGACACTGAAGTTCGGTCCAGCGCGAAATGACAGTGTCATCGTAGCAGGTGAGTCCCTGAGCGGCGTGGAGTTCTGGCGAGGTTGGCCAACGGTTGTTACAGATGTGACGTGAAGTGCCTTGTGCGTGCGTGTTGTTTCAGACCAAACACCGACACCCACTCGCTTTTTGAAAAACTGTGAAGAAGTGGGACTCTTTAACGAACTCGCCAGTCCGTTCGAGCATGACTTCAAAAAGGCTACAGAAGACGATATTAAAAAGGTGACTTTCCATTTGGAAAGTGCTGTGGGGATTTCTATGCAATATTCTATGCACTATATAACTATTTGTTAAATAGATATTATAGTGTATGTGCTGTAGACCCTAACAGACGTAATACACTATCTTGGCCAGAGGGGGTGCTCTTTTTATACCAAATCTTTTTTTCCATACTTCAGCTACCCTTGGATCTGTCACCACTTACAACACCTGTTGTGAGAAACAAAACTGAGGAGCCATCATCTGTGGAGGCACATCGTGACAGCCCTTTGCCCCACCCAGAGTCCACTACCAGTGATGACAAGGTAGGATTGTCTTTTTTTTCCACTCATGGAGCCAATATGCTTGTACATATTACTGCCTCTTTCTGTATCTCAGCCAATCACGCTTCATATTAAGCATTGAAACTGTGTGATTGGCTGAGATACAGCCAATCACACAAAGAGCTGCTTTTCTATTCAGCTAGCTTGTCTCTCTTCATTTCCTTGGTACCTTTTAATGCTACAGTTCCATATTGTGCTCAGTAATCAGGACAGTGTGTGGCTTGCGATCCTCTTTGGCAAACAGTAGATCACTGGTTCAAAATTTGCTGGCCCTTGAGCAAGGCCCTTAACCCCAGCTGCTCCAGAAACTGGCTGGCCATGCATTGCTTGGATTAAAATTTTTTGCTAAATAAGTATAATGTAGACAAATAAACAAGTAATGTCTATTCATCGTCCAGCTTCTTATCTACCTGAGGGTTGCAGGAGTGTGAAGCTTATCTAGGCAGTGTATCCTGTCATGGGGGGGGGCAGGGGTACCCTGTCTATAATGCTAGTCCGATGCACACAAAGCAGTGGATGGCGGAATCGGACACCCAGCCCTGGGTGTGTGAGCTGACAGCTCTCGACACTGTGCTGCTCAGCTCGATAATATGATGACTCCAATTTTTTTTTTGTGTACAGTCAGCACAAGAGACAGTAGGTGGCAGATACAATAGGTGTCCCACAATTCACAGAAATATTATGGGGAAATATTAGATATCCCGTTTCATTGCGTCCGGGCTGTCCGCAGGATACGGACTTGTGACTTTTGGACACTCGTACTTACAAACGAACTGCCATAAAGCTGTATTATATTAAAAATTTTGCTTAACTCTTACACTCTCCTACAATAATTATGTTACCAGGAGAAAAGCTTGACATGTGCCTTTGGGTTCAATTTGACTCCAGGGTAGGTGTGAGAGGGAAAATGGTTTTTAATAACTAACACGTGCTAACTTTGTATTGCTTGGGAAAACATTACACGGCACCAGTGGATTGTCTGCTCAAGGTGCCTTACGATGCAGTACCGTATGTATTTAATTGTTACTGTATAATAATTATTTTTATTATGTGCTGTATTATTTTTATGAATTACCTACAAAGTTAACGAAAGACTTAAGGAAAGGATCTCTTTCATAACCTGGTGACTTTTATTTTTTCTGGTTCAGTGTGTCGATTTATTTTTCCCAGATTATTATTGTTGTTGTTGTTTTAAATCTGTGCACCCCCCTGATAAAGGTCTTTGTGAATTTGCATAATTATTAATCGGTGTTTCTTTGGTAAGGGTGGGGTAATGATTCAGTGTTACCTCACACCACATGGGATGGTGGTTCACATGCCACCAGTGTTGTGTGTGTTTCTGTGGGTTTCCTCCCGCAGGCCAATGACCACTAAAAGCCCATAGAAGATGCATGTTACTCTGGTGTTTGATGTATCGATATAAACAGTATTTTTACAGTTTCTTGAGAAGCTGTGGCCTGAGACAAGAAGTTCATTAGCTAGTTAGATTTTTACGTTTTAAGCTGCAGGTTTATTTCATTATTCCAGACACTAAACAAGCACCAGTGAGACCTGCAGAGACTCCATCGAGGTTCACGTGTAATTAGATTAATGTGTAGCTGACGAGAGGCCTGAGCGTAAGGAGAGATTTAAAAAAACAAAAAAAAACAAAAAAAAACCTGGAGATGCAGTGATTTCCCCTGTGGCATCATTACATTACGGGTTTATTATTAACAGAAACCGTACAAGAAACAGAAAGTAAGTATCAGCCGGCCTTTTGACAATAATGAAAGAAGCAGGAGGTTGTTTATAAAACAAGAGGGATTATAGATAATCCTGAAAAAATGCATTCTGAAGTAGTTATATGTTGAAAGCTTAATCTTACATATCAAAATAAAACACTGTTCTGTTAAATCAAACTCCTTGTATGCTGATTGTGTAGATATGTTGCTGCAGTTTAGAGAAGCTCATCTGACTCTCCTCAGGCACTTATTGGATTTTCTAAATAAAGTCAGTTCCCACTTCCACGGCTGAAAACTTGCCCCACCTCACACTTAGACAGATTTATCATGGACGTGTAGGTGTTTGAACCCTCCTGCACCACAGTGTGCCTGAAAAGAGCCTGCAGTCCCTTGCATAAAACAGAATTCCCTCCTATCCATCTTTCATAACTGTCCATCCAGTACTGGGTGACACTGAGCCTAGGCATCATCCCAGGATGCGCCCAGGCCAGGAGACCTGACTGGGCACAGGCTCTGTCCTGTGATGGAGCAGCTTTCCTGATTAGCTGATTCAGGCTTTTAACTTGTATGCCACAACTTCTGACCGGGGAACAAAAAATTATTGGTTCAGAGAGATAATCAATCACCTTATAGAAAAGGTGCATCCCAGCAACTATAGGAGGCAGGACCAAGACATATGATTGTTCGGTCCTGATGCCTCTAGTTGCTTGGATCCACCTCCTTTGCAATTTGATTGAATCCACACTGCAGGGTTCGTTAAGTTTTGGTTGCATGCCACAGTGGAAATATTCTGCCCCCTGTTGGTAAGAGCTGGACGAAGCAGGAGGCAGAGGCCAGATGGTAAAGTCTACCGTCTTCATCTTTTTTTTCATTCCATGCTTTTAGGAGGTTTCCTTGCAGTCGGCTCCTCAGCCCACATCCACGATACTCCGTCCCGCATCCCTCCAAGTTCCCAGCGTCCTCCTGGCAAGCTCTGACGCCGGTGTGGTGATACAGCAGGCCCTTCCATCCCCGACATCCAGCTCTGTAATCACACAAGTTCCCTCCTCCAACCGGCCCGTAGTGTAAGCTGATGGACAGATGTGTTTTTCCTCCCCTTTCTGTGCCGTGTAGTATTTAAACATTAATAAATGTATGCAGTGGATGTAGTGTAGCACATAGTAACAATCACAGTAATTATACTGATGACCTTATGGTGCTTGGGGTACTCTATGTCCTGTGGTTTTTTCCTCTTCCAGCCCAGTTTCTGGCACTTTCCCAGTACTCCTGCAGCTTCCCAATGGACAGACAATGCCAGTTGCCATCCCAGCATCCATTGCAAACCCAAGTGTGCATATTCCCACTGCCATCCCGGTAAGTCTGGGAGACTCCTCCGTCCGACAGATAACTATCTGTTAATACTTGACTGATAACAGTATTATTATAGTACTTTTTTCTGCGGGAGGGGGATGTTTAGTAAATATGAGCCTTGTTTTTGATACGCAGGGCATACAGTGTGTTAGGAGCTGATTCAAGGCTCTTTATCTACATGTCCCACAGGAGTCAGTGTTCATTTAAGGGGTGGTGATAAGCTTGCATTCATCTGTCATCTCCTTGGGGTCGAGTCTGTAGTCTGTTCTTTTACAAAAGGCTTGGAGTTTGTGTCCAAGCTGCCTATGAATATTGCAGTAAGAAAATGGCCCATATTTTGAATATGATGAGTGTGAGCTTTCAATAGGCACTTGAGTCCTCCAGCCTGTAGGGGTATCCTATGAAAACTAGTCAGTTGAGCCTGCCTCGGGCACACATTCTTCCCTTGACACCTGCCTCTTGCCGTAGTCTCCCCCCACCCCCGCCAACGCGGGTTCAAATCCTTCCCCGTGGCCCTTTCGGCCCATATGCTCTCAGCGTTGGCAGGCGGGCGTGTTCATTAGTGAGCATGGCGCCTCTCCGTGTGGTGCAAACCCCCCCCCCAACAAAATAACAGAACGCATGCAGCCTAATGAGGCTGGAATACCAGGCAGGGTTCACTGAGGTTGGTTGGGGGGGGGGGGGGGGGGGGGGCCGTCTCGGGGGCCGTAGGGAATATGGGGCACTGGGCGC
>JAABNY020000034.1:10367066-10378023 GCA_015164015.2 Brevimyrus niger
GTGATTGGTTGGTTAGATAATTGCATTAATGAGAAATTGAACAGGTGTTCCTAATAATCCTTTAGGTGAGTGTATATTCCAAAACGCATTTATAGTCAATGCATCTGCTGCGACAATATACATAGAAACTAATCGTTCTTCCTTCTCCCTAACAACAAACATGGGGCTTATGATGTTTGTAAGAGAATTGTCTGTATCAGATCATGCTTTCCAAACACACGCACTGGATTACACGCATCAGTATAATGTGCCAAGCTGTGGTCCCCCAAGCTACACACATGTTAATCTGGACACGCATCATTTAAGGTGGCTGCTTCTTCACCAATAACTCCCCTTATAAAGCTGCCTGTCAAATACATATGGATATCAAATGATACTAAATAGAATGGTGATACATGTTGGTCAAGACCCTCCAGCCCATTTTCTGACAACTGTTAATTTTGTAAATCTTACCACAAGAATGTCTGTGTATGTAATTAAGGATTACTCATTGTTTCAGGGCGATCTATTCCTCTAAATAATGTATGAACATTATGTCTCTTCGCAGAATAAATTTTGTAATACAGTTTAAATTAAATGTCCATTGCTTAAGTTTCAATAATATATAAAATAGTTCAAGTTAGAGTCATTTGGCAATAAAAATAATACTGGTGATCTTTCTTTAAATGCCCTAAGGTGTGTCCCCGAATTATAATAATGAACTGGTTTATCAGTTTGAGACAATTTTGGGAATTTATTTGAAAGGTTTTTACTGTGTTTTTGAAGAGGTGTAAATTATTATATAAATATGTCTGATGTGCAACACTTGCAGCTTTTCAGAACTGCAAACTATTTTCCCCTTCTTTTTTAACCACAAAGAACAGCACTAAGCCCCTGGTCTTTTAGTCCACAGTCCAATAGACAACAGCCTGACAGAGCCGTCTGGCACTTTTGGAAATTCAAATCTTTGAGGTCCCTCAGTGCATTAAATGACTCATGAGGCAAGCTGCTGCAGAAACATATTTAACATCCAACCTGTCCAGACCTACTGCACTTCAAGTTAATGATTGGAAACATTAGATTGCCATATGGTGACTTTCACATAGTTTGGCTGTGTCTCTTTTCTTTTTAACAAAATTTTTCACGCGACGAGCGCGTGTCTCTTCCAAGGACCAAACCATTCCGTAGTTTCTTCTGGGCAGCAAAAAAATGCATTTAAATGCTTTTCAGAAATTAGCCGGCTGTAAAGGTTTGTCATTATTGTGGCCGGCCGAAATAAGATGATTTAAAAACAAAACACGTCCGTGCACCTGTTACTGTGCCTCAAATGTTCGCATCGGCTCATTTGCTGTCTCATCCCGGACAGCCGTCAACATCACCGACGCAAAAAGACAGAAAAAACCGCCATCGCCATGGTAACCGGCTCTCGAGAGCCTGCAGTCCCGAGAAGAAAAGAGGCTGCCGGCGGTCACGTGGTGTCACAAGATGGCGCCTTCATTTCGGAGGGATGCGATCTGAGTAAGTCGCTCGCTTCCCTTACTGTTGCATACATTCCTCCAAACTGACGATAGTCGTCTTTGGCCTTATTGCGCGGTCATTTGTCCCCATTTTTCACAGGTTTGCTTCACCGCGTCATATTTCCATTTTCAGGAAACCGACAAACGGGCTTGTGCTTTTTAAAACATACATATGTTAACTAAGTGTAAACTTACCTGCTTGTTACTGCATCTTATTCGCCTGGTCGTTTTTTAGCGGGAATTCATTTATAAGAATGACAGCTGGCTGTCTTGGGTTTTTAGCTGGTTGTGTTTCTGGTTCTGGGGCATGTCGCGCGGTAAGCAGACGTTTTGTTGTCACGCTTGTCTCGCTTGTTGTCGCCAAACAGACCGGGCTGAGAAGGACAGCAGATCAGTAACTTGCAATCAGAAAATCCTCCGTGAGGGGCGTTTTGTCCGCCAGGATCGCGCCGATAAAAAATGGCTCAACATGTTTTCGGTAAGTGCGTGTGTTCCCTTCCGTCAACTTGCAGCTGTTTGGTGCACTCGCCTGTCCTGTGTATCTAATGAGTTCCATTCACCAACTTTCCTAAATTTCAGGGTGTATTTCTTTTTCGTTACATTTTTTTGGTGATTGGGTGCGTGGGAAGACAAGTTGGCTCGTTTACCTGACTAGCAGGACAGAGACTGCCTCATGGATGAAATTAAGCAACAGATGGAGAAAGACAGCAACAGTTTTCTGATATACTGTAAGGTTTGTTTGGAAGTCTTTGCTATGTAACTACTTTGTAAAAGATTTACATTATGTCACTTAATTTGCCAAATTTTATGATATTTTTTTGAAGTTTGTGCTGCATGTTTAACATTTTGTGTATTTCTATATGCTTATGAATTTATATGGTGACTTTGAGCCTTGTCAGTTAGGTGTCTTGTCTTTCACAGCCTTGTAAAGGCCTTTCAATGAAACTTCCCAAAAGACTAATCTGGTTTTTGTGTGAAGATTTGGCCTTTCCGAATACACGGATAAAAGCACAAAAAGAAAATAATGGGTGGGGGGACAATATAGGGATTCTTAGCAGGAATTTCTTTTGTGGACTGCAAGGGATACGTTTTGGGTCATAGAAGACCCCACTGTCAGTGAGGCATAGTGGAGAAGCAGCTCACCAGCAGTACCTCCCATCCAGGGTCCTTTCTTAAAGAGTTTCCTTCCTGTTTCTGGCTTCGGGATCACACAAAGACACCCTGCACTCTCTCTTCCTTCAAGCCACCAGGTTAAGACAATGTGGAGGACCTCAGCCATTTTGCAGTAGTATTTGGCGCCAGGATTGAATTATCGGAAGGACGAACAGCTGGCTTCGGAGGGAAGGGGCAGGCAGGCAGGGGGTGGGGTGGTAGGTAGAATGGCGACAGGAAATGTTTCAGTCTCGGAGAAGATACAACCATGCCTGTTTGTCATGGGGAAAAGGCAGGAAACGTGGGAAATGCTGAGAACGGCACTAGATGCTTTCAGCAGGCAGCCCTCCTTCCTGCTTTCCCGTGCGTAATGCTTGGAGGGCGCCTGGGTGATTTGGTCAGTAAGCAACCAAAATCCAACCTCTGTTTTTTTTTGCCAGAGAGCGTCCATCCACTTAATGATAAACAACTAAGCCTGGGTTTGTCGCAATACTGCTGTATAAAGGCAAAACACCCTAACTGCGTGTTTTATTCAAATCGAGTTATGACCAAAGTCAACTTTCTTGGGTTGTGTTTCTTGACAGAATTTCTTAGTTCAGCTGTGCTCTGTTTTAAAGAATAATGGGATGACGGTCAGAAAACCTTGAAGGCCCGTTTCTCAGTTTCCGTGCCTGCAGAGGTGTTGTGCATTGGTAGGGCAGAATAGTAAGCATGAGCGGTCCTGAGAATGAGCTTGGTTTGTGCCCCAAATCCATTATGGTCTCTTTCACAGTTAAAGAACATTTGATACACAGATATAACAATCAGGCAGGGGTTTTTCAAAGGAGTGATTAAAAATTTAGCTGATTAGAGTTATGTGTAATTTTTAATCTTTGCATTGTGAATCCTGAATGGTATCCTGTGGTTGCTCAAGTAACCATTGTATAATGAAGTTCTGTTGTCATTAGCAGGACATCAGAGGCAGGAAGAGAACTGGGTATGTTATGTTGCTGTATAAATGTGTGCCACATTAACTTAATAGGAAAATATGTGTGAATGGAAGGGGCGGTGTTGGTGAACTTGCTGGAAAGTCGTTAGCTGAATTGCACAGTCATTCATTCATGTTTCTGAAAGGTCCTTGAACTGACTTTGACCGTGCTTCCTCTCCCGAGCTGTGGGTGTTTTCCTGGAATGCCTGGTTAGAGGTATTTCTGTAAGTCGCTCTACCCATTGATCTCAGCCGAAGTGAGGTGGCAAGTCACTGTTAAGAGAATGTCACCTCCAGTCATCTGGGTGGATGTTTTGCTCTCAGACGTACCTACTACTGCGCCCGTATGATCAACTACTATAATTGATATGTGGGTTCTTTTTTTTTGTAATCCTTCTGGAAGTTAAGGGCAGACTCTGTATTCTGCATGTGTTCTGTTTGAACACCTCTATGGCAGGGGAGAGAAGTAGCAAGTCTGCATTGATTTCACTCAGGATGAGTGATAAAGCTTTTCTGTGCGCTTAATTCCTAATTCATGAGCTGGTAGTTTAACTGTCTTGAGGGAATTAGATATTTGATGCGTGACAATGGTATGCTATTAGCGTTGCTCAGGAATCGATATTGGCTGTGTTATATTATTACTTGTGGTGTAGAGTGTACCTGCCAATTCAGTAGATATGATTCAGGTCGAATGACTTGGCTTTAGGCTAAAGTAGCTGTTTTCTAATGTGATTTTAATTTCTCCTAACTGCCTAAATGCTACACCTCAGAGTATTCCTTTTTCAAAATCAGCCTGCCGTTCATTGTCGTCTTTCACTAATCATTAGTTTTTTTCATTGAGCTAATGAACATGTTCCGTTTACCCCCAAATGTTCATTACATTAATTCAAGATGTCATGGAAAGTACTGTCCACGAGAGGGAGCTATAAATTCAGAAATATCACAGTGGCCTCCCTAGGAATGCAACAACACTCGCATAGTGTAGGTCAGAAGGGTGTAGGCATATTTACCACTGTTAAGCATGTAGCTTTGTGCTTGAGAGAACTGAATTCTGTACTGTTTATTTTTTTTATGAAGTAAGTTAATCATTATTTAGCAAGGTACAATTTCCTAGAGTTCAGAACCCAAGGCTGGTTTCTTATGCCAGCCATCATTCTTGTAAGTCCTTGTGATGAATGACTTTGCTTGGCACATTCTGTCAGTCTTGTGTAGCAAATTAAATTTAGGCTGTCTGATATAGGGGCCATTTGTGCTTGTACTGTAGCCTCATTGTGTGGCAAATAACCTCTGTTTGAGCCATTGCTGCGGGAACAAATCTCTGGTGTGGCAGTCAGCAGGCAGCTGATGGATGATCTCAGGATGTCGCTGCTGAAAACTTTCTCGGTCAAAGTTTTTCCGAGATGCTGCACTGAGTCACTGCCTGCTGTGTTTGCCAGATCCTTTGTAACGTCTGGAGCTCTGAGTAAACAGACTTCTTCGGTAGATTACATTTATGCATATTCTATTTCAGAAGAGGTTGGTATTGTGCAAAGTCCATTTTGCCAGTTAACTGCAGTAGACACCCTGAATAACACTGATAATAAGTTACATCCATCTATTTTGCAACTGCTTTGCCTGTATGGAGTCCTGTGGGTACAAGGTACAGCCAAGGTCTCCTCCATGGAAGGGATGGCAGTTCATTGTGCCCCAAGTTATAGTAACTGTTATTTGTTTCTTTCAGATAGCGATGAATACAGGCCACCCGTGTGGAAATCTTACTGTAAGTATTCATCTGGTTTTGTAGTCAGTGTTGGGAATTTCAGATCCAGAAGCTACTAATCTAGATCAAAAATTTGTTTAATGAAATAAGAAATTTACAAACGAGGACATTCGGCCCATCAAGCTTTTTTGGGGGGGGGATTCAATTAATAGCTCAGAACTGTTAAAATCTTTACTAGCTCTGCTTTAAAGGAACCCAAGATTAGTACTACACTAATATTGAGATTCTGCCAACCAGTTCAGTACTCTTACTGTGACTCTTTATGCTCAGCTGGTTGGTAGCTGGATTTTTAGCTTTTGCACCAAAAATGCCCACCACTGCCTTTAGTGTTCCAGTGGGACCTTTTGCTGCAGGAATGGCTGACCTTTTTGCTCCATTCTTAGTGTACCAGCTCCAGCAGGAGGCGCCGCACCCACGACGTGTCACCTGCACCAGTGAGGTGAGCCTGCTCAGATGGCTTAACACCGCCTCCAAAGTTTATCCAGCTGATGCAGTTTCTTCCGGTGTTTGTCCAATCATATTGCTTGAGTGTCATTGACCAATCACTTGCTTTACCGATCCTCTGTTGTCTGACCAATCACGTAACCCCCATATTGCTCATTTTGATGGTGGACTGACCAGTTATGTAACTGCTTTGCTGCTTATTCTAGTAGTGTCTGCGCACCTACCCACACATATGCATACATACATACATACATAGGTTTATATTTATATCTTTGTCGGGACCATCCATTCATTTCTATGGGCATACCCCTAATTACAACAATAACAACCATAACACCTACCCAACCCTAACCTTAACCATAAGTAACCAAAGAAAATGTAAAATTTTTGACATTTGGAGTTTTTTTTTTTAATTTGCAGTCACAGATTTTTATAAAATCGAGTTTCCCCTTGTAGGGGCTGAAAAAATGGTCTGCAGAACTTAATAAGGGAGTAATGAAATATCACGTTGTATGGTCCCCACAACATAATATATACATGAGACACACACAAACACAAAAGCTCCCCCACCACTCTGGCCTCTGTGGCATGATCTTGTTCCATCAGTGAAATTAGCTGAAGGTACACCCAACCCCCCCCACCATGTATGCCCTCCCACTGTCATCGCCTCAGCCTCACTCCCTGCCTATTCATCACCCTGCCTCCCTCCTTCTCTCCTCAACCCTGACCAATTAGGAATTATTGTCCCAACCCCTCCCCTCCGTCCCGACAAAGGGAGACGATGCCGACAAGGTGGCCTCCTTTGGCTGCCGTTTTTGGCTGTGCGGAGCTTCATTGCTGCGGGGGTCTCTTTGTTCTCACAGCGGGTCGGATGAGCGCTGGGTCCATGTCCTGCCTGAAAATAGCTCGGCCCTTATTGAGCTCTGAGACCCTGGGCTGCACGTGACGGGTATTTTTTGCCCCCGTTATGAGTCTCGTGCGTGATCGCTTCAGTGCCGCCTGTCTGGGATTACTGCAGCAGCTGAAATGGCTGTCACTAGAGCTGGCATTAAGCTGGAGGATCGGGCAGTGAAGCCTCGCAGAGGTTTGCAGCAAATTACCCCCCCTTAAGCCTGCCGTCCAACCCCCCCGGCAGATCGATTTGGCCCCTTCTACTCCACTCTTGCTATTGACACTTCCCAAATGGAAGCACTTGTGCATTTAAATGTAAAGCAAATATTCTCAAATAGATCTTTATCTAAATGATTGTTCTTTTTTTCATTATGAAGATACATTAGAGAAGTGTTTAATTCCATCTCCTTTCTTGTAATTTTTTTTTTCCTTCCAAGTAAAAATATTTGGTTATGTGCAAATTGATTCCCTCTTAATATTAATATTGTATCTGGACCTCTATAACTGGTTGAACTGAAAGAAAATATCCAGTAATTTTTTAAAACAACTTGTAAAATATATTCTAGAAAAATGGAAAGGAATCATTAAATATTAAACAAATGTGGTAACAGGCACACAAAGGGATCGCCTTGAATTAAAATTTTAATATTTAGGTTGCGTGTCTGGAATGAATTATTATTGCCATGGTCTTGTCAGTAATTGCTGAAAGCTCCACGTTTTTGAAGCCTTTCTGGTGCAGTTTCGACCATCTGCTATCCAGTGCACCATAATAAAGGACTTATAAACATTCAAATGTAGTTTGTACCCCTTCCCACGTGCGTGGCTTTAATTAAAAACCTGGAGGTGATCGGCCTGCATATATAATGCATATTCATCATTAGTTATTGTGTGTGTGTGGGGGGGGTTGTGATCCACCTCAGTCCTGAACATCGTTAATCCTGGAACTAGGAAGGGTTAATCCCAGCTGAATTGTTCAGTAGCAGGAAGTCCTCAGCCATGCCCCTGGTCATGTTCAGCTCAGCTTGTTTTGGATATTTCTCCATGCTGTACATTTCCTAAGACATCTCTCTGAAAAAGGCCCAGTCTGGGATATAGTAATGTTACAGAAGGACCCACAGAGCGTGCTGACGTTCCAGGGGAGTGGGGTGACGCCTCTGAGGATGCATCACCGCGGGCGGAGAGCGGCATTCCCGCCGGCCTACATGGCGCGGGATTCCCCCTGCTAATCTCCCACTAAGGCTGGCCAGTCCTGCCCCACAGCCCTTGGCAGACCCCCCGCCCCCTGTTGAGCCGGCTGCTCGGTTAATCAGGCTCAGTTCTGTGAAGCGTATCGCGGGCGGCACGATGGCCCCTTTCTTCCGCAAAAACACGTTAATAATTAATTAACGTCGGGTCCAGACGGTAGCATGTGAGGGCTTCCCAGTTCTGCTCTGTCCCCGAGAGCTATACTCTCAGGAGACGTGAGACCTGATGCCTTTTTCGTCATATCATCTCGGGAAATCTAGACCAGAGCGGCTTGATTTACATGTCATTCAGAATATGCAAATAAGGAGGGAATGGGGCGACTGCTCCGGCCCAGCCTGCAGGACACAGCAGACGCTCTGGGTGGGTGTCTCGCAGTGCCACACGGAATCGCGTCCGCATCGCTGTGTTAACATGCACGCTTTTCTTCCTTTTCCTTTACATGGACTGTGATCCCTCTGTATCTCCATTAGGTCTTTGGCATTGCATGGCAGGAAATTTCAGAGATTTTATCCTCTGCGACAAATATATTATTCATTCTTTTCTCTGTAGTTTCCTTACCTGCTGGCATTTTACGAAGGTTTTTAGTAAAGTTATTTTTTTCCCAATCAAACTTATCTCAAGCATCTTATTTAGATTGTTTTAATTACCAGTATAATTTAATTCCTTTATGGTATTTGTACCATTTTATAGTTTGTTTTTTTTTAACCAGTTTGGTTCTTCACTTTGTTTTTAAAACCCATTTACTCTGATCATGGATATAGCCCTACTTGCTTGCATGGTGGGTTGGTGCCTCACGCCTCTGGGACCGGGGTTCGAGTCTCTGCCATGGCTCTATGTGTGTGGGGTTTGCATGTTCTCCCCATGCCATCATGGGGGGAAAACATGCAGAGGTTGATTGCAGTTAGCACATTGCCCATAGATGTGCAGGTGTGCTCTGTGATGGGTTGGCACCTGATCCTTGGTTGTTCCCTGCCTGCTCTAGACTCCCCTGTGACCCTGAACAGGACATGCAGTTACAGAAAATGGATGGATGGGTTCTGCCATGGTGTTGTGAATCATTATAACCACCCTTATCTGTTCATCCACTCCTAGCTAACCTGTATCATCGATGGAAAGCCAGTGTATCAGAAATCCCGCAGCACATTAATATAAAGCATGTGCAAGCTTCAGATGAACACATCACAAACAGCCTTAGAGGTGCTGCCCCTGTTAGTATGTGTGTTAATTATCAATTGTATATTAATTTTGTATTGTCCATGAATATTGGTCCTAGCCATTTTAAGGGTGGATTGTGTTTTGACTCCCTGCCTATCTGCTTCGAATCACTGCTGATATTAAACTGTACTGTGATTAAAATGGGGAAATGGTGACCCACCAATACACTGGAGTGTTAATTAACCTCTTCCTTTATGGGGCTACACGCGTGGGTTGGAATGTGCGTGAAATTCTAATTAAAATCACGTGGCACATCCAAGTGGAAGACTTTTAATGAATAAAACGAGCCCAGTAAAACAGTCAATTAGATAATGTCAATAAATTAAATTAACGTTGCGGTAATTAGGCAGATTGACTGACCGATGATAAGATTTTGTTTCCGCTGAAATGATAGCTGCACTTTAATTGTCGAGTGTCATTGTGTATGAAGGTGGGGGTGGGGGGTACTGAAAGTAAAAATAAATAAATAAAATAAAGGAGTGATCTTCAGCAACAAAGAGTCCCACAGACATGCTGGTGTTTCTGACAGGGAGCCCTCTACTCGTTTTTGATTCGCTACAAAGGGAGCCGGGCCCTTCCTGTTCGCTTCAAACGCACGTCAGGCCTCCGGCGCCCCCCTCTCTCATCGCCCCACGCTGAGGCCCATCTCCGCTCTCTGGGCTCCTGCGGCAGCTTTGAATCGGAGGGTCGCTCTCTGCATGGGATGTTTCCGCTGAGTGCCTCCTCAGAGGCTGCCGTGCCGCCCTGGGTCTTCTTTAGGGAACTCGCTCTGAGTTCACAGCCCCCCCCCCCGATTACCCATACGTGATTCAGAGCCTGAGTTCTCCCCGACTGTCTGTGATGATGGACAGAGAAGGCAGACGCTCTCTCCTGGGAGGGTTTAACTGGGGTACAGTGACAGGTACCACATCCCCAGGATGGTGGTGCTTGGAGCCCTGTGAACTGCATGTGACGCTTCCAGTTCAGTCGAGATGTTTTGGAGAATTGTAGTGTTTCCCTCCAACATATTTGTACTCATCGTTTCCCAGTGTGTTTATAATGAGGTCGTGGATGGGGGAGGGGCCTGGATGTCCTGGCCTTAGATGGGGTCAGGTGCTCAGCCCACATTCTGTATACCAATTCTTTCTGTTCAGTACCTCAGGTCATGATTGTTTGGGGCCGTTGTATATGGATGTCCTTATTGGTTACTGTATATCTGACCTTCCCTGGCTTTTTGTCTTGTTCCTTCCTGCTGCTTCCACACTAACATCCCTGAATAAGATAGCTGTCGGCAGTAGGCCTGCAGATTGGTTGTCCTTTTTGAAATAGGCCAAATGTCTGGTAAAGTGGCGAAGGGGCAGTGCTATTGTTCTGTGCTCGCAGTTGGTAGTCCTCGCTTGGGGTCAGCCGCAAACCCGGCCACCTCTCGGCTGGTTCGCTCCGTCAGTTCCGGCCTTTGAGGGAGGTCGGCGGCTGAGCTGGGCCTTACACGCACTGTCACGCTCCTGACCCTGCTTGCGAGGGACTAATCTGGAGCTGCAGGTCACGTGTTGCTCTGTGAGGATGGAATGGAAGTGATTTGAGCCTGATGCTAAATCCAGTGCCAGACCATGGAGAATGCGGCATTATCTTGTTTTTGAGCCTCTTCACCTGCTCCTTTTTCTTCTGAAGAGAGTACAACTCTAGACTGTCTGTAACAGGCCAGGGATGCCTTTCTGAAGAGAGTACAGCCCTAGACTGTCTGTAACAGGCCAGGGATGCCTTTCTGAAGAGAGTACAGCCCTAGACTGTCTGTAACAGGCCAGGGAT